>JNEK01003071.1:0-312262 GCA_000697295.1 Mucor indicus B7402
TGATGTTTTTTTTCGATGTTTTACAGCCTTATTGGGAGCGTAGCCTTATTGAGAACGCGTGACTCTTGTGTAAAAGCAGTCAAATACTGCTTACATAATAAGTTTTGATGGTGGACCCTATAAAAAACTGGATTATATATTTTATGGACAATTCTACCTTCCATAAAAGGCAAAATCTCTACTGTGACTATGAATTTCCGCGCTGAATAAGAGTATTCCAAGAAAAAACCCAGCCTTATTGAGAAATAAGGCTATAAGGCTATTTGCCAGCTAAAAAATTTATTTTTGAAAAATCTCAGCCTTATCGGGAGCGTAGCCTTATCGAGAACAGCCTTATTGAGAGCGGGTACTGTAACTTAAACTAGACTGTATAAAGCAGATCAAAATTTCAGATGGTGTTCCCCTTTTTTTCTTATTTTTTTTTTTCTTTCTATAATGGAATCCTTTTTAAAAGAAAACAAAGCTATATTCATTTTTTCATGCATTGCTTTTTATCTAAGCCTTGTTCGTTACTTGCGTTTCAAGAATATCCGCACAATACAGGAAAAGTATCCAGACCCTGAGGTGGTTTTACGAGACCCTAAAATAGCAGAGGAAATTTTTTCGATCATGACGAAAAAAGAATTCCCTTGTAAGTACACATGTTTGGTAGTGTTTCACGACATGCTAAGTTCTATATTGTAGATACATCTCGTAAAGGCCTGGAGTTTGCTTTATTCAAGACCTATACTATTCCTACTATCTCCTCTTTATTATGCAGTACGAAAGAGTTTGAGAAAAACTGTCCTCGTCGAGTCGATGATACCGATCTGATTTTAGCCGAAATAGCAGACACTTATGGCCGTGTTAAACAGCAACTCAAGAAGAACCCAAATACGCCCAAAGCAGATATCGATGTACAGGCCCAACGTGCAGAAGCTGCTTTAAACCGTATGAATGAATTACATGGAAAGTACAATATTCTCAATGGAGACTACATCTATACTTTGTCCTTGTTTACTGATGAACCCGTTAATTGGATTAACCGTTATGAATGGAGACAACTTGATATTAGGGAACGTTATGTAAGTCCTTATGCCGAATTTCTACTCCTGGAAACCTTATATTTAATACATAGGCCCTTTTCCGCTTCTGGTATGATGTTGGTGTAAAAATGAATATTAAAGACCTCCCAGACACACCTGAGAAAATGACTCAATTCAAAGAAGTAAAAATCACGCTTGCTGTTAATCACATGATAACTGACTCGTTTTATTTTAAAGGAATATGCAAGAGACCATGTTCGTTTCGCTAATACGAATTGGCGTTGTGGTGAACCTACACTTCGACTTTTAGTTTCTAATTTACCTAGATTTTTACAAGGAATTGGATACCGTGTTGCTATCAAATTTGTGCCTTCTTTATTAGATAAACAAGATGCGCTTGCTTTCCCTATCCCTGAAGAAAACAAGACACTGACTTCTTTACTCTTGAAGACAATGGCTGTGCGTGCATTTATCATTCGCCATTTTTTCTTGCCTCGTTTTAATTGGGTGAATCGTACACCTTTTTATGCCAACAAAGAAGGCAAGTTCGTACCCGAGTTTAATATTTATCCTCCTGTCTATCCCAAGGGCTACAAAATTCCTGAATTGGGTCCAGTCAAGTTTCAACCCAATGAATGTCCAGCTCAATGTCCTGTCAAACACTAAAATAAATCTATATATTTTATTTTATTATATACAAAAGAGAGAGAGAGAGGGGGGGGGAATGATATGTACATGAAGTACAAAGCAGGATTTGATTGTGATATATAAAATGGATTAAAGAAGAAGAGGATTAATGGTATGCCAACAATAAATATAGAAAAAGGTTTTAAAATAACCATGTGTGGAAAAAAGATTTACCGTCTTCGGAGGAAGAAGAAGTAGTAACAGATGGATGATTAGCGGGCAAATAATGAGGTGCTTGGGAGAAATTAGGTAAATTAATATAATTACGTAAGGGACAACGGCGAATTTGAGCATCAGCAGCCATAGGTTCTTCATCCAGTTCATTTAAAAGTTGGTGGGGAAGTAAACTCTCAGCATTGGAAGGTAAAAGAGAATCTTCGTCAAAGGACCAAGTCGTAGATAATTTTGCTGTATGTACCTTGGTATCATCACCGGGCAAATTAAAGTGTCTAAAAGTGCAACGAGAGCCATAAGGACAACCACCTGTTTGACCAAAAGTACGACACATTTGAGTCTTGTACTTTGGATGACGCTCTATCAAACGCAAATCCGCAGTACCATGAGCATATTGACACTTACTTCCATATCGACAATGTTTCGTTTCCTCCCAATTTCTACACAACTCGGTCTTATAAAGGCTTTTTTGTTTCTTGTCATCTTCGGTGGTTTTCTTTTGCTTTAACTGTTTCTTGGTATTGAAAAACTCAGTATTGTCAGATTCAGAGGAACCTAAAATAACTTTAATTTTCACACACACACACACACACACACACTGAGCGTCTTTATTTTTTTCTTACCTTCAGAAGTAACAGCAGATAATGCAGGAGATGACTTGAATCCAAATAGCAATTCTTTATTATTCGTAAAGTCTTTTGGAAGACCTAATTCAAATGGTTTGTAACTAAAGCTGTTCATAATTATAAGAAGAATAAAAGGAAAAAAAAAGATTTGGGGTCCCTTTTTCAGTTTAATTTTATACCTACCAATCGAATGACAAAAATAGAGAATAGTCACGTAATTCTGCTTACAATGATTGGCCTAAAGATCGTTGAGGGTTTTCATTCGCCGAAAAAATAAATTTGTTCTTTGTGATTCCTTAAAATGTCCTTGCAAAATAAAGCAAAATGGAGAATTAATTACAAAAACAGAGTTTTTACTGTCTTTATGAACAAGGAATATTCCCTTTTATTTTCCTGATAAATAAAGGTATAAAGGGGGAAAAAAGAAGGTGTTTCAAATTGGTGTTCTTTTTATCAGATCTTTTTTCCTTGGTGACAATTACTGATAATCAAATATAATAAAAATTAAGGTTTATATTCAGATTTTAAACTTGAAGAAAAGCCTAGAGATTTCATTAAAATAAAGATAGCAGCACTAGCACTTTTCCAGCAGATTTCTTTTATTGTCTTTCATATGAAAAATATCATGATTTCTCTTATCAGATTCTTTTTTCTTGAGCGAATTAAATTTGATTAATCTTAGTTTTGTGTCACCCCATGGTAGAAAAAAAAAAAAAAGCAACCTAATAATTATTCCAGACTAAATGATAATACCTAAAGTTGCTGTACGGAGAATTCTTTTTTGCAAGAGAAACAGTTATCGCCGTTATCAGAAAGGGAGACAGAAATCGCTGTCTCTGATTCGGTTAAAGAAAAAAAAAAAAAAAGAACGTCGTATGACATCTTTATAAAGAAGCGTAGCAAGATTCACTCTACTTTTTTTTTTTTACTGCCGGATCACGTGATGTGACTTGTTTTTACTTGTCACCACTTTTGAAAAATTTTCTGAGTAATTGAGCCTTCTCTACACAACAATTATGCTATTCGAAAAGCCTAAACATTATCACCATCGTATAAGTGAATTCCAAGCTGTTGTCTTTGCTGGTTACGGTAGCAGTAACAGGTATTGTTGATTGACACTTGAAACACAGCCATTGTATATGAACACGCTTTAAAATAGACTCTACCCTATTTCTGAAGAAGACAATTTACCTAAAGCTTTACTTCCTGTTGGCAACAAACCCGTTATTTCATATACTTTAGAATGGCTTGAAAAAGCTGGTGTTCATGGTAATTGATATAGTGGTTAGAAAAAGGTCATTACGTTTGAAACTTTTTTTTTTTTTTTTTAGATGTCATTGTTGTAATTCAAGCTACTGGTAACGCACCACAAAAACTTTCAGCTTATCTCCGTACTTTACCTGGCAACATGCATTGTCAAGTGGTGAGTGTGGATGAAGACGATGAAACTGCAGATGCATTGAGAGCCATCAAGGATAAAATTGACGTAAGCAAGAAAGAACAAGGTTAGGATGACATTATGAATTAACGTATTTATAGAGAGATTTCCTTGTTGTTCCTTGTGATCTTATTACAGAACTTAATCCCCGTGATTTCTTTGATGCTCATAGAGTTTACAACCCTACTTTTAGTGCTTTATTTTATGAGCCTGGTTCGACTGAAAGCGCCAGTAAAGATGATGGTAAGAAGGACAGTTGATTTTTATAAGAGAAACGAGTGATTCATAGATGATGTAGATCTTTTACCTTATGTTGGTATTGATACTACGAGAAATGCACTTGTATATAAAGCCTATCGTTCTGAAGATGAAGATTTCTCGATGCGCATGTCTCTGTTAAAGAAGTAAAGAAAACACACAAAGAAAAAAACAAGGTGATTGATAACATTTATACTAGGTTTCCTCGTGTCCGAGTGCATACTAATTTACAAGATGCTCATTTATATATTTTCAAAAAATGGGTTGTCGATATGTTGGTGGATAAGGAAAATATTACAAGTATTTCAAAAGATCTTATACCAATGTTAGTTAAATGTCAATATCAAAAGAAGATGGTGGAAAGAGAACAAGTGGAAAAATGTAAAAGAGAAAAAAAAAAAAAAAGAGAAAAGGACTGCACTTATTTAAATACTTGTTATTTAGATGCTAATACTTGTGACGATTTACTTGCTACTGCACTTTCACTTTCTACAACACAATCTGTGGATAAGGGAGATGAAAACCCTATTGACGCCACACTAAAGAGCCCTATTAAATCATATGTTCATGTTTATCGAGATGGATTCTGTGGACGTGGTAATACAACCTATAGCTACAATGAATTAAATCGTTATGTAAGTAAAGAAAAAAAAAGGAAGAGGGAAAGGAACTTAGATATAATTGCAGGTAACAAAACAAGGTGCTTCTATTACACGTGTACCTTCCAGTGCTGAAGTTGCCCCAAGAACACAAGTGGGTAATGATTCGGTTGTTGGTGAATACACAAAGATTGACGAAAGATCTTCTGTTAAAAAATCATGTGTTGGTGCACACTGTATTATTGGTAAGAATGTAAAGATTGCCAACTCTGTTATTATGGATCATGTCGTTATTGGTGACAAGTAAGTGATATAATATATGGGGAAAAGAAAGTCTACTAAGTTGGTGTGTGTATAGTGTCAAGATTGAAGGTAGTATTATTTGTAACAATGCAAAGATTCAAGAAAAGGCAAGCTTGAAGGATTGTGATGTCGCAAGTGGTTATATTGTTGATAAAGAAAGTAAGTCATCACTCTCTCTCTCTCTGTGTGTATTTAAAAGGTATTTTTTAGGTCAATTGAAAGGTGAAAAGTTAGTTGCTTTTAGAGAAGCCATTTAGATACTCTGCCCAATAAAACTCTTATTTAATGCAATCCTTTACTTTTTTTTTTTTTAACTTGTTACACTTGACGTTACCAATCGGAAATCAAGATAGATTTCCATTTCAGTCATAACACCATGGTGATGAAAGGAGGAGGAGGGGGTTAATTCCTCCTTTCATCCTGCTATATACAGTCAAAAAATTGGCGTTTTCACAAAAAAAAAAAAAGGACGCACAAAGTGATTCTCATATTATTCTGCTTGCATTTTACACTGTGCCTGATTGAATCAGCCCTTTATATATTATTTCTCCGATAAAAAAATCACCTGTCCTCTTTGTTATATAGGAAGATCTTCTTTTATTATTTAAATCACTCTTTGTAGAGTTTTGGGGTCAATGATATGTACAGCTTTTGAGTAGTAATGATGATGATTATAATGTTGTTGCGCTATTAATGGTTTTTGTTGTGAGCATGGGAGGGTAACGGGAGTCATGTTGTGAGGATTAATGATAGCAATTGCTTTTTTCTTTGGCGGTGATGGTGGAGGAGAGGATGTAGGTGTATTCACCAAAGTTCTTCTTTCGACCCTTTCTCGGTTTTCTTCGACCTATACTCCAGAAAGTAAATATAATCATCTTTTTTCTTGGTTTAGATATTGTTTATTTACTTCTTTGTCCAAGAGATACACCGGGCAAAATTCGAAATCATCATAAAAATTTCGAGCCAACTCGTGTCTTGTTAAGAAGTTTTCCATTCTATAATCTACCATGATTATGTGTAAGCAAGCGTATTTCTTATCCAATAGTAGAAAGAAATCTTACCATAAGTGGAAACAGAAGAACAGCTACTTGAAGTAATAGAGGAAGGCATCTTAATGTATATTTTTTTTAGGTTTTTTTTTTCAAGGTTTTTTTTTTTTTATATGAAGAAAGGAAAAAAAGAAATTCGTAAGCCAATAAGTATTTATATTTTCAAGGAGACAATATAAGGTTTCGTGTGTCACACTTAGCACTTGGAGGCTAATAATAGAGTAAGAATATGTAATACCTTTTCCCTGAAATTATATTGTCTCAGAGTAAACAGTATAGCAGTGTTTTAATATTGACTGAATGGTATTGCTTTTCTTTTTCCTGAAAGAACTATTATGGGATAATCCCAAATTTAACTGCGGATTGGCCATATGTGATACGATTACTTTGAATTCAGACAATGTTTTATTAGTTTCTTTCTGGATGAATGAAAATCATATTTTGGGAATTTAGTTTACCTTTTTTGGATAAAGTAAAAAAGGAAATAATCAGATTCCAGATGTAGTCTACCTTGTTGGCTCATCTATTTTTGCATGCTATGTAAATGGTTGAGAGTCCTGCATGATAGCAGTTTATATCTTTTAAATTACCCCCCAAAAAAATGCTAACACTGTATTCTATAAAGAGATGCGTTTTTCAAATATGCATTTAGCAAAATGGAAAGTAGTACATAACAACAATAAGGTTGATATACGCGCACTGCGACGGCGCACTGGTTTTCAAATGTCGCACCTCCCAGTTGCTGGCAAGAACGCTTAATACGAACACTTATAGCTCTGCTGCTTCTATTATTGTTACGATCATTAAGTATATGGAGAAAAAGAATGAAAAAAAAAAAGAAAATCCAACTCCCCTTTCATATGTACCATTTTTCAAAGCAACAAAGAGAAAACTGGTTACATTATGCTTGTTAATTACGTCAGTTGATATATACTTGAATTTAACCATTTGTTTTCTTAAAGTAATCCTTATATATACCTCTTATGTTCTGGTTTGAAGCAGTTATTTAGGAAAAGTGTTTTGCATAGCTGCAGGGAAATACTATGCCACCCAAGTTTCTTTGTATACTGACCCAATACATAAAACGTGAATTACACAACGTATACTTTTTTGTACGCACAATTGTTATTCTGAGAGCAATAGAATGGCAAGGTTATAGTCCAATTTCTGCATACGCGTTCTGCATTGTTAAAGTTAACAAAGAAAGACGATCCTTGCTGCTCGATTTATCTGTTTTTTGGGATTAAACAATAGAAGAAATACATGAGCTTAGTAATCCAAGACAAGTATAGTGGCTCGTGTGGACAGAGGTGAGCTATATCATGGTATAGTATATTTTCCAAAGTAGAGTTAAAAAGATGCATGGATACTAAAATTGGAAACTAAAGATACTACAACTTAAAACAAAGTCACTTCTACTAAACAAGCTTTCATAGCAAGATCCCATTAGCTGGAAGAAGCAGCTGCTGCAATTTCAAAATATGTCACGGGGCGCAAGAATGAAAGAGAGTAATCTTACGATTTCTGTGTTTTGGTCATTGTACGTTCGGCATGATATATGCATAAACCACAAACTCTTCATTACTTTACAAGTGTTTACAAAATAACTGGGCTGATTAATTTTGCTGTGTTTTGATGTCACTGCATTCTATGATGACTTATAAAGTGCTTCCTCCTGTTTGCCAGCTGTTATGAAAGTTCCTGTCTGATTAAACCGCCTCGTGGAAACTACTAGATCGCAAAATTACTCAGCCCCTTTTAATATAAATTTAATAAAGGCGCTTATTAATGGGAACCGAGATACTTTTATAAGAAAGAGCGTCCAGTCATCAACTGTAAATAACGCACACCAAATTTTGCCTCCTTTTTCTATTTGTCCTTTTCAATGTCCGCCATGTTGGGGGGGGGGGGAAGAAGGGTGAAAAAATTTTCTTTGTTTTCTTCTTCTTTTTCTTTTCTTTCTTCATCATCAACAAAGAAAAAAGATATCTATATATAGCTTTTTTCAGTCTTCTTTAAAGATCTCTTTAATAAACGCTTCTCTTCTTTTTAAATAAAACCCTTACAAACCCCCCTTATTTTTTTATTTTATTTTATCTCGTTTTAGGTGTTTTTAAAAGGTAATACAAGAAAGTTTTGGTAAATAACATGCACTAATAAATAAATAGAGAAACACCTACTAGGAAATAGAGTAACAGCACTGGATAAACACACGGTTATTTTACTTTACGCTTCAAGCACCATCTTTTCCAAGGCCACCAAAGAAAAGAATATATCCAATAATATAAGTAGTAGTAGTAGTATATTATTATTAACAAGTCCATGATTATTGCAAGTTTAGCAAAGAAAGAAATATCAATCCCACTTCAACCCATGACGTCGACAGTAGTTTCTTCTTCATTTAACAAATTAAAAGAAGAACAACAGCAAGAAGAAGAAGAAGTCACTACAGTTGACGTTGTCACCATCAATAACCGTAATAAACATGGTAAAATACAATAGAATTACATCATCCCTTCACTGTAAAATTAACATTTTATAAGGTTCAAGTGATTTTATTAGTCAAGTATTCGGTCAAAATTACAGTCAAGTAAATGAAATATTAAATATCAAAACGGCTAGAAAAGGATACACTGCACTTACCTGTGAAGCTTTTATTTTTAATGACACAGTCTTCATTAATAGCAACAGTAATTATTATTGGTCTGATGGTGGTGAATTTCAAACCTGTATTACTCATTTGATTGAATTGGCAGAAGAGAAAACAGGTTGTAATACACTTGTCTTTATCATAGCTAAACATCAATATAAAGATAACCTTAGTACTCTCCTTAGAGCCTTCATGTATCTTGGTTTTGAAATGATAAATCCCTCTATTTATCGTCAAGAACCTGGTTATGTACTCGTTGGCTATGAACTTTAAAAATAAATCTATATATATATATTATATAATTCACATACTAATTATTGCATGAAAACCGTTGTTTGGTACCTTTTTCAATCTCATCAAGATCGCACATGCATATATTTCTTGATCTATAAGCTAGGTTTCATACTAGAGAAATTTTCCCTTTCCTCCCCCTTTTGTATATAAACTGATTTATCTTTCATCTTTTTTTTTTTTGTCTTTTATATTAACTAATAATGAACTTTCTATTGTCTTTTGTATTCTTCTTGTCTGTGGTACATGCCATTTCTATTCCCTATCAAGATTTGACAGACTTTCAAATTGCAAACTCTGTTACTCAATCTGCAAACTATAACAACAGTCAAGGTGGTAAGTGTCTCTGTATATCCCCCGTCTTTAGTTCTTTATATAAACAATATCCAATAGATATTATATACCCCACAAATGGTGATACTTGGTATGTTGGTGAAAAAGTTCATGTGGTAAAGCTAAACTAGACTATAATCCTTTATAATGGCTAAATAACAAGAATAGACACTCAAAACAAACGCTTCTTCTAAAGATAATCAAACCGTGTCTATCTTCTTCTTTAACAAGTCTGGTACACTTGCTGGTGGACCTCTTACAGGACCTGAAACATCATTTGAGTTTGTAGTTCCTGCAGATGCTAAAAGTGGTCCTAACTCTACTTCACTCTTATTAGCTGTCAGGCGTCAAAACTATTACCTGCAGACGGTTGACTCTATCCCTATCAATGTTCTTTGATAAATGATGCCTTCAATTACCCCATTATTTTGTATTCTGTATATAACTACTATTTAATTATATTGACAAATAAACTGCGAGTCTCTTCCTATGCATTAATCAATATACCCTGGTTAGTCATACGTCGTCGAAAGACTAAGAATTGCTTTGAAGAGTCTTTAAGCGAATATACCTAGCAACACGGCTTCTCTTATTGGTGTCAATCGAGCAATTTTCGGGTCCTATGGAAACCATCTCTCTGCAGGAATATCCGGGTAGTAGGAAAAAAAATTATGCCGTGCTAGTTTTTTTTTTTTTTTTTTTTTTTTTTTTTTTCATTTATCCGTTTGTTATGAATAGAGATGAAACCAAGATGATTCGTAGAGGTATAGTTGACAATCTTTGTATAGACAAAGATACTCATCTGATAAACAGAGATCATCAACTTGACTTGTGAATTTCGTAATCATTCAACTTTAGCATTTCATCCATCTTTCCAACTAAATCCATCTTATTAGTAGAGACGTGGATCCACCTCATCCTATATCGTTGGAGACTTTATCCTAGGGGTATATTTCAGGTCAGAAAAAAGTTCCAAGTCGCTGTTAGAGTGGCTATACATCCAGAAGTACAAAGTTATATCTCTTCTTTTGTTCAGTCCTGTCATTCACTTTTAGAAAACGTAAAAACATCAAACATCCATATAAACTTGTCTCTCAAATCTTTTTTAACAGGGCGAGTTGAAAAATATATCCGTGGTTATTATTGAAGACAATGAGATACCCCTTGAAAAAGTTGTGTTTGAAGTATTACCTGCATTTCGAAAAGAAGAAGGCATCACAATGGATATGATCTACAGTAGTCTTTCGGTTTATACAGTGGCAGATTTGGAGCAACATTTAAGAGCCTCACTGCTTCAATTGGAATCCTATCAGTCGATCCATATGCTTAAAGAATTAAAGGAAAATAGATCCTTTCGTTTGTCAGTCGAGAAAGTTGAAAGTGGGCCTCCTCTTTCTGAATCACAACAATGGATACCCTCTGACTTGAATTACAATTGGATTAATCTGACCCCTTTGAAATCACAGCACATGGATATCTTCCGTGTAAGAATAAGAGACATACACAAACATAAATGAAAGGCTAATCACAATACTAAATAGTTTAATACTTTTGTAATGGAAGCGTCAAAGAAGGGTAAAGAAAAGTGTGTTTGAATAGATGTATATAAAAGGTGAAGGGGGGGTATAAATGTACAAAATGATATGATGGGATTTGGCTTGGATTTAATCTGTTGCACCTGTTCCTAAATAACTCCAAAAGCCTCTTGAGGTACCACGCATTAATTCGTGAATATTAATTAAATTTCTTGACATTTCTTTAATACTCCAAAATCCAATACGTTTTAATCTTCTATTTCTTTCTTGCTGGTCTAAAGTCAAATCTACAAATCCTTGCCCTAACTTCTCACTAATTCTATCCGCTAATGTAGAGTCATACATAGTCCATGAACCATCAAAATTACTCAGATCCATAATCACACGAATTTTAATGGGCACAATCGTCTTATTTCTGGAGATATAACCAACAACAGGTCGAACCATAGCACTATTCAAGTAACTGAGCTCAGGCGTCTTGAGAGGAACAGATGCTTTCGTATCCTTAAATCGGAAATCCATATCCATGACAAACTTTTTAGTATCTGTATCTTCCTCTTTCTTCCTTTTCTCATCCCGCTGTCCACCAACCACGAGGATTTCTTCTCCATTACCAGCACCTAAAATAACTGGCTGCGATAACTCGATACGATCCGTTAATTCATACACCAGTTGTCTTAATAGCTCAGTAGAATCTGCTTCAACTGCTTCTTCAGGGATATAAATATCCGCTGATATATCGACACTGCCTGAAGTGATCCATCCAGGAGGTCCCTCTACACCTCGATTCATATGATCAATATTCAAGCCGTCAATTCTTAAACGAGACTTTGTTTTGGGAGGGAGCATTTAGTATACAATTAATTTACATTTTTTTTTTTTTTTTTACCTTTTTTTTATAACCTTGCTTTCTCATATCGTTATCTGTTAATACACCAAATCGCAAAGTTTCACCACCAACAACGACACCATTGGGATCTGGCTTCTTAAAAGGATAATAGTGATAAATGTCATGGCTTCTAAATTCTGTATGATTAGAATCAATGTGACCTGCTTGTTCCAACACACTTTTTTCTAGTTGAGGAGTATGCACGCTGAATAAGCATTTGTCAAATGCACCAATTATAGATGTAGCACATAGTAAGTCATAAAATAACCTATAAATACATACCATTAGATACACGAATGTCATTTTTTAAAGAAGGACAATACCATTGTTTTCTAAAACGATCTAGTTGAGCTTGAAAGATAGATACAGGGTATGGCCTGAATCCATGGGGTTGGTATACTGTCACTAGTAGGTCCTCCAACGTCAATTTTTGTAGTTCGAAATCTCCTGGTGTATACTGATGACGAGAAGCGACAGGATCATAAGGTACATTGGGATCCCAACGGACATGACGACGATCGACCACACCACGTACTCCACGTACATCTGCACTCTCCACCAGTCCTTTACCATCCATCCAACGAATCAAACTCAAAGTAACATCCACACGATCAATGACGAGATCGTACCACATCCAATGCTTCAGTACTTCATTATTTTTTTCGTCTTCATCAAGTTCCACGCCAGCCAAAGGGTCATCGTCACCACTCGTTTGTCTCGTTCGTTCATGACTTATACTGAGCATAGCAGCATGCTGTTCAAACTTTTCTTTTTCTGACTTTGGCATTCTATAAATCCTCACGTTGTTAAATCGAATTTTGCCGTCTTTCCAATTTGGTAAAATAGCCGAGTCGAATATCACAGTAGCACCTGTTTGTGAAGTCAAGTAGTTACCAATACGATAAGCAATCCATTCTATAAAAAAAAAAAAAAAGATTTAGATTCCCCCTTTTTTCTTTAAAAAAAAAAATGAATGTGTTTTTTGCCTTGGAATTGTAAAGAGTTGGCTAGCCATAAAATAAGACTGACAAAACTTGTGGTGCCTAACAATAGCCATACGGTGTGACCCAAAAACAGCCATGAAAACAAGGCAGTAACGTCATTCAAAGTCCATGGTCGGATTTGTCTCATTAAAGGATATTTGATACGAATCTTGAGACGTTCAAAGAATCCTCGCGCCTGTGCTAGTAATTCTTCTTTACTTGTGGGTTTAGAATGAGGTGGTATAGAAGTATGAAAAGAGCGGTAGTGTTGAAGCCAATATCTGCTCATTCGAATCTTTGTCTGATTGTCAAACAAGACATGCTTGAGCTTTTGTTGTGAAGCCTCTTGACCCTGATCGTAAGCAAAAAGAGGAGCTAATAAAAACTTTTTTCGTTTTGTCGACGTATGGTGAAGGATTCTTCTAGGCAAGATATGAGCTCGTTTAAGTATGTTAGAGAACATGGCTCCCCTTCCCAAAAATATAAGTGTAAAAAAAAAAAAAAAAAAAACTGGAGAATCACAGCAAGGGGGTCTGTCCATTACACTGAAATTAGATAATGGCGTTTCTTCCGGACGAAGCGGGTTTTAATTTCAGACAACTTCTTCCTTTTTTGGTACTCAGGTTGGGACAGGTTTCTTTTTATAGAGCAAGTATAGCGGGTGAACAGTTTTGCATTTTTTCTTTCCTAATTAGCTTCTCATCGAATCCCTCTTGTGTTTTTTTTTGAATCGTGAAAGATCACAAGTAACATTGTAATGTTTCTTGATTTCGTTGTAGCTGCTTTAAATGAAATAATGAAAACAGAAAAGATAAATTAACTAACGTCTTCATGGGTGAGATGAGCAAAAGAGATGAAAGAGTGTCTAATAGACAAAGAATTCACAGAAATTTACAACTTATGCAAATAGTTGGTGATATGAGATTATTGGCAGAGTGATTGAAATACTATGCTCAATTCACGCCAAAAATCAAAGAGCTGGTTCAGACACACAATTTGGCCTTTTTTTTTTTTTTTTTTTTTTTTTTTTTTGAAAACTAAATTACTGTTTAGAACAAAACTATTTATCGCTCGCTGATTAAGGCGAACGAGATATTCTACAAAGTGTGTAGATAATAACTGATCAACATTCGATAGAGGTCACTTTAGAAATAGAGGTGAAAGAGGAAGTACTGTTTCCAAAAAAAAAAAAGGGGGGGCTTTGCTTTCATTACATACGAATTCATTTTGTTGAACAATATGCTTCCTTTGTCTATGTGACTCTTCTCGAGGCAGTGAACCCTATTTCTTACATTAATAGATCAACTATGTTAGAACGAAGGAACACTGTGCGTGCTAAGGTGTATTGTGCGCTGCTCTCAAAATAGGATCAGTGTTACTTGTGTGGGCAATCTGGCGTTCTACAGTACTGTAAAGCGGATGATTATATTTTAGTGTCAACACGCTGAGAATTTCAATCACTGTGGATTTGTCGCGCTTGTGGGAATGTTTTTCTTGTTTACATGCGCGAAAAACGACGCATATTTGTTTTGTTTATGGAGTTTCATGGTCAAAAATGCAAAAGATACTTGTTTACAGTCAACAAGAAAAAGAGTACTTTTCATTATTACTTTACCTTATATTGTTATTGAATAGAACTTTCTTTTTAACGACCTGAGCTTTCTTCAATCTTATATTCTTATTCGACTTCTTGAGAGCATTATAATGCTAGTACTTTGTGGACACTTACCTTTTTTTTTTTTTGCACAAAGAAGAAGAAGAAGAAAGAATAAAAAAAAAGCCTTTATATATTTTAATTAGACTACTTTAATTAATTCAAAACAGGGAACTTGCATACTCGGCATTTTTTAAGCCCTTTGTAAAAAAAAATAATAAACATCTTGACTTTGCATTCTTTAATCTAAGGAAGATCACATTTATTATTATGGGAAAAATTAACGATTACAACACTTGCATCTTCTTCTTCTGTTTCAAACGACACTTCTGCTTCACCAGTTGCATGGTTCGGTAGTCTTGTCTCCATTAAATGAAACTGTTTACTTGTGATTGAACAATTTTGCTCCTCTTCTTTATAACTTTTTAGACTATTCAGATCATCGTCATCATAATCACTATCTGACAATGACGACGTATCCGAACTTGAGGGTGGTATTACAGGCTGTTGTCGACAACACATCCATTCACATTCCAATAGGAAATCACGATAGCACCGAAGTCGTTGTAATTCAATATGCATGCTTCTAATACGCTTCCCTATGGTATTGGCGAACACCAACATTCTATCTTTTGTTGTCTTTTGCAGTGGCTTAAGTACTAGAAAGTTTCGGCGCAACTGAAGATCATGATCCAATTGTCTGACTTGCTCGTTTATTCGATGGGTCATTTCTTGTATCCAATCGCCTATCTTTTTTTGTTTTGATAATGATGATTTAGGTTTGTTGACAAGCATTGTTCTAATGCCTGTAGTCTTTAAGGTGGCAACATAATTTATTTTCAGCATCCAATCATTCATATCTTCTGCAGAACTTCTAAAAAGCATTTGTTGTCCGTCGCCTGTCATTAAGTGAATGTTATGAGGGCTGGATTCGTCATGAATGCAAACTGCTTGAGAAAGGGATATAATTTGAACAGGCCGTAATGACGGCGCAGTAGGAGAAGGTATTTTTTGTAAAGAAGAAGCGTTTGTTGACAATAAATAAGACCGAAAAGCTGGACTGTCTGCAAAAAGGATGATTTGACTATTGCCTAATATGACACCATAGGGTTTCCAACCTTGCGTTATGCTATCGTCTTTAATCAAATCATATCTTATGTCAACAAGACCTGCCTTTATAGCACGAATAGTGGTGTTACTGCTGGTATTGTTGTTACTGTTTTTTCTTTTCACACCTGATAACGTGACTGATGCGGCTTTTAGCATAGATGAATATATTTGCATAATGGGTATCGGCTTTAATGTTTGTTTATAATTAAATGTGGTTTCTGAAGGCATAAGCTCTTCTAGCTTTTCCCTAAGATCATTCGAGAGTGACATCTATACAATATGAGTATGAATTGTTTTGACCATTAATTGCATAGGGGTTTTTTTTTGTTTTGTTACAGGTTTTGAAGTTTCAGTATTGCTATACATTAGTTTTGATAACCATGAATTTGTCTTATTGATTGTCACTTGTGGTTTTTCGGCGTAAGTAAATTCGGACGCAAGGATGTTATCATACATAATCTATGTGTATAATTAGCGTAGTATACGACCATGGCGTATAAGTGTTACATCTAGTATTTCGGCTGGTATGCTTTCTCCACCTTCCACAAGTTTGGTTCTCATTATAAATGCCTTTTTGTTCATTTTCTGCTTTACATTTTTATTATAAATATCTGTATGTAACAATAGAATAGAGAAAGCTATGGTGAACACAATATCTAAAAATATCATCATTAGCACATATGATATACAGTTACTTTTTCTTGTTTAATTTAACCTGGACTATCCATTAAAGTAGGATTACACTCATAGTAATGCTTGGAAAAATCTTCCATAACTCGGCCAATTTGTTGTGTTTCTTTTGGTAACTTTACTTCTGCAAGTAGCCTCCTATCATAGACAAAACCGAATAAATCAGCATATTTCTCTGTAGCTTTCGTACCTTAAAGAAGTATCTATTGCTTCACCAGAAAACTCAAAACTTTTCACTTGTGAAGAAAAAGTAGGTTCTTTCATATCCCAAGATCGATTCAAAGAATCTCGATACATTAGAAAAAAAGAAGAAAAAAAAAGGGTTACTCTCGTTTGTTACTCTGCCACTTTATTGAGACTCAGTGCAAGAAAAAAAAAACACACTTTCGTACTTTTCTTCTCTCAATACAAGTTTATAATGTCGAATCAAATAAAATACACAGATCCAACTGGTCGCTTAGCCGAAAGTACAATACGTATTAAAGATTTACACGATGTTGAGAGAGTAAAAGAAAAGAATTTACAGCAATTAATTCTGTTGTTCATACTTTTTTTTTTTTGATTGTAGAAACTAGTGCTATTAATCGAAACTGCAGCAGAAGCATTATCAATTTTATCTGACGAGGATCCTAAAGATAATGATACTGATCAGTTTGTTCGCGAACGAGCAATGGCATTTCGTAATTTAGCATCACGTTATTTTTCTTTAGTGAATGTAATTAACCACTCTGTTATTAAACAATACTAAATGAGTGGTTTATTAGGACGTTCAATTTTCTTTAAGAAGCCATACAAATTATTTAGTGAAAGAAGCCAACATTTCAACAACAGCGAACAAAACGATACCCTTCAAAACGTCCATTGTTGGACAACAAAAAGAATTAGAAATTTGGTCTGCAGCTGTTGACACTTTAAGTCAAAGAATCTTAGAAATCAAAAAAATTGCACAAGAAACAGAATAAAATTTTATCTTTATTTTCTATCAAGAAACTTGACATCTTGTAGTTCGTCAGGAAGATATGTTTGCTCAACAGGCCCTTCATAATCAGGATTGTATTTATAGCCTTTTCCATAGCCTAGATTCTGATAACATGATTGGTTAATTCGAGCAGCACATGAACTTTACATAAAACTTACCTTCATCAGTTTAGTAGGAGCATTACGAATATGCATTGGAACAGGGTAAGCAGGTTTGTTCTTTATTGTTTCTTTCACTAAATTATATGCTTTGTAACTTCTAACACTCTTTTTCGTTTCTGCAAGGTGAACTACCAAATGAGCAAGGATAGTATCACACTCTGGCATACCAATCTTTTCACAAGCATTATAAGCAGCCATTGCCTTAAATTATATACTGATTAAGAACAACTTTTCTTTTCTCAAATTTAAAACGCCAATATACTTACTAGCGGCAATGCTGTGTTATCTGCTAACCCAATATCTTCGCTAGCACAGCGTACTAATCGGCGAGCAATATACAATGGATCTTCACCAGCTTCCAACATTCTCCCAAGCCAATACAACGCTGCATCCGGATCACTGTAATTTACGTTAGATCAAACTTTAGTGACAAACGAGGATTATTTTCTCACCTTCCTCGAATACTTTTATGTAAAGCACTAATAATATCATAATGCTGATCACCGTTTCGATCATACAACAAGTGAGACTTTTGAAATGCACCTTTTACAGTATCTATGTCTAATGCATCCTGTTTAGAAGGAAGTAGACTTACTGCAATTTCTAAAGTATTCAGGGCAGTCCTCGCTAAAGAGATCCTTGTTAATAAAAGCCTCTTTCCAAAACAAATCAATGAATTTACCATCTCCATCGCTATAAACAGCCAAGTGCTTCAGTGCTTCTGCATCTCTTTCGCTATCCACATGAACATGATCTTCCTCTCTCCATTTTTCCAATGCTCTTGTCAATATGGCTTTGATCTGGTTTTCTTCAAGTCTTTTCAGGACAAATACTTTACATCGTGATAATAAGGCTGAATTCACCTTGAAGCTATTAATCATTCGTATCAATACCTCTCTTAAAAAAAAAAAAAAAAGTACCTTGGGTTTTCTGTTGTCGCGCCAATTAGATGAATGACACCATGTTCTACATAGGGTAAAAACAAATCCTGCTGCGCTTTTGTGAACCTATGTATTTCATCCATAAAGATAAACGTCTTTTGACCTGTCAACATCAAATGTCCTTTGGCTTCATCAAATGCTTTTTTGACGTCTGCTGTGCCATGGCTCGTGGCGCTTAGTTCAATGAAACGGGATTTTGTCATTTTGGATATAATACGAGCGATAGTTGTTTTACCGCATCCAGGCGGACCCCATAGCATCATGGAGGGAATACGATCACTATCGATTAATCTTCTAAGAATGCCTCCAGGCCCTAACAATTCCTCCTGACCCACAAAGTCGGTTAAAGAGTTGGGTCGTACTATCATAAGGTCAACTTTCGCTGTTATGTTTTATAGAAGAAAAACGTACCTTTTGCAGCTAACGGCATGGCTTCTGTGGCAGTGTCAGTCTTTTTCCTTTTGATCGGTGGTGTAATTGTGGATTCTTCTATATTCCTTTTTGTACTTGATGTAGGCTCAATTATAGTCTTTTCTGGTCTAGCTGGTGGAGGTGGTGCTTGTTGTTTTGGTGCAAAAAGGGGTGCTAATTTTCCAGGCTGCTGCGGTGATGTCATTAATTTGTTGTGATTAGTGCTCGATTTCACTGGAGACATTTGCTGTTTCAATGAGCCTGATGATCTTAATAATTCTACGTCGGGATCAGGGCAATTGGCATCAATGTGAGTATTGATTTTTGTTGCTGACACCATTCTGGAACAAATTGGACATTCAACTTTAGAATGCAATTATAGCAATGGAGTTAAAACAAGATATTAATATAGAAACTCATGGCAAAGATTTAGTCTCACCTTTGTTGGTTGACATTTTTACTGCAACGATTTAAAGAGGCTTATTATCGTTTGCTTTTTACTTTTGTTTTTTCAAGTCCTTTGATTTCACTCTCCGGAACTTGCTTTGACGCGAAGGTTACACATACGTTTCAAGTACAAACACCGAGTGGCGCCAACAGAAAGACAGACATTTATGCGTCAAGCTTTTGCTGATGCTCAACAATATATTATAGTCATCACACCAGTTCTTTTGTGATAACTTTAAATCACATTCACCATCTTACGACTGTAAATATTGAATTATGCTACCCTCAGTGCTGCTATTATAAATATGATGTCTATTTTAACTTTATGAAGATTGAATGATACACACTACATGCTATCATTAACTGATTAACAAATGATAGCCATACATGTATTGAATATGTACAATTAAGCCAAGAAAAGACTATTTACAATTTAAAGCGAAAATTTAAAAATGTCAATACATTAAGGGGCTTAACTTAGTTTTTAGTATCTCTAAGCTACATGTCAGCTAATGTTACTTAGTGATTATCGAGAGTTGCTCACATGTTGCGCTACAGTTAATTTCTGACCTTCATCATGACATCTGAACTGACAGATTTTTGCTTATTTGCACTAAAAGGGATATATCTTTAGTTTGAAAAGGAGATTGAGCTGTTTTATACAGAAAGTTATTCTAATAAGTAGACGTCTATTGGGGCTTTTTTATGTTTTTGAAGAGCAGTGTCTGCAAGCTAATCCATATATTGTTGTTGGAAACGCCATGATGGCGAGCGATCGCCTTAGAAAAGGAAATTCTTAATAAAAGCGAAAATTCAGGAGTAAAATTAATAATATTTGGCACAGATAAGGAAGCATAATGATATAAAAATAAAATCCCTTGTTTCTGGGAATTATTTTCTTTTTCTCCTTCTTTGTCTTAAAAGATGCGTTATACACTTCTTCATGCTAGTTTTATATTCACTATTTATTCGATAATACAGCAACAAGTAATTTCGTACAGTATATACGCGTTCGTTACAAGAACAAAGGACTTTGTAGACGGGCCTCATGTTTATATGTTTGCAGAGGAAACAATTGGTAGTAGAGATTGCCAATATCTAAGCATACCAACATCATACTACACAAAAAAAGAAGGAGGAAGCTTGAGTTTTACACAAAACAACTGCAGCTCGACGTTATACCCACCTATCGCACCCGTATATGAGCATCCATTATACCCTCGAAACCTGAGTTATGTTATATCAGTTGATAAAACATTGACCTTTGTGTGCACTCCATTTAGAGATTACACAGAAAACGACTCAATGGAATATAACTGTGTTTTGACAAGATCGAATGTGCCACCAGTAACTTTTCCTACGCTCGATATGGCGCGCAACACTGGTGATTTCTCTGGACAAATTACAGTGATTCCAATATTGGTATTTTTGGCGCTTTTACTACTTCTCGTTACCTTCCTCTTCAAGCCTTTACCTCCCGTATCATTACCATAACATATCAATATTACCATTTTTTTTTTCATGTAGCTTTTTCATTAAAACATTGTAAATACTATTATCATTGCAGTATGCTATAGTTTATGAATTTGATATACACCAGCATATACAACTTAAGGGGAATAACAGTCCGAGTTAGCTAAGCCCATGATTACAGAATAAATTGAGTTAGGCAGTTAAGCCTAAAGGACGTCCTCTGCTGATATTTTAGTAGTATGAGTATGCCTATTCGCCAACAAGAATAGCTCATATATATATTGCATCTTGATGGTACTCTACTGCGTCTGTTATTCCCTCACTTGGGAGTCTCTTCGAGCGGTTCAAAATGGCACGTTAGCCACCAATCTTCTACAACATTATTTTATGTACTTTACTACTGTTTTGGACGCTTCGACATGATTTCCTCCAAAAGTCAAAATGACGACTTCAATGGACTTAATACTAAGCTTCTTATCGTCTGCTGCCCCAAAGTACCACTGAGTTCTCTCGTTTCGCTATCCATGTCTTGAATACAACGCAAAAAGGCTTTTTGCTGGCGTCTCAGATAAACTCGTTCATGGCTACTATTCTACTTTTTATCTCCACTCTGGTTCCTGTTAAATCGCTTGTCAATAAAGGAACTGTCGGATTCCCAAGCTCTAGCGCAAGGGACCAATGATTTACAAGTTTTTAAGAGATATAATACCATCCCTTCCACGATCATCTCCCTTGTAACTCCCTTCTAACGTTGTTGATCCTTTAACGAGCTGACCATCATCTAATGGAGTTGGATACTTTATCAGCTCCTAGATTCTCTTCGCTTGAACCTTTTTATGTATTCTTATATATTTTCAGAACGGGTTATCAAGACCTGCCTTCAAGCATTTTAATCATACATTATCAGTCCAAGTCTCCGCTTTAAAAAAAAAAACCTTACTGATGTACGTCGTCTACAAGCCTCTTCTCCCCATAAAGGGGGAATTCGTAACACGTGTTTACTATTAATTTTTTTTTCTCTTTCTTGTTTTCCAATTTGTTATTAAAACATGGCAGAATCTCGTACTGAATTGTTAGCTTGGCTTAATGAACTTTTGCAATTGAGATATACCAAAATTGAACAAGCAGGAACAGGTACCAAATTACTTTTATTATTATTTTAAATGTCAGAAATCATTAAGCAACATCATCTCTGTTAGGTGCCGCCTATTGCCAAATATTCGACTCCATTTACGGTAAACTAAACTCCCCCAAAAAAAAACTCGTTTGTTATTATTACTAAACTGCTTATAAAAAGGTGGCGTGTCCCTCAGCAAAGTGAAGTTTGATGCTAAACATGAATATGAATATATTAATAATTTCAAGATTTTGCAAAATCTTTTCAAAAAGAAAAAGTAAGAATGTTTTATTCTCATTGATACATTAGTACATGATGACTAATACTTGTTGTAGGATTGACAAGGTAAACATTTGTACTGTTTAATGTAAACTTACTTCTTGACACAATACGTATATAGATTATTCCTGTTGATCGCTTAGTTAAATGTAAACTTCAGGACAATTTGGAATTCATGCAATGGGTAAAACCTTTTTGGGAACAAAACTATCCTGGAGGCGAATACGATGCTGTTGGACGTCGTAAGGGAGCTCCTACTGCACCTACCGGTGTTACCAATACCACTACACGAACTGCAGCTGCTTCTTCCACCACTGGTCGAGTTAGCTCTGCCAGTAAAAGAGCCACCAAGACACCAGGTAAAATAAAAAAAAAAAAAAAAAAAAAAATCCGAGGGTTGTAAAGATGTTAACTCAAATATTAAGGAACAGGTACCCGTAGTGTTAGTAGAGGTGGTCGCACTAGTGTTTTAGATAATCACTCAGCTACTATGATTATCGATTTGAATAAACAAATTTCGGAACTCAAGTTGACAGTAGATGGACTCGAGAAAGAACGCGATTTTTACTTTGGTAAATTAAGAGAGATAGAAATCGAAGTTCAAGAGAATTTGGAACAACTTGAAGTCACTTGTGCTGATGCCGGTAGAAACCATGAAGAACACGAAGCTTTTCCCATTTTACAAAATATCCAAAACATTTTGTATAGCACAGAAGATGGTTTCGAAGTTCCCCCTGAAGATGATGATCAAGGTCAAGCTTTAGAATACGAGGAAGACGAAACCTTTTAGACAAACCACTATTCCCTAACCAAAAAATATTACAATATACACGTATATGTTTTCTTTTATTACTTTTTTGTTTTTTTTTAAAAAAAAAAATGCTATGTGTTAGAAGGAGGGTAAGGGAGTACGAGAGTTACATGGGATTAATCCGAGCTGCTACCAGAATCATCTGAATCCGAACCAGAAGAACTATCGCTGTCACTATCGCTTGGAGTGTCGTTATCTAAAAAAAAAAAAAAAAAAAAAAAAAAATATAAGTACATAGGAAACAATAGCGATGATGGTTGTTTTTTTCTTACCGGAATTGAATTTTTGTAAGGTCTTTTTTAATTCTTGGAGCTTTCTATCTTGTGAATACTGAGTTCTTGCTCTTTTTTTATTTCTAACTAAACTTTCACCAGTGACAAACTCATGCAGCCTGTGCAGAGTACGTCTGTCAAGTGAATCAATATCCAAAACAATCTCATCTTGTCCTTGCTATTTATACAAGTTATTATTGACACCACGATTTTTTTAAGGATGTACTTACCCCGTTCAAGTTAGGCATAGAACTTTGAATAATAGAGACAACTGTATTTAAACGATCACCTTGTAAATTGTTGATTAGATCGCTTAAATCTTTCTTTTGATCAAAAGTGAATTCAGAATATTCTTCACGTTGAGCTGCTTGCTTTGGTGGAGCCTTTTTAGCCTGTGTTGGCTTCTTCGTCACTCGCTTTCTTTTTTCTTTAATTGTTCTATTCTCTTTTGGTGCAGCGGCCTTTTCGGCCTTCTTTCTCTTTTGAGATTTAATGGTTGCAATTTGTTGTGAAATAGTAGCAATGTGGCGTTCAAGTTCTGCAATTTTTTGATCCCGTTCTATACATTTTGCAGAATTAGTAAGAAAAGAAACACACAAATTACGATTATTACCATCATCAGAATCGGATGCAGAATCGGAATCAGTTCCCTCTTCAGGCACTTCTCGAATCGACGTTTCGACAATAGGAGCAGGTTCAGGCTTTTGAGCCCATTTTTCATCAAATACTCTTTCTAACTCGCGTCCCATTTTATGAACAGGTAAAGTTGCAGGGTTGTAGGTATAACAGTTATTAAACATTAAGCGAACATCGCGTTCAAAATCTTCTGGTTCGTCATAAGCACCTTCATTTAATTTTCGTTCGATGGTTGATATGTCCATAGGGCGCTTAATAATGTCTACATAATCAGGAATATTGAGTGCTACTACATCTACTGGTTGCAAAAAGGGGTAATTTATGTCTCTATATTTATTCTTCTTCATTTCTTTCAACGCTTGCATGCAGAATTTCATTTGAGCATCATTCTTTCTAGGATTGCGTCGCTTTGACGATGATTCTGCGTAATCCTTTGAAGGAAGGGAGTGACTTTCTTTTCTAGGACGAACATCTTCTGAAATGCGGCGACCAGGTGATTTCGTTGTCGAGTTTGATCTCGACTTTTTTCTCTTGGTTTCATAGTCATCATCAAAGGGTGAAACTGATCTTCTAGGTGGAGTCAATGACCTTGATGGTGGCATTTGTCTAAGACTTTTTTCAAACGCGGATTCTACGTTTTGACACAACATGGAAACCATGGCTTCGGGACCGTTGAATTTATAGCAATTGTTAAAAACAAGTTTGATGTCATTGATGAATTCTTCCACAGCATCGTATGCACCAGCATTTAGCTTTTTATCGACAGTGGATAGGTCCATTGGATATTTAATTACTTGGGGGTAATCTGGGATGTTGAGTTTGACATAATCTACGGGGTTCAAAAATGGTGCTGCATCTCTATGTTTCTTCAAGTTTCTCATGATGGCTCCACAGTACTTCACTTGATCGCGTGTCATATTGAGTTTAGTTGGTGTAGAAATGGAGGGCGAAGCTTTTGACTAATAGAAAAAAGAGATTGAAACATGAGGATGGTCTGGCCGTGAAAGTACAGTTTGGTTTAGCCTACCTGCTTTTTTACGCCTTTGCCGCGATCTAATAAAGAACCATTTTCTTTAGGTTCTAAGCTAGGTCCGCTATTTGTTGTGTCTATTTCTTCAAAATCTTCCTTTCTATATTTGAAAAGAAAAGAAAAAGATTGTATTACTATTAATGAACACGTTATTAAAAAAGGTATTTTACAGCGAAGGTGTGGGTACATCCATGTCGGGTTCAAAAAATTACAAAAAAAAAAAAAACGAGAATAGAAAAAATCCAGGGATATTTGGATACAAAAAAAAAAAAAGAAGAAAGAAAAAGTTACCTTTTTTAAAAACTGAGTTCTTTTTTACGCAAAGAAAAACAAAGTCCCACAAAGAAGAAGAAAGAGATTTTCTCCTTTTTAATTTTTTTTTACTGACTTTTGAATGGTTGGAACACATTTTCGAATACAAGAGCGCTAATTGGATACTTTACAGGCCTATTTAGCCAAGAACAAGGATATATATTTAATAAGTTGATGTACTGGGTTTTGAATAAACATTGCAGGTCGTACCTACTCCAATCCTTGTTGCCTCCGTTCGGACTTCAGATATGGTAAAGGACTCTCCGAGCCGCGCTTTTGGTATTAAAAGCTCACACTGTATATATCCTAATTAAATTTAGACGTGTTTTAAGCCTTTGATTTTCGTGGATGGAAACCATAAACTAAAAGAGAAAAAGCTGACTGAGTAATGAATTCGACTTGACAGATTTTTTGTACCTATGACTACTTCGTCAATCATACCATGTCCAGAGTAAATTAATTCAGGCTAGTAACCTCATATAGAGTAATTACCTGTGATTGGCTGAAGCGAGTTGGAATTTTTATGTTGAAATAAAACACTGGAACTTTTGAAGATGAAGGAAGGTCAGAGAAAATGATTATCATAGCTCAGCTACCTGGTGACGACATGCCTCAATGTCATCACTATTTCTTAAAAATATGTGATATACTTAGAAATAAGCCTTCCCACAGTGCACTATTATACGGGAAGTGCCCGGGAGAGGCCTACACCTATAGTGTGTGCTTGGTAATGTAGTCTTGAAGTTATCTTGCAAAAGTGGGTTGGCAGGGGCTCTTCTTCGGTTCATTGCTTTGGCAGGGATTAGCTGATTAGTTCAGTGCATGAGTTTAAGTAGCCTACTACAGCTGCTTTTACAATACCACCCAAAATCTTTTTGTTGGCTAGAGATGGGGGGTACTTTTTGGAGTCAAATAAACTTCCACCTTCTTGCGGTTGGCTCTGTTAATCAAAGTAATTGAGGATTGTTTTGAGAACTAAGAGAAGTTTTAAGTCCTATATTATTTTTTCTGCAAATAAATATTGCGTTTAACCCCTCTTATTTTCTACATAACTCTTTTTTTATGTATGCAATTATGAACCATGCTATCGTTTCCCACTACAAAAATTTTATTTTTTTAAAGAGATTAATTGTATTCATTTTCGGCTTTCTTGGCTACAGCATTATTTTTTCTCTTAGGAGCTCTAGCAAGAGTATGTTCGTATATGAACAGCATGTCTTTCTTTAGCTTGGTCAAATTATATGTTCCAACGAGAAACTCATCCATGCTGCTCAAGTCCATTATATACCTCTTTATTAGTTTTTCAGAAGCTGTTGATGATTTTGCTGAAATCTTTTGTAAATTCGACATTACTTCTTTCATTTCATTTTGATACAAAGTTTTATTGACAAAACTTTTAGCAGCAGAGAGGCTGCTTTTTGGGTGTTGCTTTCTGTAATAAAGGAAAGTGGATGATTTGGTACAAATCCTTTTTCTTCGTACTTTTTACTCATAAACATCCATTTATTTGCTGCATGTTGTTTAATGTACTGGTTCAGAAGTCTTTCGACTTTTGTAAGGGGCGCTGAAGTTCTTGGACAAAAGCGTATTTTGAAGACACAATGTCGTACCTCTTTGTCAGCGAAGGAGGTAAATTTTGGATCGAAGATCCAACAAATGCTAAAACCATGTTCGAATCAACATCCCCAAAGAAGCCAGAAGTTGTAAGAAGCTCAACATTGGTAAATCGTATCGTCAACTCGAAATAGTCACATCCAGCTCGTGTTTTCTTTCGAATAAAGGAGACAGCTTCTTGTTGAAGGCCTACGCGTGAATTATCAGCCCAATCGTCAACATTCTTATCATGAACAAAAACAGAAAGGCTGGTTAAGAAAATCAAGAATCACCACTGCCTCCATAAATTTTGAGCAGAACAAAACAATACTTTCAGCTTGCTGTTCACTAGTTATCTTAACTTTTACATGACTGTTGTCATAGACTACGTACTCTTTTGTGTTGAACAAATGGTTGGCGTGACATGAAACAAGATGACCTAACTCATTCTTCATGATAATGGCATTTTTTATGTCAGCAACGTATTTTGCTTTTTTGATGCTTTTAAAGAGTTGCACTTTTGTTTTAATTTCTTCTGGAGTCTCCATCTTTTCTAGGTTGCTGGCTGAGCTAATTTTGGCTAATCCTTGGTACACGTACTATTTTCACGTACTTTTTCAAAAAACTGCAAAAAGCCTGACGTGGACTTGCAAAAGGGATTTCTTAGGATTCGCTATTTGCACGCATTCATTACACACAGTAAAAGTATAAGAAGAGCACAACCGTTATTAAGGAAAGGCTTTTGTAGAGTCTTGTTTTGCTTTCCAATGAGCTCCCTTCTTGGATGATATAAGTTTGCATAAAACGTATAGAATAAAAGTAAAAGAAAAAGAACAATAATCTAAGTTGTTCCTATTTATAAATAAATAATAACAGAAATGTTGTCAGTCGGCCGACTTGCTTATGTCTCTTTGTTCTATGACTATGTCAATAAATAGGGTTCATTGTCTCAAGAACAGCTAGATATGTTATAAAAAGGATGCATTTAATGCTCAGTAAAAGATTCAAACAGAAATCTATGTGTAATGAACGTGTGCATTTAGCAAAATCGCAATTTTTTGAAAAAGTACGTGAAAATAGTACGTGTACCAAGAATTAGCCCTAATTTTTACTGTGATAAATTTGTTTTTCGAGTCTTCAACAACAAGCTTAAATGCATCATATGCTTTAAGAGGGACTAAAAACTCGCATTTCTTTTTAATTGGCATAAACATTTGAATGAATTTGATTGAGAAATTCTCTCTCTCTTCAAAGTAACATTTTGTAAATTGACTGCAGAGATTCAAACATGTCTAACGAGCTCAGGTTCATAAAATCTCTTTTGTGATTATAAGACGAGAAAGTCGGTTAATGTCCAAAGAGCTAATTTTGCGCATGAGAGTAAATGGCTTTATACGAGGAATCGTTGCTATGCTCCATAATTTTTTATTGCTTGCAGCAAATGCATGTTTATCCTTTTCGTCTAAAAAATTGTCAATCATGTAAAGAATAAGCTCTTCTGTCAGATTCATAGAGATAGCGTTGAAAAAGTTTTTTATTTATGATTATCATGATTAAGGAGTAATTTCTCCATATGTGTCACATACACCCCCTTTGTTACATGAGCTTTTATGTCATATCGACCCCTCAAAGATGTAATCCTTGAGTCAGTATTAATGTAAATGAAATATAGTATGTAAGAAATTATTCAAATCCTAGTTCGATAACATTTGGCTCTTATATGTTACTAAGTTTTTAGAGCATTCTCAGATCACAAACTATGTCTAAATTTAAGGATATAGTGTGAGCTTAAGAATGATTTCGTCCAAAAAACAGAAAGAAACTTTCTTGAAAACCCAGTACTCACTTATACAACCTAAAGCTCAGATGTTATTATCGAAACTCTGAAAAAGCGAAAGAAGTCCGAGCTGGATATTTTCATTTCATACGTCTTGAACATATAGCCATCTGTATACTTACAAAAAAGCCACAAAATTATAAAATCGCTTTCTCTGTGCGTCATATACATTTGTTCTTTAAGCTGCTTGTTGTGAGGTTTTCAAAAAGACAAAGAAACTGTTTTTGTGCGTTGTATTTGTATTCTTTTACCGATTGTTAACGCGCTGCCGCCTTTACCTGGGCGTCAATCAAATAGTGAAAGCTTAATTATTGTTATTATCCCTGAAACGGTTCTTTTTTGTAAATATTCAACACTCCCTCTTCCGTTTTTTACTTTTCCGTACCAAATGTTTGATGGTACCTTTGCTTCCTTATTCTTTGTAATTCTGGTCAATATCATCAATAAAAAACAATCGAGATGTACTCAAGAAAAACGAATAACAGTTTCCCAAAGTAATGCTTTTGTCATAGTAACAATGCATTGATAACAACGCGAAATACTGACAGTTTTATCTGTCTAATGCGTTTTTCTTTCTCATTTTAAGGTTTTCTCTCCATTTCAAGCGCAGAATTTGTTTAAAGAAATAAAATGATTGGTTCTGAGAAATTGGAGCGGACAAAAGTAGATATTAGAAATTTATGATTTTTTGGAGGAATGAAACTGAAGCTAAATTTTGACTTGCTGAAATTATATTTTGAAAGATATTATTGGATAAAATGTTAACTTTGAATGTTGAGATTTTTTGACGCCAAGCTTGCTTGAATTAATGTAATATTTGCAACTTGAGTCTTTTACGCCATCCAAGAGACACTCTAAACGGAGGCTGGATATTGATTCGAGGGAAAAGCGCAATGGGATGGTTGCTTGAATGTATCCAGAGCTTAAATCACGTTCACCATTGGCAAGGTATTTGTAATGAAGGGCAAGGGGAATCACAAGACCATCACCGTCAGCAACACCAACAAATAAAGAAGAAGAAGCAGAAGAAAAGATAGCAAGGTCTTTCACCAAGAGGCTTGTCGCAGAGCTCATTGTTTTCCTGGAAATCCCTAGTGTCGCCAAAGAATCCCAAATTAAAGCCGGCTTCATTTTCATTGGCAAATCCCTTGACAGCACCACCTGCTGAAGTCAATTCTCCAGTTTAGACATCCCTCCAATACCCGCGTTGTAGGACGTATTGACGAGTTAACTGTTTTGCGACCTTGGTTCCGATATCTCTCGATATGTTAAGTTTAGTGAACATCGAGCTCGTAACGAAATATTTGACAATTCCAAGAGAAATGATATGAAGTACATCCACTGGAGAATCTTTTGACGGATCAAAAGCTTGATGCTCCAGCAGCATTTCTGTATTTTTGTTATCGAAGCTCAAGTTATTGGCAGTTAATTGCGTGTCATTAAGAGAAAGAACATTGTATATGATACTTGCTCTGTCTGGAGTAGAAGAAGTAATGAGATAATGCTCCTTATTCTTTTCGACATGATTTTCTGTATAGTGAGTCATTGGTTCTAACAACCTACATTTAGTACGTCTAATGCATATATAGCACTTTCGACGAAGAGTATAAGGTTGTAGAAGGATTTTGTAAACCACATAACTCTGAATGACATGGCATGTCAGCTTCAATCCAAAGGTGAGGAGCAACAACCATCACGTCTTCATTGTGCTCTGCAGGATAGATGACCACACCATTTTTCCAAAACCCTCAGATTTCGAACAATAGTGAGAAGCAGCGAAACACCACTGGCGCCATCTTTCTTTGGAGTTGCTTCAATGAAATGAATGTTACTGATGGGCTATCTTTGTTAAAATGACATTGCACCACATTTCTGGGATCAACTTTCATAGGCGTTGTATTGCTTTGAACTGTTACCAGAAGTGTCGTCTGTGAAAAGGATCAATGGCGCAATTCGTACTTTCTATTATTTTATTGTGTTGTTGTTACTAGTTTGTGGTACTCGTCGTTTAAATGGGCGAGGGTTTGTGAGCATCTGATAATGAGCAGGGTGCAGGCTGATCGATACTTTGCTAATTTTGATTGAAGCTATAGCACAAACTTCAACACTCACAAAAAAATAAATAATAAGCCACCCTTGTCGAGTGCCAGAGGAGGGGCTTCAGGAAAATGGTGTACATTGAGGCCTAATATCTGAGAAAACTTCTTGTTAGTTTAACACCTTTCCTTTCCTTTTTTTTTTTCTTTTACGAACAAAAAAACAAAAACGTGGACAGTTTCACGAATCGAACTTCAACAACCCGTTTATTTGTCTATTTTAGTTCCAGAACAAGTGGTGTATGATTTTTCGAGAAAACTTTCTTTGGAAATACGTAGTAGTAGCCTGGATTGTGGGTAAAAAGTATGCGCGAAGAGAAAAACAACAGCATTGTAAATAAGGTACAGGGACGGGTAATTAAACAGAGAAAAAGACTTGCTATTCATGCTCGGTACAAAACGTTTTGCTGCCATCGTGCAGGTACAAAGGCCACAAATGAAATTTGCGTATCTGGAAACATGCCTGAACATACTAGAAATATGCAGTAAGAAACCAAAAATACTATAAAAAGGATCCCCATAATGCTATATTTACTTTTGAAGGTAATCATCTTATCGGTTCTACATCAGTTTTTGCTTCCCTTCCTTTCCTCTAAAACACAATAAAATTCATACTAGTTACAACAACTTAAGGAAGGCTATATGTGTTGAGGTGTGCGTCTCTCCTTTCAAAAAAAAAAAAAAAAACTTACGACCTATTTGCAGCAAAACTTTCAAACCAGCGTCAATGGTGTTCCACGTAACAAAGTAAAATATATCCACGAGCTCGTGTACAATAAGGCATATTTTATGTTGGCCATGCATGAATTGAGCGACCTGTCATCAACTAGAGGTCTACGTTGAAAGTTGGCATAATCAGCTGAAAACAACATACTTGCGAAGGAAGCTGACGAGTTGATAGGCTGTTTGTGGAAGACGTTGAATACAACTATCAGAATATTATATAGCGCCCAATATTTTTAGGTACCAAGGATGGAATAGTCTATCAAGTAGAAGTCAGCAATGTTCACAGGCAAAAAGAGTTGTTGACCACTTGCAAGAAATAAAGATCAAATTCTTCGCGGACATCATCGACCGGAAAAGTCCAAGGGAACGAAATGAAAGGACTTGACAAACGGCTTTTTGTTGAATAATTTGGATTTGGTGCTGTTGAATTGTTATCTCTTTTGGAAAATTTACTTTTGCTTCAAGTACTTCTTTCTCTGATTCTCAACCTCCATATAGGCCTCTTCTGCTATTTATATAAAAATAAAGAAGAAGAATACACCCTCTGCAGCGGCGGACTGCCTGAAGTCAGCCAAAATACAATGAACTAATCTATAAATATATGTACAACAATTACTTTAAGAAAAAACAGTGGTTCATTTAAGATGAAGTAATTAATAAGCATAATTTATTAGTCAGTTTGCTTTTTGTTGCTTATAAAGAGCCGAGTTCAGATCAGCTTCCCTGTTTCAGCATCTTTATCTTGGTGGTTGCGATTTCTCCCTGTCCTATATCTGACATCGAGTTTTTCGTGTGTTTCATGTTTTATATTTCATGATCTATGTCACATGATCCCTTGTGGCCGATACATCTTCACCTCTGACATTACAAAATGCTTCAAGACAAAAAGAGTTCCTGAAAACTGTGACGTACTTTTCTGTTACAGTTTTTTCTTGAGCAGTGCAACATAGTAAATCTTAATAGTGTGACACCGTTTTTTGAAAAAAGGTGTATGGTTGTAAGACTTTTCATTTGTTTTCTCTTTCATGCACCAAACTGTCAGTGTCTCACGGTGTTATGGATACGTTGTTACTATGACAAAAAAAAAAAATGCATGCAAAAAAAATTTTTTTTTTTTTTGTATTTCAGGAGATTAGCATTATTTTATTGGGTATATTTCATTTTCTTTTTTGATTGTTTTTTATTTGTGGCACTAGCCAGAGTTAAAAGGAAAAAGAGATAAAAAAAAAATGCTGTCAAAAACTTGTTACGAAAAGAGTAAATGGAAATGAGAAGTTGGTGATTCATAAAAAAAAAAAAAAAAAAAAAGATAATAGTATTTCAGGGGCACAATAACAATAATACATTTTGCATTGTTTGATTGACACCCAGAACGCATTAATAATCGGTGTATGACATCGACAAAAAACAAATACAGCACACACAATAAAAACAGTTCCTTGTTACTTTTTTTTTTCGCTTTAAAGACCCTACGACAAGCAGTTAAAGGCGACATCTTAAATTTTAACACTAGTGCGACATCGTTTTAAGAAAAGGGATATAAGCTTAAAAAGACTTTAATGGAATAGTTTTGATTGGTCAATCAGAATGCAATTTTTTATTATTTTTTTTATTGAAAAAAAAAATCTTTTTTTTCCCTTTTTTCGCTTTTTTCACCTTATTTTTTTTTTGTTTTGGTAAAGCATCATAATGGACGTTTGCAATGGAGAGCCTCATTACTTTCAAAATGTCTCATCTGATCGTCTTGAAATACCTCGTCAAGCTTTATTAAATAAGCGTAAAAGTAGCCCTGCAATTTTGGATTTCCCTTTTAATGAAGCTCAGATGAATTTGTATTTATCACGGCAAAGAAACTCTATTGAAGCTGCCATGTTATTAGTCAACTTCAACCAATCCATTACTCTACCTATTGCCACCGAAAATAGAGGTAAATTTTTTTTTTCCAAAAAAAAAGAGGCTTATGTTTATGCGCATGAAAATTTTTTTTTGGTCCTGATTATTTTTATTTTTAGGCCAGTGGCAAGATGATATGTCAATCCCTACCAATAAACCCACAGAAGAAAACAATGAAAAAAGGCGCTACTCTTATGATACGAAAATGACATGGGAAACAATGCCAGAATCATTTCAAGATAGAACTGATTTGATTACATCTTCTACATCTTCTTCTTCCTCTAGTTCTACTACTACGAATGAAGATGTTAAAATTATTTGGACGCATGATCCAACACCTCCATATATAGATACTAAAGGATATCCGCCCACCCTACTTTATCCTCCTCCACGTTTTCCACCTCCACCTCAGGACTCCATGTTACACCCGCTCGCTAGTCAATCAGACGTAACTACCTTTCATGGTGGTATGAAACGTGACTACCCTACCCCTTACTATACTACTTCTTATACGTTCCCTCCTCCACCTCCTCCACCAGCACCACCAATGTATTATCACCACCATCCCATGTCCAATAGAATTCAAATTCCTCCTTCCCCTTTAGCCCTTCAAAGAGCTCACCTTTATAAGAAGCAAAAAGTTGAAGATGAATCTGAAGAAGAAGTTGTTCCTGAAACTGAATACCCAGATATGTCTGAAAAGGACCTTGAAGCTGCTAAAGTTAACCCTGAAGCAAGACCACGTAAACAAAAACTTCGATTTGCTGGAGACCAATATACACCCAGTTGGGTTCGTTATAACGGTCAACAAAAAGAAGGTCTCTGTGATACATGTAAGCCTGGTAAATGGTTGCAACTTAAGAATAGTGCTTTTTGGTACCATAAACAATTTTATCACGGCATTTCTTCCGTTTCTGGAAAAGAATTTGTTGAACCACTTGAAAAACGATGGGTTGCTCAAGATTTAATAGAAGGATTATGTCATCAGTGCAATACATGGATTGCAGTTAGTAATGTAAAAAGAAAAAATAGCGTTCTTTGGTATAGACATGCTCATAAGGTAAAAAAAAAAAAAAAAAAAAAGTCTCTTGTCTCATTTTAGTAAACGTCTCACTTATGTAATTATATCAATTATAGTGTCACTTGTATAACAAGCCAGCAAAGCATGGTGTATCAAGAAAGAGATAGAAGCAGTTTTAGCTTTATTTTGTATATAAATCCCTCACATGCTATATGTCGAAAAAAAAAAAAAAAAGTGCATGATAATAATTCATAATTCAGTAATAGTATAGTTAATTTAATAAATAGGCAGTTTTTTTTTTATTTATTTAGGAATAATGATGATTGTTATAATGAAAATGCACTGGTATCGCTACTAACACTACTAGAGCGTTGTTGTTGCTGCTGTCTTGATTTTATAGCTTGTCTTCTATTTTGAAACCAGATTTGCACTGTACGCGGACTCATGCCCAACTGATAACCGAGTTCTGCTCTTAATTGAGTAGAAGGAAAGAAAGTTCTTTCAAATACTTGGTTAAGAATATCCAATTGCTTACTTGAAGCTCTCCTTCGTTTTAATTTCATTGCTGGTGTAGTATGACAATCTCTATTAAAATAAGCATAAATGGACATATTGTATCTCTTCTTCAATATAAGCAACTCTTGCTCAATTCTTTTTGATTCCATTTGATGTTGCCTCAATGTCTTGTGTTGCATACTGTTGTTTTTAGGTTCCGTATCATGATTAAGTAAGAAAGAAATTTCCAAAACAGAAGGGCGTTTGTAGGGTTTCTCTCTTTTTTCTGTTGCAAGCATTATTACGATAAAGGAAAAGCCTATTCATTCATGCGCTTATATACATACAAAAAAAAAAAAAAAAAAAAGGTTTTTCTATTTTTCTGTCAAACTATAAAAAATTGTCCGCTTTTAACTTTTTGTCTTATTAAAAAAAAGGTCGTATTCTTATCCCGCACATGTCTCAATTATACCCGCTATTCTCTCTTCAAGGTAAATCCATGTTTCAGGAGGTGGTGTAGTATAATCATCAGGGTCCCCCTTTCTTTTTAAAACAAAAAAAAAAAAACTCGGATGATTCTCCCTCTTACTTGCCTAATGCATGCTTTTTCCTAAACATTTTTCTTTTTTACACTGAAACCTATTCATTTTAGTTTTACAGCTTAATTATGCTACGAATTTGTAATACTTGCCTGTTGTGTGGAATTTTTAAACATTGTTCATGGGGATATTTCAGTGAATAATATTTGTGTAATTGCGTTGGTTACTGTTATTAGCTCAATCCTAACCAGATTGACCGATTGCTTTTAGAGTGAATGCTCTAGTACGCCAATACTGAATAAGTATAAAATTATAATGTAGCAGCGTCCAGTTCCTTTGCAAAATGATATTCTTTATTGTAAATTGAGTTATGAGAATAAGTTGGGGGTAGTAGTGTAAAAGACAAGAAGGAGCAAAGTATTATACGGTGTGTATATAATCTTGCTTTAAAAGTGTTCAAAGGAACGGCAGCTGTCAAAAACTCAAATAAACGTTTTGAGTGCTAATTTTTGTAATGGCGTCTTATATCGAAGTTATTGGTTTGACTGTATGTATGTAAGACTGATCCATCTCCTATAAATTTTCAATTGTAACCCTACACTGTAATAACCACAATAATCTAAAATATTGGCGCTATTGGTAAATAACTAAATATATGGTTTATTGTATAATAAATAACGTTTTTATGCAGAATCTTCATAACCAGTGGTGGGTGTACGTGCACGATTAGGAACTATAATAAAATGTCAAGTTATTGTCAAGTTCTAAATTCTATTAATGAGATCATTTACGAGGATATGTCACAGGAAGAGGTTCATAACCTTTGAATCCAAAAAATTCACGTCTAACTTTAGGAACAGTGAAAACCAATGCAGGACCTATCGTTATTTAATGTTAATCAATCATTTGGCACTTTTTTTAACAAAATCTAGAGTTCTTTTTACCAAGACCGCCAATAGCAAGAGACCAAAAAATAACAGGCTTTTCAATAGCGAAACGATTCAAAGCTCTAAACATGTTCAAAAGTGAAAGAGTGAAAATAACAAAAAAGAAAGTGACAAGAAATAATTTTCCTACAAATTGGGCCAACCCCCCACACATGTTAAATCAAATAGATGACGTCGAAAAGGGGGACCTGATTTCATCTCCGTCGTTCGTTGGATTTCAAATCGTGTACATCAAATGTACGAAAGTTTAGTAAGATGCACGTTGTTTCTTTTTTTTTTTAACAGATGTCTATTGTTACTGTATTTGTCGATACATCAGATGAGAGAGTTGCTTCTGAAAGACGTTTTGATAAAAGTCTTCTCATCTCTCAACTCAAGGTAATGCTCTTTCCTGATCGAATATTCTCGTATTAACAAAAAAAAAAAAAAAAAAAGTATAAATTAGAGCCCATTACGGGTATTCCGTCCTCAACACAAAAAATCAGCCTATACCAAGGCAACAATCTCTTGGGGGAACTCGATGATGATAACAGAATGTTCGGTTCATACCCTGTCGAAGATTATATGAGACTTCATATTATTGATACCAACCCTCATCGTATTAAAAACCAATACACGGATGTGTCGCTTGTTGAAAAGTTTGAATTAAGTCAAGAAGAATATGAAAAGAGAACAGGTATAGAAAAGTCTTAAGATTGAAAAGTGTTCAAAAACTCAAATTAGGCCATATAGACTCAGTGAGAGCTTTTAAGGAACGCAACAAGTTAGGACGGTTCTCTGATGAAACACAGGCTAAAGAGGAGGCCATCGAAAAGTCTTATGAAGAAGCAGCAAGTAAAATTAATATCGGTGATCGTTGTGAGGTTATGATGGATGATGGTGGAGCTCGAAAATTGGGTACTGTCAAATTTATAGGTACGACCAAGTTTCAAGTGGGTTTATGGGTTGGTGTTCAGTATGATGAGCCATTGGGTAAAAATGATGGTAGTGTACAAGGAGAAAGATATTTCACTTGCCCTCCAAAGTACGGTGGCTTTGTGCGTCCCACCAAAGTGAATGTCGGTGACTTTCCCGAAGAGGACTTATTAATGACAGATGATGAATTAGAGGAAATGTAAAAAAAAAAAAATAAAAATTTTGCAGTCACAATGTTATACCTTTTCAAAAAAAAAAAAAAAAAAAAAAAAAAAATATGCCAGTTTCTGTTTAGTGATAAAGTGTGTATATATAATAGCAATGTCCAGTGAAGAAAGAGTAAATCATAACCTGATTTGAAATAAAAATGTAAAATATTGACGAAAACCTGTTTTGTAGACCTTTAGTAGACGAGATTCATTGTCTAAATCAGTCCGAGAAGAAAGACAGAGGTATGCATACCAACTTCAATAATATTGTACGGAGGAATAACATGAAATGAATAGATCGCTCAGCCCTTATTTAGAAGAGGAGGAGGAATTAGACGAGTTTGGTAGAGTAAAACGCCGCAGAGAGAAATTCAAAAGTGAAAGAACACAAGACAATGAAGAAGAGGATCGATCAGATAATGAACACAGTCGCAGTCGATATAGACGCCATCGCCGTCGATCTTCTTCGTCATCGCGATCGCCTCCTAGAAAATCTTACCGCAGACGCTATTCTGATTCAGACAGTGATTATGAGCACCGTCGTCGTCGCAGCTCAAGTAGACACCATAGTTCAAGTAGACACCGTAGTTCAAGTAGGCATAGACACCACAGCCGTAGAGATCAAAGACACCATTATTATAGGAATGCTGCTAATGTGAGTAATTGCGAAAAAAAAATGCTGTGTATATATCGTTAATGGAGTGTGTTTCAGGTATATTCTGAGGCTGCACAATACATTGATACAGAGTTCTATTCAACAAAAATCTATATTGGAGACCTTGAAAATGTGACTGAAAGTGATGTTGAATCTGCATTTTCTCGTTTTGGTGTACTTGAAGGAGTTCGACTTGTTGAAGGGAAAGAGTAAGTGTAGAAATAATGTAGCTTGGCCATTTTTTTAACGCATGAATATTAGTTATGGATTTGTCACATATGAGAGAAAAGAAGATGCTCTTGCAGCTATTCAAAGTATGCATGGTGTCTTATTAGGATCTAAACATATTAAAGGTAGAAACCATTATATATATATATTTATATTTATATTTATGTAATAACTTGTTTTTTTTTTTTTTTTTTTTTTTTTTTACAAGTGAACCGTGCAAAGATACCCGAAAGAAATAAGGTTGGATTTGGTAATATCCCTTGGCAAGATGAGGACGGATTAATGGCAAAAGAAGCAAACTTTGAATATAGTAGAAAGGACCCTAGCATAGAAGACAGCACTTACCCCTTAGACCCATCTATTACCCGCAGAGTTTTGACTAGCTACGATGACCTTTAAAATTCTCTGTATTCATTATCTTGAAAAATATAATATATTTTGTACAGAAAAACTCTGTATTCTATTTGTTGTAGAGCCTGTTCTTGTTTTTTTTTTTTTTTTTTTTTTTTTTTTTTTTGAGGCTTCAAGACAAATGGTGTTTGTGCTGCATAAAAATGTATTTAGTGTAATTGTTTGTGCTTGGGAACCTCTAGAAAAATCTATCTCATTCCCGTTTTAAAAATGGTGCATTATTACTAATAAAGCATCTTGAAATCGCGTTTACTTTCCGATCGATGGAGGTCAACGCGCTGTAACTCGGAAATAAACAGAATGTATGGTCAATGTGCATGAAGGAGACTTAAAGACGCTTTTTTTTTATATGACAGGAAATGACATTATTCTTTGTTGGTTCTATAAACAAAGAAAGTTATAAATAGAATATGAACGGTCCCCTTTTTTTTTTCTAGTTATCTCCTGAAATTATGCACTACCCGAGAAGCTTATTAATTGTATAAAAATTCTTTGTTTATCATACTGGTGTGTGCGTTGCAGGTTTTATTCCTAAAGAGGTTTTTTTATTTATATAGAAAAGAGCATATTGTAAAAAAAAACGAAAATGACCGAAAAAAAAAAAAGGCAGGGGATAGTAACAATAAGGTTCATAGAAAAATACATAAGGGCATAGCTTCTGCAAATATATATAATACTAACAACGAAGAAAAAGAGATAGATTTACTTACAAAGGGAGGCACAGAAACAAACTTAATTATTGAGAATACTGTAGAGCTTCTTCGGATAGGCTAAAAGACGTAAAGGCGTTGAAATAAGAAGAACTACTCGTATCATTTTGACGTTCCCTTATCAATATTTCGGCAAGTGATGGAAAATGGTTAGGCAAGCTTTCAGGCACATGAAGCACAGAGTCATTTAGAAGAAAACTTGCAGGTTGCTGTGCAAAATTCATTGATCTGTAGTAAGGTATTGTTGTGTTATTGTTGAAATAAGGCAAGCTTATGAATGATGGAAGAATGAATTTGTGACGATAGCAATTAACGGGGTTTGATTGATTATGTTGTGAAATCTCTCTTTGCTTTACATGGCCTTCGTGGTTTGCTTTATCGAGATACTGATTGCTTTTATGAATCTTCTCTGTTTTTTGCATTAATCGCTTAACGCAACGAAGACGGTCTTCTGAAGAGAGTTTGTTGCTGGACGATGATTTTTGATGCACTTTAAGATGACGCCTCAAATTGGACACGACAGAGAATGAGCGACCACAGTTAGGACTAGAAAGATTGGTAATACAGAAACTTAGCAAGAAGAATTAAGAACATTTGCGGAATGTATTACCTTAAACATTGGAATGGCTTTTCTGCTGTATGAGTATAAGTGTGTGTTTGAAGGGCACTTGGGCGATTGAACACTTTTTGACAGTAGGTGCATGCAAATACTTTTTTTGGCTTACAAGTAGGACTTTTGTTAGTAGCATGTTCAGTAGTGCTTGTATTTTCGTTTTCGGCTTCTTCTCTAGGGTCGTTGCTTGCAGCGTTTTGAGTATTGACTTTTAAACCACCATAGACTGATTCCGAAGAAGAAGAAATATCAGAAGAGGTTTCCAAAGAGAAAGGCATCTTAGGTGCGTTTTTGTTTGCTATTATAATGAGTATAGAAAAGAAACAGAGAAGGAATATTTATATTCTTTTTTTTTTTTAGGGAAAGGGGCAGGCCACTATTTGGTCACACATGTGCTACAAAACCAAGTCATTCTTGAATCTAGAATAATCGTATGTATACTAATTTGGTATACCAAAGCATAAAGCGTTAGGGGGATGTCTCTCCCAAAAAAAAATAGAAAAAAATCTGAAATCGTCAGCAATTTCTTTATTCTTTATCAGTCTTCTTTATTTACATTTAATTGACAGTATGAGATTTTCTTTTAATACATAATGTAAAGAGTACTTTTTTAAAGTGTTGATTGAACCTAAACCCTAAAAAAAAAAGCTAAAGATGTTTGTTTTTGAATTGCCATTGCGTTTCTAAATTTGATGATGTACAAAGTGGCCCCGGAACCATTACAGCCAAAGAAAAAAAGACTTTTAGTTTACATAGATTTGGAATTCCTCCAATAAAGAACGTGAATTTATCGTTAGCAAATGGTGCCTTCTTGAGGAAAGCTTGTTTATTATTATAATGATATTTATACACGCTTAATTAGTATGAATTTTGGATAATGCATACTTAATTGTGTCTTCTGGGTTAACTTTGATGTGACCAACATGTTCTTTCTTCAACTTTTGTGTGATATCCTCTTGCTCAGTCAGCAATCCCTATAATTCAGTTATTAGATACCATACATGATGTCATATATTCAGAATAATAATACATAATAAACTTACATCCAACTTAATTAGAAACTCGAATCCAATACATTTTGTCTTCCCAGTCTCGTGGAACCAGAGCTGACCTTTGCTCGATAAATGCCCATTTATTGCTTTATACACTTTTTGTTGACATTAAAGTGATGATATTGTTGATGGCTTGGACTGAGGAGACTTTGTGATCACCAAATGTGAGCCAGGACGATGATTAGTATGTATCGCCCCGTTTCATTCTTTGTAATCTCCATCAGCTTTAGGGTATCCTTTCCAGATTGTGGTCTTTTTTATGTCTCTTTGTTCTATGATAGTTAATTTATTATGGTGAGAGATAGGGCTCATTGTCTCAAAAACAATCAGATATACAAAGGAAGCATTTATTGTTTACTAAAGATTCAACAGAAAGCTGCGTGTAATGAGCGTGCGCAATATGTAAATCACACTTTCGAACAAAAACCCCGGTACGAAATATCTCCAGATCGCCCCTGAAACACCTTCAGCCAAACAGGCACTTGTCTTATAGTTGTGTAATCCTCTCCCCATCCTAGCCCTTCTAACTCTCAACACCTAATCCTCTTTACCCTCTTCCCCTTTTATCAAAAAGGTCTTTAGGTTTACTTGCTTCCTAGAACTATCTCGAGCTATTCACATTGTTATGTGCTCAACAATATAAATAAATACGTTAATCTCACAGAAGCATCTGAATCGCAATTTCCTTTTCTAAAAAATTCGGATTTTCTTTGTTCAGCATTCTTTCGATTGCAGATACATTGCTATATTTGTAAGAATAGATGTATTCAATATACATCATAAATAGGCGAATGCAAGCCTCCTTATTTATACTGTGCACCCTATTGACGGCTGTAAATTATAGTACATGTATGATTACTCTCCATAAACTTGTTTAAACAAAGAAAATCATATATTGACTGAGCATCGCCAAATCAATGATGAACCTTAATTAAGCTTCTCTTTTTCTCGGTATCATATCAAAGCAACAACTATCGCTAAGAGTGCTACTACTTAAGAGCCACAGTCAGTCTAATGAAAAGTATATACACTCAGAATATATTCATATACTGTGAATTCCTTTGGCTCTTTTTGTTAAAAGTACTCTTTCACTTGAAGCTTCTAGAAGTCGTTCTGTGAGAGCTATAGTAGTACTATTATAAATCGTTTTAAACTTACGAATAATCAGGGTACTGTCTATTGACAGATATAATATGTATAAATATAGGCTAAAGTCAAATTATTGGGCTCGAGAAATTTACTAACAAGCCGTTAAATTCAGGAGATCTGTTATATCTAGATTTAACTTTGTTTCAGGGGGGCCTCGGATTTACTTGTAATATTGCTACCTAAAAAGTAAGCAAATGAGTCTCCTTTAATCGTTCATTGAAAGTGAGGGAAGATTCATCAGTCAAAGTAAGTTTTGGTTTTAGTAAAAAAAAAAACTGCTCCAAGTTACTCAACTTAAGAACCAATAAAGTACGTAGAACACTATGGGCTATTCTTACCAGCTAATATGATATTTATATGGCGTTGGCAGGTGTTGTAATCTAATCCGATTTACTAGTAAAAAGTATATGCAAATTACCACATGCTTTATTATATATGTTAAGTGAGTTAAGTTGGTAGCGCGTATACTTTGCCTCAGGCTATACATATGGTTAGAAACGAAATATTCTCTAAACAAAAGTTAGACGAGGATGTATATAGTATTACATGTAATTTTTTTTGAAGTGAAGAATTACATAGAATACGACTGTATTCAATTGTGTGTAGTACAATTAGTAAAAGGTCACTTACTAATGGATCAAAATAGCTAAAATGAGAAAGGCATTTGAACAACTTTCGCACGATTGTCGTGATTCTCAAAGACACACATATCGATTTACACGAGCCTTCTATTATATAACTGTATGCATAAAAAAAAAAAAAAAAAAAAAAAAAAAAAAAAACGCTTGCATGCGCATAACAAATAAGGAATTAAAGCTTTCTCACGGACTCTTGATTATTGTTTGACCATGTATAAAGTAATATGTAGGTGACTTTATAAAATACGCACATATGACTAGACACATATCTTCTGATATACCCATTAAAGCTGAGCATTGTTTCATGGTATATTGAGTCAGTTATATCCAATTAATAGCAAGTAGGAATGTTTTGTGTGGGAGCACAGAAAAAGTACTATGATGCATTTACATAGCAGGTCTGCCAATATGTTCGAATAGAAACGTACGCCAAAATGACCTGATTCATGTATATGTGTAATTTACTAATTTGCTAACACGAGAGATTACATAAATACTTTATTTGGATAGCAGATTTCACTGATTGAAGGGGGGGGGCAGGATAACCAACAAAAGCACCAAAAAGGTATTCTACTATCATAAAAAAAGACATTTATGATAGACGAAATGAGTAGCGCTCAAAGTTGGGAGATAAATAGAATTGTCTAGAAATTCTTCAATGGTCTTCTAAATAATAGCTATAGATGTCAAAAAAAAAGAAAGACAAAATGTAACCTCTATCAATTGAAGAAGCTCTAAGCCATTTCGAGACAATAGTTTTGAAGGATTTATTGAATAATAGATTACATAAAAGTCCAAAAGTATATACAGTGGAAATTTGCTAAAAGGAGTATCGTCAGGAAGGCCAGTAATTTAGTTTGAACTCTTCCCAATCACTAAAGGTTGATGAGTGTGGTGAATGTTGGGTCCTCGGTCAATCTGGGGGAGGGGAGGCCTGAAGAAACTGACATATAAGTCATTTTCAGGCACAGTTTTGTCAAGGAGTCAATTTTTTTTTAAACTGTCTACAAGTTGCTCGTGGTTTTCGCTTTGATTGCTAGCATGCTGAGCCTTTCAAATTGACAGTCTAGAATAAAAAAAATGAAGAGGCTTTACAACAAAAGCTTTACTTGTTGGTGAAATAACAGACAATTCGTATCTGGATGAGTATAGAAACACTATGTTCGTTTTCTATTTAAGTATTATCAAATAAAACTTGCTGCCACTGATACTCATCTAGAGCACTGCTCTATACACAAGCAGCGTAGACAAAACAAATTCTAATCTCACAGTAGTACCTGCGATAGTTTATATCCCTTGAGAGTAAAAGCTGATCCCAAGGTAGTGACTATTCGAGTGCCGCTAGAGACCCAGAGAAAGAGCACCCTAAAATTCACCAGAGACGTCAATCTTGTATGAATTTCATCACTCAATTTTTCTTCTGACTTGTAGACTTGGGACGCAATATTTTAACAGCTCAATTATCATTAATGTTAATATTAATTTAAGAGAATAGGATCATACTCCTTCTCCTTCAACAATACGATTTTCTTGGAATGATTGTTAAAAAGAAATAGCCTCATAATGTATTTCTAGACTAATGTATACTTACAGCAGTTGATGCTTATCTCTCTGGTAACCCTAATTTTGCGTATGTACGGTCAAGAAGAACTGCGAAATAAGTGTGACTTCAACCATGTCATGGCATCCCAACCTGAAAGTGAGTATTTGAAACATTTTGTATAGGTAACAGTGATTTGATTTTCTAAATTTCGTTTGTTTTAGGGTCAAATTAGTCTGTTTTTCACGAACCATTGCATAAGCTGTCTACTTTGACGTTTGTTGGAAATCTGGTAGGTAAGAGTGCGAGATGAAATCTTTAAACTGGCTTTTCTTCATACTGTTACAGGCTTCTGTAATCCTCTTGGACAAAATGTCTTCCTGCAAGAGCATGTGAACGCTTTACCTTACTCTTTGCCACTGCCAAGAGTTGTTCAGTTGGATTAAGCCGTGGAGAGTAAGTAGGAAGGTTCCACGCATTTGTACTCGCGGTACTCAATAACATACACTTCTTTATGTTTTCATGTGTATGAACTAGTTTATTATCTATAACAATATAGTAGCCTTTCGTATGTTGGTTTTTGTCCACTTTATTAAGTGTGATTTTTAAGAAACTCACATATAGTGACCAGTAACAGATCTTGTGCCTATATGTCCATATCAGATTTTTCTTCTTTGCAGGTCTAGGTTTGTTAACTACCCCCATCGATTATCTAACCTGAGGCAGAAATAGCACTCAATATAGACACTGTGTTTGTTTCGATAGTAGTCTTGGTAAAAATAGCACGAGCACCTTTAACTATTGGACCAGATTCTTGAGTGTTTCATATATATCAAAAATAGACTCTTCAAGAAACACGCAGTTCGTCAGAAAGCCTGTTTGTATTTTCCCATAACCATATGGTAGCCTATAACTAAATACATAGTCAAATGAATCTATAGCACTGCAGCATATAGTTATCCAATGTACGCGAAAGTATGCTTAGATAATATATTATTCATTCAAAATATCACCGAGAAATTACTAGACGCTCATTATTTCAATGGTACAGATATATGTGAAAACCGTGCGAAATTATAAGAAAAAGTTCTTCTACGCAATCATCTACTTGGAAGGCTCTTTTATTTGTCACCTGTCTGTTCCTGTGCTGTTATATATATATATATATACTATATATCTTTTGATAGATGCATAAAGTAACTACTAATCTCATTGATACGGCTAAATATTAACAATGATTGTAGCTATAGTCTATATAGTTTCTCTATAAATGATAAAGGCAAATCACAAGATCTATACATCTATACTTTAGGAAATAAATAGCATTATATGGTAACTTGTAATATCTACCTACTCCACGCAGCACCTATAAGTAGATGTAGAATGTAACCTATTATCTTTTCAGGATGAATCGACCAAAACAGTACTTTTTGACGAATATAGACAATGATTCTTGCAAATTTACTGGAGTCAGCGGGTTCAGCTTTTCTGTATGCAGTTATATTATTCCTTCTTCCATTTATAAATCTTTTTTTTGTCATACAGATTATGTAATTTTCCCTATATTAGAAGGGTCGTATAACAGGAATAAAAGTATGATATTCTATCTAATCGTCTATGGAACTCATCTGCGCAATCAAAACAGTGGAGATTATTGTTGCTGAGCTCTCTTTCAATAATGGTGAATCTTTGGAAAAGGAGTTTGGTTCATCCTGCTTTATCTTGAAAATGCATATTATATCCATGATCTCTTCATGTTATAATCTATTACAAATAAAAGTCGTGCTTGTAAAATAGCATGGGCCGGAGTACTTTTATAACCTTTGTACTATCTAACTCGTAATACTAATCAGAGGTGTTGTACTTCGCTTTTGTGAACAAAAAAATGCGTATAACACGAAATTCACTCTCAAGGATTACCAAAAGCATTTTAGTGGTACTCTTTTCTTTTTTACAAAGTCATGTGGTAAAACAAGTTACTATGAGGATAATGTTTGTTTTTAATTAAACAGCAGTATAAAAGACAAAGCTGTGTGATACACCCAAGAGAAAAAAAAAAAAAAAAAAGATCATGATTTTAAGGTTTTCAATAAGGAATATAAGGTTACAATTGTGAGAAATAATCTCAACTTTTTGCATGTGCACAATATAAAGATTACTACCATAAAAGGTATTTTCATTATCTTGCAAAATGTCACAAGAAAATTGCACAACGGCAATATCTTAACTCAATTTCTTGATTTAAAAAAAAAAAAAAAAAAAAAAAATTGAATCACTATCTATAAAAAGGATTAATTTACACAAGAGTTTCTCTAACTATTTCTCCTGTCAGTTTTGAAAATATCTCTGTATACATTAACCTTCCCTTATCTGAAAAAAAAAAAGTATCTTTTTTTTTTTTTTTTCAACGGATGATTTGGCACAAATAAGATCCAAGTTGCACAAAAGTTACAATTCCAATTAAATTGTAACCAACAAATAAAAAAAGCCGTTCTAGATAAAATAAGATGTGCACATCAAAAAAAAAAAAAAAAAAGAAGATATATATAATAGCGCATCATAATATTCCCTCTTCTTTTCCTTTTCTTTTTTCTTTTTTATTCTTCTTAAGCAATGACTGAAAAGTTGGAAGAGAAAACCGTAGAGCTCTCCGGTACTCATGAAGCTGAATTATACGAAGATAGATTAGGGCCCGAACCAACTGAAGAAGATTGGAAGACTTTACGTGAAGTTTCAGGCACTTTACCTATTTCTGCCTATCTTGTTATTGTTATTGAGTTTTGTGAACGTTTCACTTACTATGGTCTTACTGGTCCCTTCCAGAATTATATCCAATTCCCTGCTCCTCCCAGCTGTAAGTTACTAGATTCTTTTTTTTTTTTTTTAACTTTCGTGTGATTATGTATTGAACCCTTCCTTTTTATTATAGATCCCGCTGATCAAGCCGGTGCCATGGGAAGAGGTCAACAAACTGCTACAGCTTTGACTACTTTCTTCCAATTCTGGTGTTATATTACACCTATCTTGGGTGCTGTTATTGCTGACCAATACCTCGGTAAATACCGTGCTATCCTCCTCTTTGCTTGTATCTATTTTGTTGGTTTGGTCATTTTGACTGCTACTTCTGCTCCATCCTCTATTGCAAACGGTGGTGCTTTCCCTGGTTTCATTGTCTCTATTATCATCATCGGTTTGGGTACTGGTGGTATCAAGTCTAACGTCTCTCCTCTTGTTGCTGAACAATACCAAGAAAACTACCCTTACGTCAAAACAAACGAAAAAGGAGAGCGCGTCATTATTTCTCCTCAAGCCACATACCAAAGAATTTTCAACATCTTCTACTGGGCAATTAACGCTGGTTCCCTCTCTGCTATTGCCACAACTGAATTAGAAAAGAATGTCGGCTTCTGGCCTGCTTATCTTTTGCCTACTTTGATGTTCATTCCTGGTATCCTTGTTGTTGTCTTGGGTCGCAAGTTCTATATCCAAAGCCCTCCTCGTGGTTCTGTCTTGTTAGAAGCCTTCAAAGTTATTTCTATTGCCAGCAAGGTTGGTTCATTAGAAGCTGCTAAGCCTTCTAACCTCTCTGCCAACCGCCCTGAATTAGTTTCAAAAGCTGCTTATGACGATGTCTTTGTTGATGAACTCAGACGTGCTCTTAAGGCTTGTGTTGTCTTTTGTTGGTACCCTATTTACTGGCTCTGCTACAATCAAATGGTCAACAATCTTATTTCACAAGCTGCCACTATGTGGACAGGTAATGTTCCCAATGATATTATTCAAAACATCGACCCTCTTTTCTTGATCATCACCATTCCTATCATGGACTCTATCGTCTATCCTCTTTTACGTCGTATGGGTTTCCCTATGCGTCCCATTACTCGTATTTCCCTCGGTTTCTTCTTTGCTGCCGTTGGTATGGCTTACACTGCTGGTATCCAACAAAAGATCTACGATAACTTGCCTGAACAAATTTCTGCCGGTTACCAAGTTCTCTCTTATGTCTTTATTGCTTTCTCTGAAATTTTAGCTTCTATTACTGGTCTCGAATTCGCTTACAAGAAGGCTCCTCAATCTATGAAGTCTATTGTCATGTCTCTCTACTTGTTCAGTAGTTGCGTTTCTTCTATTCTCTCATTTGCTCTCGTCTCTGTTTCCGTCGACCCCAAATTAACCTGGATGTATACCGGTATTGCTGTCACTGCTTTCATCTGTTCTATCCTCGTGTATTTCTGCCACCGTAACCAAGATGTCACTGATGTTGAAGATGATGCTATTGGTCGTGACCCCAGTAGAGCAAAGAAAGAACGCTTGCAAGCCGAAGTTGACTATGAAGTTGAAAAGGGCGGCGTCTAAAGACATTCTTTTTTTTTTTTTTTTCTACTTCTCTTCTAAACAGCAGTGCTGTTTGAAGGCTTATACGATATCAAACTGCTTAATCTTTTTTTTTCTCTTTAATTTTAATCATACTACAATAATATTTTTATTTTACCTTTTACCATATAATAAATAAAACTTATACAGCGGCTCCACCTGTCGTATTTGAGGGTAGTTTGTATAATATATAAAATATTTAGAATTATTAGAAATACTGTATTATGAATACACAATTTTTATCGAAGTCAATGTCAGAGCCCTTTCATCCCATGAACCATTCATATCTCGTTTGTAAGTTGTCAACGGAATTCCTTATTTTTGCTTCAAACGTTGGTCTCTTTACGGTAATAAACATGTTGTTTTTCAGGTGATGATTCATTTGAGACTTAGAAATTGAAAATCCTTCAAACTTATGCACCAGCGAATCAATAATATCATCAGCACAAATCTGTGGATTTTGCTCGACTATTTCCTCAATATGCTGCTCGTGTTCATCACTGAAGGAACTAGGTCTACCAAAAATTTTTTCGCATTTTTTATAAGAAATCTCACCCGTTTCATTATATAGCTTCCACCAACGATTAGCAGTATACTAATTTTTCATTATCAACAACTCAAGAAAACCCCATTATTAAGTTATTTATTATTTGCAACAAAAATTCACTATGAATGTCGCAAGCATGATTATTAGCAATCATTTATATCCCTAATATGAGGATTCCCAATATCTCGCAGCTTCTGTTTCTGCATTTCATCATTAGAAAAATGGATTGCAAATACCACTAATGGGTCAATTTTGTTTGGTTCGTCTTCGATGGAGTCAATTGCATTTTTGAGGATAATTATGCACTTTTCCGCCCATACAGTACTATCGAAAATATGAATATGAGAATTTTCCAAAGCGGGTGATAGCAGTGATCTTACTGACGAGGAGATCTTGTCAGTACAAAGAATAACAAGAAAAGGCTGAATATCAAAGCGATAGAATACCTCCAAATCGACCAATATTCCCAGCTTCACTGTATATTTAATAAGTAGCATTTTAGGCAATTACGTCCATTTTGGTCTGTAACACAGCTTTAGAAACTTTGTGTCATTCATGTAACTGATAGTGCAAATCTTATAATTGTATTCAATTGACCATATATAGGCGCAGCCTCTTCTTTTTTGTGTAACCATCATCGAAAAAATAGTCGCAACCTAATTTCTATTTTCTATTAGTGTGTCTGATGACTATGCGGAATGCTCCTATCAATATAACACCCTTTCTTTTTACAAATGCCCGATTACAATCTTGTTGGAAAGCCTGTTATAAAAACTTCGGGCCCTGGTTAGTCAGATAAATAAAAAGTTTCTCCATCAACAAATATCTACAATCGTTTTATATGCTCTTGCGAACGAGATCTGAAGGCAAAGGAAGGTAACTAACATACTAAAAACTGATAACTTTAGCTTGAGTAGCCGCTTTTGCTTCCTATCACTTGTTGGTCCGGTTGATCGCACGAAGCAATGAATAATTACACCATGTCTTAAACACGTATATTTAATGAGTTGTATGATATATCTAGCTGTCATCGAGACAGTGAGCCCTATTTATTAATAGGGTCATAGAACAAAGAGACATAAGCAAGTCGGCAGACTGACAGCATTTCTTTTTTATTTATTTATAAATGGAAATGGCTTTTACGATTGTTCTTTTCTTTTACTCTTATTTAATACATTTTATGCGAGCTTATATCATTTGAGAAGAAGATTCAATAAAAAGCGAAACAAGGCTATACGAAAACCTTCGGTTTTGAAGGACCCTTAATAACGACTGTGCTCTTCTTGTGCTTTTGCCGTGTGTAGTAAACGTGTGCAAATAGCAAATCCCCTAACGCCTGGATTTGTCATGTGCCAAAACCAAGTCACACATTAACAAACACACACACATTCCCAAAATCTGATCTTGTCAAACACGGGCAAGAGATGCGCTGGGAGGGGTTAAAAAATCTGTTGTTGGTGGGATCCTCATTTCTAGATTTCAAATAAAAACATGTAAAATGGAGTTTATTGATATTGGTGTGTATCAAATGGTGGAACTTAGCAAAACATTGTTATTTTTAGGAACATTCACGAATTGATTTTGATTCCAACAACTGTATCCAACCTTTTGCAGCTTAAGGTAGAAAAATTCAGATCTAGTACACATTGCAAAATATTACTAACTCAAAAGCAATAGAATGTCATTCTTTCAACAGCTAAAAAGGCAAATGATAGTCTTTGTAGCAGATCAAAAGGTATCCTTCCGAGATATGATCTTGCTATTTCCTGGTTTACGGGATGCTGAATTTGATCTGGTCAAAAGGCAAAAAACAAAGGACTGACTTTAGCTCAAACACAAAACACTGTAGTATGTAAATCGGTTAAATAAATACGGCGAAAACATGAGTTAACAGTCTGATTTAATTCCAAAGAACTCACGTATATTAACCATTACCTATTGCTATTGCCATATTTGGTATGTTCAACAAGTGTTACATCAGTTCCTGGGTATAGCAAGTAAACGCACTGTTCATTAATTAATTTAACTTTTCTCTTATTTACCAGTGAAAATTCAATAGTCAAAGTGTCAAGAGAAAAAAAAAGCAATACACACTTGAAGAAGTCGCTGAAAAACTTAGAGAACTTAACAGTCAGCCAACCTCATACAAAAGAATGATAGTTACTGATGACGGCAGACGTGCTGGTATGAAATACTTCCATAAAGGGTCTGCCTGGATGGAGTCTTTAAATAGACTATATGTGGAGGACAGAAGAAATGGCCGCGCTAATCGAGCCCCTCTTGCTGCCCCTTCTGTTCCCGCTCCAGTCGCTAGTAGCACATCCAGCAATGACTCTCTCTACCTTGAAAGCAATGATGGGGTTGATGGACATTATGGTTACTCAGATGATAATCCTGTTGGCCGTCTTGATCACGCTTCTCTCCCCTACTAAAACTAGTGCCTTAAGAAATGGCTTTTTTTAGGTTCGAAAAATGAGCCTCATCGCGCAACTAGTAGTCAATCTGCTAGGCTTTGTCGTTGCTGTCAAGAACCATGCAGCATATGCATAAATGTGATACATATTACCAACAAACTGGGAAAAGTCAACGCACCATTCTCTCTTTTTCCTTCGAAAATGACAAGGCCTCCTCTGCTCAACGAAATGAAGAGCGGTTGGTTAAAGAGATTTGGGAAGATGAAGCTTACAAATGTGAGTAATTTTATGACTTACAAAGTCAAAAAATACTGACAACATTTTGAATAGAATGAAGTTGTGTGCTCAAATTGACACTAGGAATCCCATTAGTTGTATCAATAAATACATTCTAGATGAATATTTTAAAAACTGTTTCGTATATGGTATTTCCTAGTAAAAACAAAGTCTTTACAACAGTTTTGGATCTTTATATAGCGCCACTTAGCTCCCTCTCTAAGTCATCAACTTCCATTTGGTGATTTGGCAAAGGCACGGCAGTTTCAGCGATGGATCTACCATTCGTCATAGACCCAGCAGTGTCAGTCTCAGCAGCTTTTGCCCTTGCTTGAAGTAAAGCTTCACGGTCTTGAGCAGACATACTATTCTGAAGTTAGAACTACTATGATTCTAGATGTATTTCAAGTTTTTACCTTTCACGTCTTCTCAGACTAGTGTCATTGCTAGCATTTCCTCGCTGAGATCCATTGCTAGACTTGAAGGTCAATACTTCTCTCGCGACTAAATCGCGCATCTCATCAATAGATTCAGCAACTTCAAATGTGAAATCAAAAGTATGAGGATGTGTTGGCTGTTATCCATATCAAGTAAGTAACAGAAAAGAGTATTTTCTATGGCCTCATTTTTTTTTTTTTTTTTACCTCATCATCTGAATCATGATACGCGTTGAGATAGGGATGTTCTAAGGCTTGTTCTACGGTGATTCGCTTTGCCGGGTCAAATTCCAAAAGCTTATTTAAAAGGTCGATCGCCAAAGGGTTAGCTAATCATGAAATTAGCATTATACGGATGTTTTTTTTTTTTTGTTAGTATACCTTGAGGATACAAGTTTTCAAACGGAATCTTTGGCATTCTGGGCAAACTGCGAATATAGACTTGTGCCTGGATATAAAAAAGTTAGACTTTTGGTACAGATTCATATTCATCTTTCAAAGCTTACTCTCTCACTTCCAACTCGAACTAGAGTATCTTCATCAGGCGTACCGAGGATACCAAGTATTTGATTTAATTGGTCGACATCTAATGTTAATTTTAATACAGTCGCATAGTTCACTTTTGACTCTTAAACACTTACAGTCTCTACCTTTGAATAAAGGTCTACCACCGAGCATCTCGGCAAAAATACAGCCAACAGACCACATATCAACTAGTAAAAAAAACATAAAACTAAGATACTTTTATTTTGTATATATTCAACAAGAACTTACTAGCTTTGGTGTAACTTTGAAAACTAAGCATTATTTCAGGTGCACGGTACCATCGAGTGGCAACATATTCTGTCATGAAACCAGCGTTATGATCTTCATTTTCAGAATAACCTCGAGCCAGTCCAAAATCGCAAATCTATGGGTAGGTAACGGCGTTAATAAACAATGCTGGTTTGTTCTGCTTTTTTTATTTTATTTACCTTTAATTCACAGTCTGCATTAACCAGCAAATTACCTTTTTTTACGTTTGCATTAGCGACATTCTGTGTTACACACAAAGAGCTTTATTTTTACCTGGCTTCAAGTCTCTATGTAAAACCTAGAAAAAGACACTGAGAAAACGTTTTAAGCTAGAAAAATGTAAAGTTTACATTGGCGCTATGAATGTATTTGAGACCTCTGCAAATCTGATATACAAAATATTGATAGTGAGCGTCAGTCAGCGGCTGACCAGAGCGAATAATTTGGTGGAGATCTGCTTCCATTAATTCTTGAACAAGATAGCTATCATCATCTCATTAGTACTTTTAACAAGAAAGATCAACTAGTATACAAACATCTCATTGAAATCTTGAAAATTGACAATGTCCATGTCGAGTACCGAGATTATCTTTTATTTGGAAAAAGTTAATTTTGCCATTTCCTACATTAAACGCAAGCCGTAAACTCACATTTTCATGACCATTAAAAAACTTCAATAGCTTGATTTCGCGCAACGCTCTTTTAGCAAGTATAGTTTTCTCAAAGATACGACAAACCTACGCTTTCAAGTTACAATAGAGGTCTCACAAAGCACATAAACAACCATACCTTTTTGATGGCTACTTGTTCATCAGTTTCAAAATCTTTGGCAGCACTGATATTGTTTACTTTCAGTTATTACTAGTTTATAATAAAATAGTTACCAAACTACACCGTAGGCACCTTGGCCCATTTCACGAATAAATTGGTACTTTTTGTCAACAATGAACTGCTGGTTTAAAACTGGGAATGCGTGGTATCCTGTCATATTGTCTCTGATAAATTTGGTTTTTAATACTATGAAGGACAATAATGATAAAAAAGGAAGAAAAATGCATTTCGATGCAACAGAAGCTTTTTAAAATTTAAGTCAGGACTTCGATTTTCATGTGAAGCATAAAAAAAAGTCGGTAACCTGCGTGTGACTAAGCAATTAGGCTGTTCCGGGCACGGTTGCAGGAATAACCATCTATTTTTTAGGTATGAAGAGAAGAAAGCCAGTAGAATAGTTAGTGAAATAGCTACTGAATCTTTATTAGTGTATAAATAAGAATGTAAGATGTAAGTGTAAAATGAAATTATATATCTATAGACGAGGAAAAAACCAGAGATTTTAGCGTCTTCCCCTTCTTTTGAGGTATACAAGAGCAAGAAAAACTGCATAATTGAATATGAAGAAAGCAAAGAGAATACCAAGGTTCCTCCACTTGTTGGCGGCACTCCATTCTAAGGCTGTTTCATAGTATTCAGCGCCAGACTTATAGGGACAATACCCACACTGTTCAGGCTGAGAAGCATTAGGGTTGGCAAGGTATCCAATAGCTCCGCTTTCAAAGAATTCAGCGATATACCCGCCACATGTTTGACCAGGAGGGGGAGTAAAACGAAGAAGGTCATCTTCTGTGCAAACGATATCCAAGTGCTCCATTTCATTCACAGTTAACCCTTCAATATAATAGTGGAAAGGGTCGATCCAGTACATCCAAGAGCTCCAAAACTTGGGCATAGCACTAGGAGCTTGCATCAAACCAGAGAAGAGGATTAGAATTGAAAAAATCAAAGGGTTGATTAAGGCTGCCAAGGTCGGTAATTCAGCAACAGCAGCAATAACAAAACCAAGACTAATAGCCCAGCAGACAAGAGCAACGAAGGCAATAAAGAAATAACCGCATGCTTCAGGTGTATTTGTCATACCAGTACTCCAGTAAAAGCCGAACATAAAGAAAGTTGCAAAGAAGATTACATAAGGAAGCTCGACAAGAATAGCAGAAACACCCCAAGGTACCCAGCTATAATATCTAGAGGCATACTCGCGTCTGAAGTAAACACGCTCCGTCATAAATTTAGGTTGGGCCAGAATGATCAGTGTAAAACACATAAGAAAGGTACCAAATAGAGCGAGCACTTTGTAAGTCATGTCGGAAGAAGAATGTCCTAATTTCCAATAGGTAAAACCATTGATAAGGGAGTTAACCATAATGTTAACAAAACGGCCGAGATTATACTCAACAGAGCGCCAGTAAGCAAGCGACATACGACCAAAGACAAGCTTAAGTTGAGTAGCATAGGAGGTGGAATAAGTTTTAGAGACACGAGAGGGGTTTTTATCAGCAGTAGCATTGATCTCGTCCAGTTCACTTTCAAGGGCTTTGCATTCAGGAGAATTTTCCCATATATCGGCCCAATTTTGAGTGGTTTTTCCTACAGTACCAGCACCGACCACTTCCAAGATGTATTCAGCAGGGTTAGCACTAGGAGAGCAAATGGGACCACCATTTGATTCAAAATATTCGATCATTGTACGAGCATCTTTGCCAATTTCACCATAGTAAGCAGTACGACCACCACGAACTAGCAATAGTAAATGATCAAAGTGTTCAAATAAAACAGCGGAAGGTTGATGAATAGTACAAAGCACAGGCCAGCCAGCATTAGCCAGTTTACGAATGAATCGAATGATGTTATAAGAGCTTTGAGAATCTAGACCCGAAGTAGGCTCATCCAAAAACAACAACTGAGGTTTACCAACAAGCTCTACACCGATTGTAAGACGTTTACGTTCTTCGACGGAAATACCGTATCCGCTTTCAATTTCACCAATTTGAGCATCACTGATATCTTCCATTTCCAAAAGCTGGATAATTTGTTCCACATAGGTATCTTTTTCTTCTTTGGGGGCACTAGCGGGCTGACGGAGGTAAGCAGAAAAACGCAAGGCTTCACGCACAGTTACAGCAGGCTGATGGATATCCATTTGCTCGCAGTAACCAGTAAGTCGCTCGAAATCGCTCATTAAAGCTTCGCCATTCAAGACAATATCACCACTCACTTTTCCCAATGTCTTTCTACGAGCAAGGACATCCAATAAAGTAGTTTTACCAGCACCTGAGGAACCCATTAAAGCAGTTAGATGACCGGGTTTCACAATACCGCTAATGTCATTCAGAAGCTGAATAGATCCACCTTTGATAGGTACAGAATAATTGATATGTTGCCAGGAAAATGTTGTACCAGTTGAGAGTGTATCCATATCAGTGGCTATCTCGTTTTGTTTACGACGGCGTTCATCTTCTTCTTCTGCAGTACGAGGCTTGGGAGCTTTGCCAGGAAGATAGAGCTTGGTCAAAGAAGCTGATCTCTTTAATTGAATGTATTCCATGCCTAAAGCAGTAGCAATAACGAAGAAAATGAAATAGGCTATAACCACAAGAAAATCAGGGGCCCAAAGTTCATTGGAATAATATTGGAAAGTACTGCTAAGATAATCTTCACCACGAACAAAAGGTTCGCCGGGATTTCCACCAGCCATTGTACAGACCTTATAGTCCCAATCGGTATAGTTGGAACCGTAAGGAACAGAGTTACCAGCCCCTTCGCATGAATATATTTGCCCGGTCATTTCGTTGGTAACAACACCCTTGTAGGCATAAGTGAGAGGATCGATGTAGTAAATCCAGTAGAGCCATGGATGCATTTTTGAAAAAGGAAGCGTATAACCTGTGTAAATCTGACTAGTAAACAAAATAAAACCTGTGATTTGAGTCGCCACAAAGAAACTGGAGGTAATTGTTCCAAAGAATCGGAAGAAACCAGTCATGCACATGTTCAAGAAGAAAAGCGTAACAAACCAGGTAAAGAATTTCCCAGCTGTCAAGTCAAGGCCCATCATAAAATAGGAGCAAAGAGAGAACAACATGACCTGTGCAAAAGTATACGGAACATCCATTATCACTTGGGCAATGTAGTACGCGGACGGTCTGTATAAAGCATACTGCTTGTGTTTTTCAAGAATGGGCCGCCCCATCATGAAACGAACGAGTTCAGACTGAGAGATAAAAGTACAGAACATAGCAGCAAAATAAAGGGCACCGCCACGGGACATTGCGCCTTGACTGTCCAAAGGAAGTTGATAATAACATGATGCTGAAACTAAGCCTTGTATTAACATGGTACCAAAACGAGAAATAAGAGCTTGTCGATCTTTAATGAGCAAGTGGTGTTCACGGATAGTAAGTGCTTTTACTTGTTGGAAAAATGAGGCAATATAGGGATTTTTCTTGGAAGCACGTTTTTGATGCTCTTCACGGACAGCTTCTTGGAAAGATACTGCATGGTTTTCCCTGTCAACAATCTCTTTATAGTCTTCGGTGTATTTAAGCATACTCTTGCAGACAGTGGATTCTTGGTATACTTTTTGAAAGTCACTAGCATATCGAGGCGCAGTTTCTTTAAAATCAGGTTTAAATTCACGCTCAAGAGGATTACAAAGACTAGTTAAAAAATCAGGAACAGATTTACGAGGTGGGCAATAGAAACCGAGACCTTCAAAGTATTGTTTAGCTGTACTGGTTGGGCCATAGTAAATACATTTTCCTTTGTCTAAAAGAAGAACTTTGTCAAACAAGTTGAATATACTATCGGAGACTTGGTATAAAGTGGCAATGGTTGTAGTTTCAAAAACATCAGTCATAATTCTCAAAGAACGGACAAAATCAAGGGCTGAAGCAGCGTCAAGACCACGAGTAGAGCAATCCCAACAGTTGATAGTACTACTTGTTGTCATTTGTTCAGCAATGGATAGGCGTTTACGCTCGCCTCCAGAAAGACCTCGTACAGAAGCGTTACCGACCATTGTGTCCATTTGTTTCGTCAGGCCAAGCATATTTCCAAGAAGATATAAAATACGGTCTCTAAAGTCTTTCCGCGATTCTCCAGGTATTTTATTTCCGGGTGTCTTGGTTCTAAGAGCAAACTGAAGCGTTTGTTTAGTGGTCAAAGTAGGATAATGTTGATCTTCTTCGTCGTTGTAACAGACTTGACCCCTATAGTGCTTGGCGAAAGTTTTATGGTCGATACCACCATAGCTGACATCACCACCGATATACGTATAAGAGTCTCTCATGTTGGAAATAACTTTAAGAAAGGAGGTGCAACCTGAACCGGGTCTTCCTAAGACAAGAAGCATCTCGCCATTTCTGCAGCAGCCAGTGAGATTGTCTAAAATCACTTTTTTGCTGGATTTCTTTTCAAAAACTTTCCAAAACTGAATTACTTTCATAACAATGGTGGATACTGTGGGTATGCTAAAGGCATCAGCACCTAAACCCTGTTTTCAAATAAGTTAGTTCTTGTTGAAGCAAAATATGTTTTTATATTATTTCTATTTTTTACCTCTACATGAAGGTTTGTCCAAGAAACGCCTAATTGTTTAAACTTATGGCCGTGCTCTTTACGCTCCGTAGAAATGCCGTGTAAGAACTGATCAAGATTGAATTCTTCTGCTTCACCTTCCTCTGCTTTAGAAAGAGATCTACGGCTTCTGTTTGTCAGCTCGTGCTGTATCGTCTGATATTCGTTTTTGGCATCTAATTTTAACTCATATTAATATATTTCTAATGAACTGTGTACCTGTCTTTATGCATGTACCTTCAATTGATACTTGATTTGCGCCGGACTCTCCATAAGTATCTTTGCGGTCGTAACTACTGCTTACTTTCTCTTTCTCGTCTATAGTATTTGAGCTGGTTCGAGAGTAGTTTGATTTATTATCGGTGGCGAAGGCTTTCTTTTCGTTCATTATTTTGAAATAGAAGTGCTGTAATAATTTAAAAACATAAACCAAAAAAAAAAAAAAAACAGCTCTTTATATATGTTTAAGAAAACTGCTATTGAGTTATCAAGAAATTGTACGACCAATAATATACCAGAGACCTTTAAGTGAAATATGATTGTGTAATCTACACAACTATCACTTTGATGTTACAGAAAATTGAAAATCTAAAGTTATATTTTTATATATCTAGGGTTTATTGCATTCATATATTATCTCAAGAGCTAAGCCCATTCCATACTACTCTACAATACATTGTTCTATGTATTTTTCAATGGATAAAATCGAATCTTGTTGCAGAATTTCGGACCTGTCAAAGTCCAAAAAAATAAATCTACAACGTAACCAACTACCAAATAAGGTAATATAGAAAAAAATCTAGTTCCTCAACGATTAGCTACCAACAAGTTGTTGTTTTTTGGGATATATCTCCAGTTTCTTTTTTTAGAAACTCGAGGGAAGATCCAAGAGACAACCCGATTGTCAATTTACTCAAAATCCTGGTAAAAGCTTCCTTTTTTTTTTTTTTCTAATAAAGAAAGGAAGCACTCAATATTAAGAAGTTATAGAAAATCTTATTTGAATCTTAGCAAGAAACCATGTTTTGATTCAAGTAGCACATTTAGCGAACAAAACGAAACGGTCGCTTCCCTCCGAGGTAGATTATTTACGACAAGCGAATCAAGATGACACAATATTCGATGTATTTATGAATTGACGGAAACAGACCAAAATTCGTAATTTGTATCGATTCAAAGACAATATATCTTTTTGAATTTTACAGAACTGTAAATTGTTGTAAGATCAGTTTAGTCGTCGACATTGATTTTACTGATCTGAACTACCATACATGTACTAGTCTACATGAAACCCAAGGCATTTGTGTAAAAACTATGTCTGTTTAAGGAATTTTTTTACGTATCGTTTTCAAAAGGAACTCGCATACGTTAACACCTTCTAAATAAGTAAAGCATTTTGATAAAGTTCATCCGCTGAGCTTCAATAATTCCCTATGTTATGTAGTTCTTCAAGAACAATGCCGCTAACAGGTATAATATAATCGTCGGGGGATAGAGCTTTGCAATGGTAAGTGATGATTCAGATCTCCATAGATAATTTGCTCGAGGTCGACTGATTAGTGCCCTGTAAGACTGTTAAGCATGAAACTATTGGCGGTAATATTAAACAGAAGATTATTGTGCTAGTGCTTACTTAAGCAAAAGAGTGCAGTGGTTTTCATAACGATTACATATGCAAAAAAGTTTATTTTGATAGTGCTAGTTCCATTTCTGCATCCTTTCGTTCTCTATAATCTATTTCAATATCTTCAGCCTGACTGTCGTCAGCATTATTTTCCATACTGGGCTCACTCATGTTGTTAACGTTCACAATCGCTCTGAAAAGAATATCGTATACCGTATCAAAATAAGTACGTCACAAAGATCACTCAAAATTTAGCTTTTTTATTTTTTAAACTTGACGAGCTAATGATTGCAAATTCACTAGCATGGTCAAAGTTTCTTTTTAATGGATTAGTGTTATTCTTTCTAGGGCCGGATGGTTTATCTTTGCTTTCGAATTTCTTCATACCAGGCATACGCTCGTTTTTAGCGTCCTTCTTTTTCTTGCCCTTTGTTTTTTCGTGAATATTGGAAGGTGCTTCTCTCAAAGCGAATGATTTTGCCAAGTGACCTAAATGAAGTCTTTTCACATGGAAAATGTGCTTTTCAGCAGCAGGGTGGGTTGCATAAGCACGACAAGTAGACCAAAATGCCTTACGGGCCAACAGCACATTCTAAAGACAAAATTAGCAAAAGTCAATGATAAAATAGGCGTTCTTACGTTTTCGTCTGAAAGAGTGTAGTTTTCGAATGTATTCTGGATCTCTTGAGCAGGAGTTTGAAAATCGTCGCCATGCTCTGCAAGGTTTTTCAAAATAGTTTCCATTGGAATGGCTTCTGGGAAAAGATCTTGAGCTTTCAAAATATCGAGGTATTCCATTTCGCTAGGCAAAAGGAACAAAGTGGCTTCACCAGCTTTACCTAAACGAGCAGTACGACCAACACGGTGAACGTAATCCTTAAGATCAGTAGGGACATCATATTGAATAATACGATCAACGTTAGGCATATCTAAACCACGGGCAGCAACATCAGTACAGAATAAGACGCCTGATTTTGCGTTACGGAATTCTGTAAATGTTTGAGAACGGACTTGCTGATTCAAATCTCCATGAAGACGGAAAACGAGTCTATCTGATAAGATTTGAGAAACCTGACTGATCTCTTCTTCCTTTTTCCCCTCATTAGTTGTGTTTTTGTTGTTCTTTTTTCCAGCTTTTTTGACATTATCTTTGCCAACGATCTTATTTAATGTCTTTTTCATCACTTTTGCTTCGTCATCTAAGCCTTCGTCCATTTCTTCGTCTGAGTCCTCGTCCAAAATGGGTTTACCAGCATTTGCAAAAAGATTGTAGTGGAAATCTACTGAATCACAGCAGGAGAAAAACACAATTACTTTACTATCGACATTTTTCTTGCGTCGCTTATCGTAAAAGCAAGATCTTAACAGCGCTAGCATGGTGATTAAACGCAATTTGGCAGGAACGATGGTATACGATTGTTTTAACTGGTTGGGTGTTGTAAATTTCATTTCATCTTGTTCTGATGTTGCATGGTCTGTATCTAACACACTGGAAGCATCCCGCTTTGAGTCGGTGCCACTAACAAACGCAGGCTTCTCGAGCGACCACCCTGCCAATTCTTTTACATCGTCTCTTAAAGTAGCAGAGCATAAAACTGTTTGTCTTTTCTTGGGCCACCATTTGCTTGCCATCAATTGTTTGTATTTTGTCGATCCTCCTTTTTGTGTTCTCTCTGTAATAATGCTCATAATCTTTTTTAATGTTTCTTCGAAACCCAGATCCAATAAGCGGTCTGCTTCATCCAGAATTAACCATTTCAAATTGCTAATGTCGAAACTTTTTGTGTTTTCCAAATGATCCAAAAGTCTACCAGGTGTGCTGACAAGAATGTTGATGCCTTTTCTCAGACGAGCCTTTTCTTTTGCTTTAGAGTCGCCACCAATCACAATACCAGGAACGATCCAATGTGTGCGACGGACATTCTCATCCTTAGGTCTAGGTAAATTGACAAGTGTAGTCAGCACATTCAAAACTTGTTGTGCCAATTCGCGAGTGGGAGTAAGAACAATAGCCACTGTACCAACAGCTCTGTCGCTAAAAGGCTGTTCTTCTTGTTTAACTGCATTCTTAGGAGCAGTGGAGGCACCAGTTAATCTGTTGACGATGGGTAATAAGTAGGTCAATGTCTTACCAGAGCCAGTTTCTGCTTGAACAACTACATCGACGTCCTCATTACTATAGGGTGAAGAGGGTCCCAACAAAACAGGAATTGCCTTTGCTTGCACATTCGTTGGCTTAGTCACTTGGAGTTTGTTTTCTAAATGATCCGCAAGATCAGTTTGAATGCCGATTCCTGTAAATGTGGACGAATCGGTAGGTGCGTTACTGGCACCTTGACGTTGACTGATAACTTTCTTTTGAACAACTTTAGGAATGACAGGATTAGCAGAAAAAAGTGAAGACACAATTTGAGCTCTGCCGTGAAGTACTTTTGTACCAGGTGCAAGTCCTGTTGCAGGTGCATTTGATTCGTCAGACTTTGCTGTGCCTTCCCCATTTTTAACGTTAGCATCGTTTTTGACAGGTGCAGTGGGAGGTGCAGGCTTAACTCCTCGAGTATTACCGCGCTTAATGACCGGTTTCTTTACGGTTTTGGGTGCTGTGCTAAAATTCAACAAGATTCCATCGTCGTCCATTATTCAATTTTTCTGTTGATCTAAAAGATCTATATAAAAAAACGAAATTCAGATCTTGAAAAAAAAAAAAAAAAATTTTTTTTTAAAGCAACTTTATTCAAATGATTGGTGGGTGAATACTCCAGGTACTGACTGCCTAAATTTCTGTTTCTTCCTAAAATCACATCCTTGATTGTTTTCATGTACATAGTGTGTTTATTTAATATAGTGACGGTTTGGGGGGGTGCTGCAATGAAAAAAAAAAAAATAGATAATAGTTATTAATACATAATAGATGTCATTATGGAGGATATATATAATAATATAATGTAAATATTATATTTTATATTTGAAATAATACAGCTTTGAAAGATGAAATGTATGAAGTATTCAAGATGAATGCGAGCTAATGATTCGAAACAACTCCTATAAAAAGATAGTCAATAAAAAGTTAATGTCGCATTCGTGCAGTTACAAACCTTTTCTAAATCTGCAAGGCTAGATAAGCTTTTATCACTTTCCTTTTCAGCAAACAATTGATCTGGGTCGACAGCTAATTGGAGATGGTGAGAAGGGCCCTTTGCAGTATCATAGGCATTCAAGTATTGAGTGCCGTATTTGATTAAAGTGGCCAACTCTTCTGCAGAGATAGTTGAGCATTCTTCTGAATTTGTGCTCTTACTGTCGTCTGGCAATATTCTTTGAAGGACGAGGGTATTGGGGAATTTCATGAGTGAGTATTGTGTCTTGTTTCCTGGAAGTATGGTGCTGCGAAGTAAACCATTGGGCAAATGTATATCTACTCCATTCTTATTGCGGCACACTGACATTGGTGAAGGGAAGTTGGGGTTTGCAGAGTCTTTCCGATTAGGCTGAGGAACGGTGGCAGGTTCGTAAGTTTGAAGGGCTGCATCGACACGTTTTAAAATGGCCTGAGTAGTGCTGTCTAAGCTAGTCATGATGGGATAGGTCGGTGCGTTTTCTGGGAAGACTTTAGACGAGGAAGAAGACGAAGATGCTGATGAAGATTTCGATAATGATTTACTGGTTTCAGTATTTGTGGCGGTGCTTCGAAGTATAAAGCATTTTTCTTTTGTCTGACCTCCTACACTGCTCAATACGTCTGAAAGCTTTTGGTTCTTGTCCATTACTTGATCTAAACATCAAATAAAGAGGTTATGTTTGCTGACAAGATTATTTGTTAAATAGTTTACCTTTTCCATCGCAGTTTAAGACAAGATTGTATTGATGGGGTTGTTCTATATCGTCAATAATATGGAATTTAACAAGTGCTAAAGCTGTGAGGTCGGAAATGATAATATTGTCAGCAGTAGCAATAAGTTTATCTATTCTTTCTGTCTTTAGGAGTTCTTTCTTGTTTGATTTACTTCTACCAAGCAATGCAGTCACTTTTTTAATGGTATTTGTTTTTTCAAACGATGTACTCAATGTAGTTGTAGTCATAAGTGAGACTTTGATATGAACTTGTCCACTCTTATCGTCAATTCTTTTGATTCGTTTATGCAAACAAAATTGTATCTCACTTTGGGACCTTTTCTTCTTCTTTTTATTAACAGAGCTTGTACTTGAATTCAATTGTTTAAACTGTGTCAAAGAAGGCATTGGTGTAGTTAAATGAGCAGTCAATGATTCATGAATTTCGTAAGGTTTATCTTCAGGGTCGAGTGTAAGTTCGTCTCCATCACGGGTCTTTACTGCCAAAAAGTATTCCACACAACTGTTTTTACCATAAGATCTACCATGTTTAGTTTCAATTTCTGATATGTGAAACTTCTCTAGTGCATTTGATAACATTTCGTTTACACTTGTATTTTCTGTAATTCGAACTGAATGGTATGATGCCCCTACGTCAAAGTTACCAGCATACACTTTGATCACCTTGAAGTTAAAAGGAACTTCTATGACACGTGATGACCTTCGAATAGAATCCGTTTGGCTAGGGGTACTCAAGTTCTCCTGTTCCTCGATTTCACATTCAATAAATCTATTTTTTGTTTCAACTGGTTTTAGCTTAATGACAGGTATGGGTGCTTCCTCTTCTTCTTCGTCCTCCTCTTCTTCTTCGTCATCATTTATCATTTCTTCGTTCCAACATTCAAAGGTCTCGTCTTGTACATCTTCTTCATTTTCCCCTGTCAGCAATACTTGAAGTTGAAAATGTAATGAAGTTGATAGTTGTACTTTTTTGTGGATGTTTGCTGGCTTTTTGTTCTTATCATTTATGAAAAATGTTGCATTTTCTACAGAAGTTAACTAGATTTGAATGAGTAACAAAGAAATAAACAAAGGAAAGCTATGCCTACTTCTACGTTACGATGCTTATTTAATCTAGCAAGCCTTTCAAAAGGTGTTTCTATGTTCTCAGCAGGAATATAACCTACTTCAGATGATTTTAAATTTCTAATTAGCCACCAATACGAGTTTGTATCGTCTAACAGTGTAAGCGCGTCTCCTTTTTTCACCGAAGCTTGACCGTCAACAGTTGCTTCAAACGTATGTAAAGTATAAACTAGATCAAAGTTGATATTTTCATCCGGAATACTAGGTGAAGACGAGTATTCTGACCCTTCTTCCTCTTCTTCTTCCGTGTCTTCTTCATTTTCCTCCTCACTATCTTCAAGGTCATCGTCATTCTCTTCTTCTTCTTCTTCTATTAACCGATTCTTTTGTGCTTTTATTTGGTACGATTCCTCTTTATCATCTTCTTCTTTAATGGTTAATTCTGGTGAAGGAGTCCATTTCCTTTGTATACGCTCATTGACTAGATTCCGCGACATATAATATTTCTACAAAAAGAAGAGAATAATAATAATAAAAAGTCTAAAAATAACAATGAGGGAAGTGTGAAAAAAAAAAAGGGGGAAAGGGAGAAAAGCTAATGTGATGTGGTACATTTTGATGACGAAATTTTGGGATGTGCTAAGACTTCAGCTGCTGTGCAGGTAAAGAAAAATAGGTTGGGTCACCAAAAAAAAAAAAGGGCCAAGCCTAAAAAAAATTGGTCAAATTTTTGAAAACGGGTCAAATTTTTGAAATTGGGTCACTTCTCTCTGAAAAGCTCCTTTTTCACAATCTAAACACCTTTGCCAGAGCGACAGAGGGTGAGTTATCCAATTTTGGCAGTTTTCTTTGCTGATATGAATAGATGCTTAACGAATGCGGTCACTAATTTTTGAATTTTGCCTGACGGAAGATGGTTTATAACGATTTTTAGTTTTGACCAGAACTCCTCGATAGGGTTTAAAAACGGAGAATATGGTGGCAAAAAGACCAGCTGATATCCTCGTTGTTCTACCCAATGCCTAAACAGGTTGGATTTATGGATAGACGCGTTATCAAGCACCAAATATTTGTAGTTCATGCCGACCATATCTATTGTTGCAAGAACTTGTTCTACGCATTCTAAAAAATCGTTATACCAGTTGTTCCTTTTTTCTTTACAACTGGAGTGTCATCTAATCACTGCCTTTTTCCGGCTGTAGTTGCAATAATTATTTCCTTTCCTGAGAGAGTGATGACATAGTCTTTAGAAATAGTACCTAGTATGCTTACGTTTGGTCCCTTTGTTTCGACTTTGATCATACAGGGGGTTCTCGCTTCACTCCAACCATATGAATGATGCATATTTCTATTAATCCAGCCTCATCGATAAATATGCAATCGTTAAAAAAATCTAATCTTTGGGAAGTCCAAGAGCTAACTTCGTTATATCTTTTAACAATAGTTTCCTTGCTGTCTCGCGTAAAGTACTGTGGTACAACACGTTTATAAGTAAGACGGCATTTGCTTTTCATATGATTTGCTACTGATCTTGGAGTATAATCTGTGTGATAATTGACTGTATGAATCGATAATTTGTAATAGGCGGTTAAGCGAAATGAGTCTCCTTTAATCTTTTATTAAAAGTGAGGGAAGATTCATCAGTCAAAGTATCAATAAAAAAATACGTTGAATATTATATATGTGTTATTCTTACCAGCTAATATGATTTACTAACTAGTAAGAAATATGTGCAAATACCACACTAGTTGGTATGTTGCAACTATGAACTATTGTTGAAGCTTCTCATTAACGGTAATAGTTTGTATGTATAAAAAATGCTATGTGCTCATATGACTATTGTAAAATTAAATCGTATTATTTACTTGGTGAAATTTTGCCTGTGGGAATAGAGACGTGGCTGCAGTCTTGAATTTTCCTGCCGCTTTCCCATCGCTCATCAATAGCTATATGTAAATCCTCCACATGCAGTACCACGTCAAAACAATAATGACATTTTTATATCACCCAGACAACGATCGTGTCATTTGTACTCTTTGTTTGCCCGATCTCCAGGTCAATAAAGATTAAGCTTTTATGGTTCAGAGCTAAATTTATGCAATTATGTAAAAATCCATTATTGTTTTCGGGTAAAGTAATTAAGAGTGTGGGGTAGTACTTACGGGGGAACTTTTGACCACCCCACATTTTAATTTTCTGAATTATAATTTAATGAGATGCAAGAAAAAAAAGGGGGGAAAAGAGAGAGAGAGAGAAAGAAAAAGAAAAGATGAATTGTTATATAGTTAGTTAGATGAAGTAAAAGGTAAGGGGGGGTTTAAGATGTTCTTTCTGTATCAATTAGATTATCCATCATAAGATCTATAATTGATTTTTTAGTCAAAAATAACAGAGAAATAATGTACAACAATTTACCATAGTTTTGTTGATTCGTTGAAGTTGAGGATTCTAAAAGAGTATCCCAGGGATCACACGTATCAGTGTTTTTCAAGATTTGCGCCGGTGATGAGAGTTTAATGGCAGGGGAAGGGTTATGTTCAGTTTGGTATGGATGGTGTCGTGGTGCTTTATGTTGAATTGTCATTGATTTTCTTCTATTGTTGTTTTTCGGATACGATAAAGAGTACCCGTTTGTAAGACGTACTGGTTCAAAGGAGGAAACCGGGTCTTCTTCGGCATCTGTCGTCGGTGAAACGGGTGCCTGTAATGGTGAGGACTCGGTATTATATGAACTATCTGAAGAAAGTGAAGAGGCATAAGTGGCTTCTTGTGATTCTTTTGCGAGTGCTGCTGCTGCTGCTGCTGCTTCATTTATTTGTTGGTTGATTTTACAAAAGTCGACGCCCAAAAGTGCTTCCAAATCAGTGTGATTTAAACTATGAGCGTGTTCTAATAAAGGTTGATGATTTTCGGTGCAAGCTTGCTTCAATTCTTCTTCCTGTTGCTTTTGTTGTTGCTTAAAATCAAGTTCGCTAAGTCCTTGAAGTTTTCTCCAATGGTTTGTTGTACGACGGAGATCATAATCAATTGTCAAAAACCAATACTTTTCGAAAAATTCAGGGGGTAGTTGCCAATTAGCAGCAATAGCAGGATCACCACCATGGAACACTGAATGGCCCAATAAACAACGGAAGCAGTCATCCAAGTCAAATTGGTCTCTAAAGAGAATCATTCTATCTCTCATATGAGGCGTAGGTACCAAATCAATACGGGGATCATGAGGTATTGTCAACTAAATAAAATTATATAAGATTTTTTCCCTATGATGAAAATTTGTGTAATTTCCTTTACCTGTAAAATAGTAGGTTGGATAGCAAATGGAATAGAGTCCATACGTACACATGCAGATTGAAGTCGAAGTCGAAGTCGAAGTGTTTGAATGGCAGCCAAGTTAGAAGTAAGAGGTTCTTCTGTAAGCATGATTGGTTTAGGCGTCGCAGTTTTTTCTTGGTGAAATTCAGTTTCCGAGTCAATAGAGCCAGGAGAGAGAGGAGGCATATTCACATCATCATCTTGAGTTTCCAAAGGATGTACAGGGTTTTCGGTGGTAGTAGTAGTAGACATATCATTGTCAAACATTCTTAAATCATGAGTAGGTGGTTTTGGGAAGTTTGGTTGCTGATCAGATACAGAGTGAACACCTTCTTTTGTTATAACGATAGAACCAGTTGAGAGATATCTATCTCTTTGTTTCATTGTATGTTTAAAGCCAAATAATTTGGAGGGAATAGGTAGCTTATTACTAGCATTTACACTAATATAGGCAGAGATAGATTCAGGAATAGATTGAGCAAGTACAGAGAGAGCTTGTTCATTAATATAAGGTCCATGTTGAGGAATAACCAAATTATGTTGAAAGCAAACAAGCTGTAAAGTCAACACAATACCCTTAAGATACCAGTTCTCTGAGCGAGTGATTTCTTGGTCAGCCTTTAATTGTTCATTTTCAACATGTAATTTATCTCTTTGTTCTCGTATCTGTTTAATAGCAATTTCAAGTTCCCTCATATGTTTCTCTTTACGTTCTCTAAATGCTCTTTGTGCTGCTCGGTTTTGTGCCTTTCTGAGTGCTGGTGAAGCTGGATTAGGCTTACGTCCTGGTTTCTTTCTGATCTTAACAGGCTGCTCAGATTGTGGTTGTGGTGAACTCATTTGTACGCTTTCGTTATCGGACATTGATAATAATATATAGAAAAAGAAAAAAAAAGATCAAAGTACCACGTATTTATGTATTTCAAAAGGCGGGGTAAATATACTCAAAATTGATGGAACCAAACGGGGTTTCGATGTAAAAGATCCAATTAAAATGATTAATCATCATCTTAGCATTCTCACGCTGGATTATTATATCCCGAGAATTGAAAGAAAAATCTATCCACAGTGTATAAAACAATAGAAATCAAGCAAATGCACAATAGACCTATGTATACATTTATTGACAAGAATAACTATTATGTAAACTACATGTTATAATTCTGCAGCCAAAAAAAAAAAATAAGGTTAATTAGGCGAGAAATATAGCCCACTCAAAAAATATTTTTAGAATAAAAAAAGTGGAGAAAAAAAAATGTAACCAACAGCAACTTTTAAGGTTTCCCTATAACAATAAGAAAGAAGAGCTGTATGATAGGAAAATAAACGTTATACATAATTAAGAGCTATATAGGAGAAATATATTCACTCTTTCTTTTTTTTTTTTTACTCTCTTTATGTTAATCTATAGTACTCTTTTCCTATTGATATTTACCCAAATTATAGCAGTTGTACAATCCAGTGAAACTGTACGCTACTATGAATTTAATATCACGCAAAAATCTATCAATCCAGATTGCTCTGATCATGTTTCCCCAGTTTTCTTAATTAACAATCAATTACCCGGTCCTCCTATTAAAGCAAATCAAGGTGACAAAATACACATCAAAATTAGAAACCAACTCAAGCCAATGCCTTTGCCTGGCGATCATCGTCACGATGTTGCTATTCACTTTCATGGTATACGTCAATATGGTTCAAATGAAGCTGATGGTGTCCCCTACTTGACTCAATCTCCTATTCCACCTGGTGAAGAATACATCCATGAATTCCGTGTCGTCAATCAAGCGGGAACTTTTTTCTATCATGCCCACGTTGGCTTACAGGAAGAAACTGTGTTTGGTCCAATTATCATCTATGAGTCAGAAAAAGCTCGTCCATTGCAAAAAAAAGGGCTTTCTATTGCAGGCATATCCAACTATCACGACGAAAGGACAATCTTACTTAGCGAGTGGTGGCATCGTCCTCATCTTGAATTTGAAAAACATCTACTCAGTCCCGATTTTACTTTTATTCCCGAGGCTCATAGTGTCTTGATTAATGGTCACACATTGCACGATTCAAAAAATGCTGTTGTTTCACAGTGTGGAGGATACGAAACAATCTCTGTTGAACCTAACAAAACCTACCGTCTACGTATAGTGGGCGCAACAACTTTCCGGACGCTCGGTTTCGCTATTGCGCATCACAATTTAACTATCATTGAAGTGGATGGTGAACTTACCAAACCTTTCACCGTAAGTCAGTTAGAAGTAGCACCAGGTCAGCGGTTCTCTGTATTATTACACACAGACAATGCAATTGATGATTACAGTATTCAAGTCGTACGTCGTTGGTCTGATAATGTACCCCGTCCCACAAACGGATTAGCAATTCTTCGATATATCAGTGACGACGACGAGTTCTTTACGGCTAGAGGCGTGATAAGTTCATCCAAAAGTCGCCCTATCAATCTCGAAGCACCCAATAATAGGCCTCATTTCGAAAATGCGGAATCTGAAACTCCTAATTGGCAATGGGCAAATATAGAACCTTTGTACGGTATTGATCCGACTGTTTACAAGCCAGCAACAAGAACAATCAAGTTACGTAGCGTTGATAAACGAATGCCAGATGGTAGTCTTCGATGGTTCGTGAATGACATTGCTTTTTCAGAATCCCTCAATAAAGAGTCACCTATTCTTCACGAACTTAAAAGCAACCGACGACCATTGCCTGTTGTCTTGAATAAACATGGTTATGAGCCCAATTTGGGAAGTTACCCCATCGACTATTATGACATTGTTGACCTTGTATTTCAGACAACACACGTACCTGGAGAACCTTGCCGAAGTCACCCTTGGCATACCCACGGTCACTCGCATTGGGAAATAGCCCATGGTTTCGGCGAATACGACGAGGAACGAGATGGTAATATACGGAATGTGCCTAACCCCATCTCAAAAGATATCACCATGGTATATCCTGATATTGATCCTAGTCTATCATTCAATAGTACCTCAAAAGAACCTGTTGGTTGTGGCTGGTCTAAAGTTCGAATTGTAGCTGTAAGTCCTTACTCAAAAATGCTTAAACGGAAACCACTCTGACACTTTTTTTTTTATATTCAGGACAATCCTGGTATTTGGGCCGTTCATTGTCACAATACTGCTCATATGCTCATGGGAATGATGGTAGTGTTAGAGGAAGCACCTGAGCTTATACCAAAATATAATTAATTAATTAATTATACTTCTATTTCTAATAAAATTGACATTCATTCTTGTAAAAACCAAATCAAAGTATGAAATAGCTTTAATATTATATTTCCTTTATGTTGAACAGCGAGAAGCTATCTTACCGAACACTTGATAATTGGCTCACTTGAATCAGAAACTCTCAATTGAAAATGGGTCAAAAATGAGCCTTTATATGGCATGAATTCGATCGCCTTCAAGTCAGTAACAAGAACCACTCAAATCATGTAGTATCACCTTCTCAGATCCTCTGAACAAAAAAGAATCAAAGACCTTCCACAAACTTAAAACCAACCGACGGCCATTACTTACCGTTGTGAAGATTGTTGTTGCAAACAACACACTTGGCCAATAACCCTGCCGAAGCTACTGTTCGTATTGAATAGCCCAAAGATCAGATGAATACGATAAAGAACGATTCGAGCTCGTACCCAGCGTGCCTTACCTATCCAGAAAGAGGTCTCGATTTCATACCCAGATATTGATCCTATTAGTCTTTCATACAACATTGTTGTAAAGAAACCTGCTGGCTGTAGCTGCCCTATTGGAGCTGACAGTTCTATCTAAAAAATAGGGGGCATCATAATACTTTTTTTTTTCTATTCAGGACAATTCTACGGTGCATTTTCACAATACTGCTCATGTTAATGAGAATGGTATTGACATTAGAGGAAGAACCCGAACTTATACCAAAATACGAGTGATCACACTTTTAACTTCTTTTGAAAAAAAAAAAAAAAAAAAAGTATAATCATTTATTTGTTATTTATTGTCCACCACGAAGAGCTAAAACCAAGTGAAGGACTGAACCACCTTCAATACCGTATTGACTTGCAGTCATTTCGTCAGCCCTAAATAAAGTTGCGTCAGCCTTTTTTTTTCTCTCTCTTCATGTTTTGAGATTAGACTATTACATTTGCTTTCCACTATAAATTAAACGTTGTTGGGGAGGTGGGATACCTTCTTTTTCTTCGACACGCTCCTTGATGCGAGAAATTTTGTCATTGGGTTCGATATCAATCTCAATCTATCGAGATGTTAATGACTTACGTAAGAGCATCAATGTTTATTAATTTACCTCTTTGCCGGTTAATGTCTAAAAATAAGGATGAGTATTTATCGAGACACAGAATGGGCTCGTTTAGGAGAAATTACCTTGACTTTGACAAGCATTTTATTATATCTATGTACGCTTTTTAAAAAGAAAAGAAAATAGGGTCGCGCCTAATCATACCACTCATATGTCAGAAATTTTGCGGTTGGTGAAAATATTAGTGAGCACCGTTGTGTTTGATTCAGCTACTCTAGAGGAGACTTCTGTTGCACGTCATTTCCGGCGCAGACATAAGAGATAGCCGTGCTTGGAAATAACAAGATGTATAGAGAACTTGAAGAAGGCTAAATCGTCCAAGCAAAAGCAGTAAGTAGTCCCAACCTATTGGTTCATCAATTTTCTTGAATTTGTGTAGGTGTTTATTCCAGTGGAAAAAGGGCAGATTTGAATAAATAAGTTAATAGTAGAGAGATTCTTCCGGAGAGCTCACAGAACAAATCAGAAACCAACTCTTTAACCGATGAAGTCGTTTCTGATTTTGAGTATAGTCTTTCACTTGTTAAAATACTTGAAGACCTCCGTTTGAGAGAAATATGTAACGATTATTGTCTCGTTTATGGTATACGCAGAGAATAGTAGATTTGTATGTACATACTACCCGTGTATTGCTCTTACTTTTTTATAGTAGACGTATCAGGTGCTTTACAAATTCATATTTTCTTTATTATTGGAGTACAATCTATTCTTGTAAACGCAACGAATATTTATATTATCCATATCAAAAGTTAGTAGTTTTTCTAAAATGACATTTATTTGTTCTTCTGGCATACTATTGTTATTAGTTATATTCTGAAAATATAGGTGTAAGCTGTTGATCGTTCTGCAAGCTGAAGTAATACATTTCAACGCTGAAATATTGATTTTTGCACCAGACAAATGAACTTTGGATAAATAAGGGCACTGCGGTATGTAGTCACTGCTATGAGTGTCAACAAAGAGGTTTTCTAACTCTATGTGTTGTAGATTTTTGTTGTGGTACAGCAGGTTGTCCAAATAAATGTTTTCAATAAAAGCACGATGAATATTGCAGGCTTTTAACCTACATAGTTTAGGAAACCCTGATAGAAATATGGCTAGCCCTCCATACTCTTGGAGGATAAGATTTTGACTAACATTCAGAATATGAATGGCAGTTATGGTATTGCAAAATTTGAGGTTCGCCAACAAATGAAGTTTAGTCAAGGCTACCGAGCATGGTTCTGTCGTAGTTATGTTGATTTCTTGTATTTTTGGCAAAGATAGCGCCAGACTATTAAAGCTTTTTAAAAGAGAATCACCGCCGGACAAATCAAATGTAACCACTGCCAAGTTACTGCTGCACAAACCAAGCATTGCTTTTAAGGCGTCGGGGTTAACGATAACATCACCCTTCATTGTAAGACTCGATGTTTTCTGTTTTAAAAATAAGGATGCTTGTAAATCGGACAAGAAATTTAGCACGTCTTTTGTAGAGTTTAATTTTATATGAACGTCTTCGCTATAAAAAGTGCAAACAACAAATTTCATCAATCGGCTTACAGACTTGCAAGTACGAATATTGTATCGATCCAAGTGAATAAATACTTCTCTCCAAATCTCCACAGGAAAACTCATTTTTTTTATAAACTATAAAAAAAGAAAAAGGACAAAAAAAAAAAAAAGAAAACGTACCTAATAAAATCTATAGAAAAATCTGATAAGATCAAAATTAGTGTACGAACTGATCCAATAACACTTCATTGAGTTTAATTTGCACGTGAGTGTTGACATCTCTATATCTAAACTCAAGCTGTCAACCAGACTTTTATTGCATACATCGATAACATGTTTTATCTGACCTACTATATACTTTAAAGGAAGATGTTATAATAAAAATTGCAAGTTAAAAAAAAAAAAAAAAAAAAAACGTGTTAATTCTATTACACTTCTATTACGCTTTTATTACAACACAATTCAATCATTTTTATTACAAGTAAACAATTTGATCTGACTGAACCATGGTTTCTACATGTTTAATATCCACAGCATCACTAGTCACCGTGATACCTGAAACGAGATTATCCTTGACTGAATAATTTAAATATACAGGTTGCGGTGTTCCTTGTCCTTCTACGTAAAACTTCGCCAGTAACCTCAATTGCTCCTGCGCTGTATATTGATTTAATAAGTCTTGTAAGTTCCAAGTCAGTTCTTGTTTTGCAATGTCCCAAACACCTTGAGGTGTGCTTTGTACTTGATTTACATGCTGATCGTGCATCGCAACTCGCACCCAGCCTTTTAGTAACGCACTGCTAATTGGATTCTTTTCGTGTTTCACCATAAGATATGTTACACCCTCTACACATTTCCAAGACGGCGCTAAACGGATAGGAAGTGCTAGTGCGCTTGTATTAAATTCGTATGTAAAGCACATTACCGGGTTGTCAATAGAGCGCGCAGTATTTAGTTCATAAGTTCCGCTGATATTTGATGTAATGTATTCTGAGTTAATAGTGAATTGTTGAATTCCCTCCACATGGTTTAGACAAAGTGGCACAAATTCAAGCGTGGGTGTACCATGGTAGTGAATATAAATTTTGCCCTTAACATGAAGTACTGTAGGTGATTGCATGCTTGTCTTTTCCACGATCGAAACTGTTAGATGCTGGCCAGCAGGTTTAGAAGGTTGAACTTCTGGTATCGACTGAAGATGTACTGGTGGGTCAGAAAGTTGTATGCCGGTAAAAGGTAGTTTCTCAGGGCTGTTCATGAAAGGGTTTGTTCTGCTAAATTCAAGTGAAGAGGGAGAACTGCTGAGCATCATTGAATGTGATCTATTGTTATTCGGTAACGTATTTCCAAAGACATTGGGGTCAGTCTGAGATCTTAGAATTGCGCTTCTATATAGCCATCATTAGTATAATTGAAGACTGCTTAGATAGTATCTTACTCTCTTCTACCACGAGCTTTTCTAGTAGTTGTTGGTGTGCGCTATTTGATAGATTTTTAATGTGATGTGGTGGGAATTGTAGTGTTTCTTATACCTCACGAAGCATATTAGCCATTTTGTTAAATGATTCTGTTGCTTCGGTTGTTTCCTCTTGTACAACATCGTCCTTGATGTTAATTTTTAATTTTTGATTCATCTTCAAGCTATCAGACAAGGACAATTAAGGTAAATAGAGAAGGAATTACCCGAAATTTGTTACCTTTGAAAGTCTGAATCAACATCATCTGACGTGTTACGGGAGGAAATATCAGACGCTGTATTTGGATAGTTGTTGATGTTGTAGTTAGATGAAGGTATTGAGTATCCTTCTGCGTCAACTAGGGGGGCCTGTATAAAAATTGGGTTATTTTAAAACTGTATGTTAATGATAGGTGAGATATGAAAGTTACATTGTTTTGAGAGGGAGAATAAGAGTCTACAACAGGCTGCCGAGGAGCATCATAATCATTCATCTCAGCATAGTGTGTGCTTTGATGTCTGCGGTATTTGTTAAATTAAATAAATGTGAGTTAATTGAATAGAAATAGATATTTACTCTTCTTGATCAAAACTTTTCTTCTTTTTCATAAATAACGACTTAACTAAAAGGAATGATATTGTTAATAAGATTAAAAGTCTCGTCATGTTATGTAGTTTAACTAACACTTGTTAGGAGATCGATGAGATTCGTTCGAGATATTGCTAGTAAAAGATTTTTCTCTCGCTATATTGCTGGCAACACTTGCTGTTGTTGGCGTTGCTGCTGTAGTATTCAGAGTTGTTAAGCCCCGTCCTCTTTCTGTGCAGAAATCACGAATGTCGTGTAAAACATCAAAGCTGTCTGCAATAGATAGATTTTTTTTAGACATCTTGAAACAAAGAGGGAAGGGTCAATTACACTGAAATCTAAGTAGGCATATTTCCCACTTACATTGACTCTATTTATGAGCTCTTGCGATTGAATTTCTTCAAAATGCTGCACGCTTTTTTTTAGCCTAGATAGGCGGGTTTCATCTATCTTTTGATGTAATGATAGGTATTCAGCACCTTCATTCTTCCAACTATTTGTTGAATTCTTGGATTTTCTTAATATTGAACCTTTCAATTTGTTATTTTTTTCTATTGATTGAATCATTGGTTCCAGCTAATCGGATTAATCCTTAAATATTTTTCCGGCTTTTTCTAGTAGAATTGTTATACCTTTTGAAGCTTCTCATACTCATCTGAAGGTGAAGTTCGAAGAGGTTTTTCAACCTCATTAGTTATTTTATATGCCATATCTGAATGATATTTGGCGACTTGATTAAATTCTTTAAGTAATGACTCCCAAACAGGTGCAAAATGACTATGTTTACATAATCAGTCGCTTATTACATGTGTCAAACTGGCATATAATTTTACCCTAATATCATAGAGTCCATAGTATACAATCTTTTGGATGCTTTACTTAAACTTTTTGCATATTCTTCTTCAATTTGTGCCCTAGATAAAATGTTTGGAATAAAGAGAGACTACCCGCGGTTTTTTAGTTGTTTACCTCTCTCTGAAATATTCTGCAATTTCAATGTCAAGTGCCATTGCGTCTTTTAGGCGAGTTTGAACAATTTGAATACCTTCCTTTGGTTTCTTTGTCTAAATGTCACAATGTCAGTTCTCAATATATGACTTAATTCTTCTTGCTTTTTCATTTATTACCAGAAAAGAGTCCACATAAACGTTTGAGCTACTCATTTCTTCTATTCTATTATATCTAAGAATATATATATAAAAAAAAAAAAAAACTGGGAAAATCTCCAATTTGAATAGATAATTTACTTTTTCCGACACAAAGAAAAATTTTAATGCTGGAAAGACGTTATAGGTAATCACTTTGGAAAGCTAGGTATAAGAAAAGTCTTTGTACTCTGATTGGTCAAGCTGGCGTCAATTCTCTTTCGTTAATCCCTCCTGTTTATTGTTTCTCTAATAGGGGTCGTAGTTTCGTGATTCTGTGAACCCGAATAATCCACCTAGTCGACGAGGTTGTTTGCCTCAAGTCGACTCTAAGGTATATTTTTAGACTCGATGAAGTTTGCTGTCTCGATTACCATCAAGCCGAGTCTGATATTATACAGTGTAAAGTACTCATTTGTTCTAATATGAAGTTGGAATGTCTATACATATATCTTTTTAGTTGTGACACGGTGTTAACAATTAGTGGATTTGTAGCCCTCTTAATGAGAACTAAAGCGTTGTATTATAGTGTATAGCCATACTCAGCATTTTAGGCAAATACTACGCGCGCTGCAGTGGTGCACTGTATTAAATGATTTTTAGAGTTATTCCATGTCAAACTGGTTTTAAAGGAGTACCAAAAACAATTTAATAAATGCTCTAAGAAAGAAAGACAATGTCTAACTTGAAGTATATAGTATAACAATGTCGCAACTTTGCTCTCTGATATTTTGAAGATGTGAGAGAGCAACAACAATGGAGAAAGTGTTCAACATTACTTTTAAAAAATGTTTTCTGTGTTTGAAAAGGATTTCGCTGCTTCATGCATTATCTACACGTGTATACCACAATAAATGAACCATTATAACATAGTCCACATTACTGACAACATTTTCTTTTATTATATACTCTCTCAGTAGTTTCAATTGGCTAATTTATTTGAGGTTGCTTTCAACACAACGACAATAGAAAGTTATTCTTCGCCTTCAGGATCAGCACCGAATTGCTTGTAGTCGATCTTCTTTCCACGTGTTCTTCTTCCTCCAGGAATAATTAATGAAGTGTCCAAAGTTTCAATTTCACCGTCTAATTCAATTTATTCAATTGTTGTTCTCAAACAAGCTTTCCTGTTGCCTACCTGAAATACCATCGGAACCTTCGTCGTCGCTGCCTGTATTTTGCTTCTTTTCTTTGCTTTCCGGAGCGGGTGCATCCTCAGCTACCTCAGGCTCATCTTCTGCTTCTTCTTCGTCTTCTAAATACGTGTATGATTAGCAGAAATGTCAAGGTAATGTCAGTTGCATTCAGTATACCTTCCTCTTCTTCTTCAGGTACTTCTTGTTCTTTTTCCTCTTCTTCACTGTCCTCGTGCTCAATAGATTCACTGTTTGTTGTAGGTGTTAGTTGTAACTTATTTAAATGTCAACATGTCAACATGCCTCTTTAAGGTTTTCTTTTGAGGTTGCTCGTCTTCATTGGCGGAGTCCTCTTCTTGCTTGCGTTTATTATTAGGTAAGGCTGACAACTTTGATTCACTTTCAGACATGATTAGCGAAAAGATTTTAAAAAGAAACACGTCGTAAATAATATGTACATATACGTAACTAACTTGCCCTTTTGTGTAAAAAAAAAAAATTTTTTTTTTTTATTGTTTTCTTATTTGTCAAATTTCAAACGATAATTCTTTTAGTCATCTTCTTCTATTAAATCCGAATACTCGTTCAATTCTTGTAATAAATTTACTAATAAACGCCAATACAAAGAATCTTCAGCAGCATCTTTGAAGCATTTTACTATCTCGAATTTTTGCTTGATAACTTCAAATTGTCTGTCCCTAAGTTTTGCTTTCTTGCTGCCGTTTTCGTTTACAGCCTCTGGATATTCTGTTTTTTTTCTGTTATATACGCGTGGCACTTCAAGTGCTCTGGGTATTGATGAAGGTGGTGCAGAATTATTTGGCGGTGGAGACGTGTCAGAGGATATCGTGATAGTTTCTATATCTCTTTCGGAATTGAGAGAGTGTAAGGGTGCAGAGCTAACTGCAGAAGACTTACGCTTTGAAGGTCGTGATTTAGGCGGCTGATCGGATTGTTTAGTCGTTTTATTGCTTTTATTTTGTGGGGCTGATGACGATGGAGGCGTTGGTGTAGTTGAAGGCCCAGGAGATGGCTGAATATTTTTTGGAGGATGCTTTGGTGCTATGGGAGCATTTGTCAAAATTGGTTGAAAAGTAAAGAGAGGTTTTGAGGAAGGCGCTTTTTCCAAAATATTGTGTTTACCCTTTTTGGGTAAAATGAAAGACAACGATGGTTTCTTCTTTTCAGAATTGCTTGTACTAGCTTTTGGTTGAAGAACTCTGAAAACCGTTGAGTTAGGTATTCCATTCTTTCTCGTTTCTTCAGAAGACTTTTTATCGTTAATAATATTGTGAGTAGCAGCGCTACAATTGTTTTCTTTCTTATTCAGCGAATCTTTGGAAAGAATAGGGTACAGCTCGTAGTAGTATTTGCACTTTTCTATAACACGGTCTTTTTCTCGCTGATTGTGATTTATAGGATCAATGTTTTCGTCAAGTAACATTTGTTCAGTTTCTGTAAACGTCTTTTTAAGCGTACTAATTCTACTTTCGATCTCTTCTGGTTTATGTTGCGTGTGTCCAGCCTTTGTTAATCTTTCATTGATTTCTTTAATTAGTAGGCTGTTGGTAATGTCTATCGCGTTTGCTGTATCACAATACTGAATATAATTGTTTTCCTCAAGAAGCCATTGTACCATAATGTTCATAGCGTCATTTCCTTCTTCGTCAGGATGAGCATTTGAACTACTGTTGATTACTTCTGACATCGATCTTTATCTTGATGTAAAAATGCAGTGTGTAGGAAAATGTAATAATTTAAAAAAAAAAAAAAAAAAAAAAAAAGCTCTGTCACTACAACGGTCTCAGTGCTATTAATTGTACCCGGATTTTTCATGACTAATTTTTAAGTGTAAAAACTGATTCTGAGACTTTATTTAGTTGATAAAACTATCAATTCCTTTCGATCTCTGTCAATATTATTTAATGGGTGTAGTGCATTACTAAAATACATGCATATTTTTTTAATATCGCATTGATGGATAGCACCTTAATACAAAACCAACGAAATAAAAAGCAAAATATAGAATGGTCTTTTCTTGATCAAAACCAGATGAAATGAAATATTTTTCCGACGATATCATTTATAGAGTATGCATTAATAACTTTTGATAAGCCCTCAGCTTTCTAGATTTCTAATAACTTGATTATTTGGCGAATCGTCTCTTCTTCGTTACCTTATACTTTTTCAGCGACACTATTGTGATCGTTTCCGCCAGAGACTTCAACAAGCAGAGGTGTAACTGTTTTTTTACTAAGAATGCTACGCCAACCCATTTAACGTCGCCAGTCAAAGGTGTTTGTTTTCCAATCCTATGTCATTTATAAGGTGTATGAGGAAGATGGAAAAGTACTGATTTGTCAATTGTACTTGCCACTACATGTCAATTATACCGTTACAGTCGATAAACCTATAACGGAGAATTGGAATAGTTGTAAGAAAGGCAGTATTCCTTTCTAGTTAGTGTTTCAGCATAGGATTTCTTGGGCTGTCAATTTTGCTATTTGCACATGTTCATTACACGCAACAAGCCATAAGAGCATAACCGTTATTGAGAACACTTCAAAATCGAAGGCTTTCGTAGTATCTCGTTTTCGTTTTCAGTGAATTCCTCTTCTCGAATGATAAACTCGCTTAAGATATATACAATAAGAGTAAAAGAAAAAGAGTAGCCATAAAAGCTGTTCCTGTTTATAAATAAATAGTAAAGGAGAATGTTGTCAAATTTTGGTTTTGCATATGTTTCTTTGTTCTATGATAGTTGATTTATTATGGTGAGAAATAGGATTCATTGTCTGGAGAACTATCAGATATACGAAGGGAACATATTTTGTTCAGTATATTTAACAGAAATCCGTGTAAATAGTCCGTGTACCAAGCTTTAGCATTTTCATTTTGCAGTCCAAAACGATTTCACAACTGGCAAAAATCAATACTCATACAATAAGGTCTTGCTGCATACGACTAAGCCATGCGTGGACTTCCCTACTCTGAATGTATTAGATGAACGCGTACTCAATGCCGTCTTTTTTTCAACAGCGAAACAAAAAAAAAAAAAAAAAAAAACCAAATTACATAATAGATTTATTGATATTATAATACAAGACAAGATTGGTATACAGAGGAATAAGTATAAGACCATATCTAACTGACCCAGAAATTACCAATAATTAGTTCTTTTATCTGTTGACATTCAATAGATACATAAGTGGTTGGAGATAGTTTTGCCATATTGTCGTGGCGCACGTACTTTGTGGACCTAGTTGTCTCTTCTGGCTTTTGCTCGTAGTCGAATGTTAAACTAGGAGAATACGGTTCGAAATCTGTCAGTTCATACAGCTGCTGCCTTCTTCCAGCCACAGATACTCTGTAAAATCGGATATCAGAAGCTTTTTTTGCATGATGATAGTTGCTTGGTGGTCGTACGTGATTAATACTCATTAGGTCAAACCGATGAAAAGGCATATGAATCTTGAGCTGGAAATCGGAGGTGCCAGGAGCAATCAATGTACAAGATTCAATGACAAGTCTTTTCAAATCAGGGCACCGAATTGAGATGTACTCAAAGAAATCATTTCTAAAAGATCCATTTTCTAAGCGCAACTGAAGTAGTTGAGGGCGTAGAAAATGGGCTACCATACCCATTTCTTGAAGGACCTCTATGGGAGTTGAAAAAGAGGGTTGAGAGCTATCAAACGTCAATTCCGTTAAATGGGGACATTGGTCAAGAAGCAAGTCCAAGGGAACAGGGGCGTTCATTATACCAGAAAATTTCATAGAAAACGTAAGCGAAGACAAACGATCACTACACTGTCCTAAAAGCGCAACGGTTTCCTCCATTATACTCCAGATACATAGTGTTGACCATCCCCAGAGTGTTAAAGAAGAAACATTTTGCTGTGATTGACTCAGATATTGCAGAATGTCAATTGTATTATCCGTCATATCGCTTATTCCAAGATGTTTTAATTGCGTCCCTACATGGTCCATGGCTTCAAATATCCAATGGTTCATTGTGATATTTAGGATGTCTAATGACTTTAAGGACCGACAGCTCATTCCGATATTAGCCAAGGCACCGTAACGTTCTTTCAATTCGGTGTCTGTTGCAATACGTTCAGGCGGGTCTTGCACAGAATAAGCACACCATAATTCCAAAGCTTCCAGGTTGGGATATTTGACACTTATGTAATACATCCATTCGTATTTGTCGTAAAGATCTTCACCATTTTCGTACCCAAACGTTTTCATAAAACGAGCTGGCTCCAGGGACCAAGCAGCAACACTTCGCTTTTCGTCTATGTTTGTTGCGATTGGTTCGAGCGTTGCATTAATGAGGCGTAATTTCTGCAAAAAGGGACAAGATTGGTGAATACTTTCAATTTCAGCAAATGACAAGGTAGCGGAGTCCAGTGATAAGCTTGTGAGTTCAGTTGCTTTATAGAGACTTGCAAGAAATTCATGCTTGTTGTGGGTGGGTTCGAAACGGATAGCGAGATGTGTCAGCAAAGAGAAAGTTGAACTAGGCGCAGATAATAAGTAACTAGTAACGGTGAGATCTTGAAGTTCAGTAAGACGGCGAAGGTGTTTCCATTCAGCAAACGTATTCACACTACTTGATTTTGTCGATTTACCATTAAAAGAGAAAGCAACCAAATTGGGACATAAAGTTGGGAGTGATTCTAGTTCTCGAGAATCGATATCAGCATCTTCTACAGAAAGTCTTCGCACATAGTGGCCTACATTGTCAGACGCTAAAGAGTAGTAGATGTCATTAAATTGTCTTCTTCCTCTTATTTGAACATGGCGATATTGTGATGGGGTAAATAACTTGTTCCAGGAGCGGCATACAGTCCTGCAAATTCCACACTGTTTATTTGTTAGATAGTAAGCTATTTTGTCGAATATTTCAACTGGGTAACTGTCGTAAGGTAGTGTATTATATTGATCCAAGTCCATGGAAGTCATAGTATTTTAAAATATATATGTGAAAATAAAAGAACACTTTAATATTACTTGATGAGAAGTTTATTATAAATCCCAATAAATATACCGGATGACGACTATAATTATGTCCGCTAAGTTTAACTTTAAAATAATCCAATGGATAGTATAACTCAACATAAAACTACTCGTTATAGGTTCCCCATACTTATACTCATACAATATAACGAATGGGAGCATTTTTTTTTGCTTAATTTTAACCACAGATTACATTTTTAGAAGATCTTTATTTTTTCTATAGTTTTGGGAATAATACGCCTTCAACCTCACCTAACAATCTAGGTCCTTGTGCGGCATTTTTGGCATCTCTGAAGAACCTGTTTTCCTCTGGAACACCTAAACGAGTCAGCATATCTTTCATTTTGGTTGGCATAACAGGTTGCAACAAAATGCTTGCAACACGACATGCTTCTAAAGAATAGAATAAAACTGTGTCAACTCTTTGTCTATTTTCGAGTTCCTTTACTAATTTCCATGGTTCGTTCTCTGTGAAATGTTTATTTGCCTAAAAAAGATACTTAGCTTTTCATTTTGCATGAATTTTACAGGATTACCTGAGAAACCATGTCAAATATATAAGTATAGGCTCTACTAAACTCTCTTTCTTCAAAGGCCTTGTTGAAGTTGTCTAAACTAAAAGAGTTAAATAAACAAAAGAAAGTCAATCATCTGTTTTACCTGCAGTTGAATAAATTTGGTTGTGTAATTCTTCATCTCTGGGATCAATAGGGCCATTTTTGCCAGGAACAGTATTGTCGGGAAGTAAGGATTTAGCGGTTACTCTGTTTAATAAATTACCCAATTGACCGGCTAAATCTTTTTTATATCGTGTTTTGATCATATCCTCGCTATAATCTACTAACTGGTTAACATGAGGAAACAAATGTACTTTGTCTTTCTATTTTACCTCCATCATCTGAAAGCCCTCCATCTCGTACTAAATAGTAACGTACAGGGTCCACGCCGTAATCTTTTAATACCTGGAAAGGATCTGCGACATTGCCTCGGCTCTTTGACATTTTTTGTTTACCCATAGTCCAATGAGCATGCGCCAAAATTTGCTTCGGTAAAGGTAATTTTGCAGCCATTAAAAACGCAGGCCAGTAAATAGCATGAAATCTATTGCGCTGTTTAGTGGACAATGTTTCTATAAGATGATTGAGCCGCGTTTTTACCTTACAATATCTTTCCCAACTACTTGAACATCTGGAGGGAACGCATCCTTATTGGGAGAATCTCCTTTCCAAGGATAGCCTGTAGCAGTCAAATAGTTTGTGAGGGCATCTAGCCAAACATAAATGGTATGCTCAGGGTCATTCGGCACTTGAATGCCCCAATCAAGACGAGATCTTAATCTGGAAACGGAAAGATCTGAAAGACCAGCTTTAATCCATGAAACTACCTCATTCTTTCTATTGGTAGGCACAATGGCGTTGGGATTTTCATCAATCCATTTCAGCAAGTCGTTTCCAAATGCAGATAACTTAAACTTGTAGTTTTCTTCAGAAGTCCATTCTACACGCTGTCCTGATTCAATCGACACCATGAATTTTTCTCCTGTCTTTTCATCTGTCACTTCTTGAACTTGGTTGTTGGCGTAAAATGCTTCATCTGAAACGGCATACCATCCCTCATGCTTTCCTTTGTAAAGATAGCCACTTTTTAATAACTCAGTCTATAATAATCATAGATTAGCTGGTGTTTTGAAACTGTTCTTTTTCTTTCCTTCTCACCCATAATTGGTCAACAGCGACTTTATGATCTGCATTTGTCGTTCGTTGAAAACTGGTGTATCCAATGTTGGCCGCCTCACATAATTTCTACAAAAAAAAAAAACATAAATAAATGCCTATAAATAACAAAAGAGCCTGACTGTGCTTACCTTGAAGCTTTCAGAAACTTTATCGCAAAATTCAAGCGGCTTTGTATTATTCTTCTGGGCGGCTTGTTGAATCTAGTCATTAATGAGTACATTGTCATTAGGAACAACACCATTTACCTTTAAACCATGTTCATCAGTGCCGGTGCACATAATCACATCCTTACCATGCAGCATATAATTTCGGCGGATCGTATCAGCTAAAACAGTGGAATACAAATGTCCTATGTGGGGGACTTTATCACGACGTTAAACAAAGGTGTGTCTTTTTTTTTTTTTTTTCGAGATCTATTATAGAGCATACCAGCATTGACATAATAAATTGGTGTAGTAACAAATGCCTTTGTGTGGTCTCTTCGTTTAGTTATCAAAGAGAACTTTGGCTTTGACAAAGCTTGTCGAGATATGTTGAATAAACTAAGTACACGCATCGTTGAGCTCACAATAGAAAAAAAAAAAAGAATTGACAGGAAGGGGCCCCGAATATAGGATATACCATTTCTGGAAATAGTTTGCACACATTGACAACTCAGACTGCACAAAAAAAAAAAAAAAAATGTTGTTTTTCTTGCGGTTTCAAGTGGAAGTTGTTAAGACGTTTTCATAGCTTAAAGTCAATGAAAAACTGTTTTTGTTAAATTATGACTATATGGAATACAAGCAATCGGCCCAATCTTTTTTTTTTTTTCGAGTGTCTTTTTGATAACGCTCACTTGAAGTTTGGGCATCTTTCTCATTTAAATATCTATAGATAAATTTAAAAAGTTGAGAAACTAATCACGCACTTGTGTACATATAAAAACATGTATATGCGCTAAAGTACAATAAATAATATATAGCAGCTTAACGTTATTATTTATTTTATTCTGCAGCTGAAGAGGATCGCAATATTGCTATTGTATCGCCTTCTTTAGCTAAATAGTCATCACCATACTGCCAAGGCTGAGGTCTTGTTTTCCGTCTATTACTAATGGCTGTTTGCTGCATTAGAATTTCTTCAGAACTGAGCGTACTGTTACTGCTGTTACTATTATTGACTATTGTGGCTGGCACAACCGTTACTATTTGTGTGGATATTGGATTTGCTGTAGTAGTACGTTTTTGAAACTTGTGTATTCCAGCAATTGATTTACAAGTGCGAGTAATTGGGTTGACAATGGGACAATCATGTGCGCACCATGTAGTAAACTGTGACAATTCAAGTGCTAAATCGATAAAATATGGAGCAATAATTTCTTCTTGTTTATGTCGTAAAAGTAAAATGCTGTCGTTTTTAGTAGTAACATCGTTCTCTAATTTGTCGTCGTCGAGCTTATAAATACGATATTAGCGTTTGAGCCTTTGATATTAGAGTAATATGCAGAACTTACAGATATATAGTTAATGAAATTCATAAAGTGATGTGTATTGTTCTATGAAGGAATGAGACCCAAACAGTCTTTATATGTCCTATTCTTAAATGTACCTGAACAAACTCATTTAATCGAACCATCCAGGGCTCTTTAGGGTTTTGCTCCATACTGCTGTGGCTAGCGAGTGTCATTAAGCATTTTGCAATTAAAGTAAGTGTACGGCCGGTTTTTGTGTCAGGGTGGTCTAAATAAATAAAGTACATCAACACCCACTAAAATATCACAAGATGTGCCTTACCTTGAACAAGGCCAAACTGTTTGGGTGAAATAATTGCAGGGCAAATCCACCTTAAAAAGAGAAAACCACTATGTTCAAGTTTTAAACTTTGTTAAAATTTGTACATGATGAAGAACATACCTTACACAAGTATATCTTGCCACTTGATGCTGTCTACTACCAACAGCCTCCTTACCCAAATCAAACTTTTTAACAATGGCGGATTGTAAATGTCCAAATATTCTTCGCAGCTCACTACTCAAAAGAATTAAGCACAAATCTACAGTGATTATATGCACTTTTACATTGGGCATTTTGTCTTTGCTCGCTGTATTCCACCCCAAATGGATCTAATGTGGCTAAAAAGCTCTAGGCAGTTCGCCATCGTATTCTCTGCTGTGCTATTTGACAATCTTGCTGATTCCACCTGTTAAATACAATAGAGTTTAGTAAAAGTGAGTACCCAAGTATAGATAACTTGCCTCTATATGTAAACTAAATTTGCAAATCTTTTGGATTGTAAACTGTAAAGCTTCTTCCAAAAACTCCTTTCCGCTCATCTTCATAAAATTATCAATGACTTTGGTGAAAAACGAATTTCCTCTAATATACAACCATGAAGCGACTGAAAATTTACTCTAGTACTCTTCTTACCTGAACAAAATATTGACATCATCTATAGAATTTCAAAAAGAAAAAAAAAAAAAAGAACTTTTAGAACGGTATTGTGCTTAGGGCTGATTTACATACCTGAGCTTAAAGAAGCTACTTCATAATCGATCAACGACTTGATCCAAGTTAATGTAAGACCCATGCCTTCATATATTCTTAATAGGTTTCTGGCTAAACCTTGAACATCCGTAGTCTTTCTGGCCATCTCGTATATAATATCGTGGCGGAATTCAGTTAGTACATCCATGATTGGCTGATACACATCTAGTGAAAAGACTTGGTGTTCTTCTAGTAATACTCCTACTCGAAGTTGACCCAAAGACCCGTTGCTGGAACCCAAACTTGTTAAAGATGCAAAAGCTCGACTGCGGCTTTCTTTACGCACGTCGTACCATTCTTCTTGAATAGTACATCCTGTATCAATTTGAGCAACAGGGAGAAATACAGTCCCTATTCGCCATATAAGTACTGAGATAGATTATAAAAATACGCTACTTTACCGTAAGTCATTTCTCTATCTTTCTTACTACTTTTTGAATAAATATTAATTGCAATACCATGTCTCATTTTTGAAATATCACTAATACGAATGATTTAGTACGATAAAGATTATCGCTTTTCTAGTTTCTAGTTTACGGAAACAAGAATTCTTCTCTCCAAAAGAGCGTCGAGGTCTTTTTTAATGAGCCGGTAAGACCGCGTATTTCATTATCAACAACAATGTCACAGTATAGCTCGCTATGAATTGAATCTTTATGACTCACTTGGAACTTGCGCGCTTCGGCAATTCGAATGGTTAAACTAAATATGGTTCTTGGTGTTGGTATCGATCCAGGAATACTTGCAGGTACGTTCAAAGAACAAATACGTTTTATACGAACCAACCATGCATCTCTTTCAATTTTGCTACATGTCATCAAATGATAGGTTTCTGAAGGCAAAGGGCGGACTACAATGCAATATTTCATGTGATCAATGGAGTCGGAAAATGGATACACGTCTTGAGGAGAAAGTGAAGAAAGCTTAATAGGTCTATGGAAAAATGTACTATCGTCCTAAAAGTCATACTAATAAGTCTATAGATGTGATAGTGTGTTTTTTTTTTCTTCTTTTTACTTTTTCTGTTTGTAAATGAAGTATACCATTTTCAAGTAACGATACATGAAGAAGGCACAAAGTACCTGTGTGGTGAGACGTGCAACTTAACTTATTTATGCATTGTTCTAAAAGTAGGATTAAGTGGTATGCATATTACACGAACGAAAGTCCTGCTTACTGTATATTCTAAAGTGACCAGACATTTGTATTTTTGCATGGTTTGTGATTCCCGGGTTACCACAGCAATTAATAGGACAGTCTGTAACTGGAATAGGGTATCCGCAAGAGCCTTCATTGCTGAAGCTATCAGTACTGCCTGCTACAAAATTGGTTGGACTCGCTCTAAGATTTGTCTATACGCTCAATAAGTAAACCATAAAATAACTAGAGCAAACAGAACACTTACTGGTGTAAGAATTTCAATACTGCTATTCTTTTTAGTAAAAGATTGATCCATTTGTAATGTGGTATTTGCAGAGAAGCTGGATTTTTTAGTAAGAAATGACCTATTGGCGTTTTGTGATCCAGAGTTGGATCGTGTTTTGGGAACCTATACGATGATACCAGATCAACATGGATTTATATAGACTATGAGAAAACAAGACTTACTGCACTTTTTCTTGAGGATGGTACGACAGTGGCCGATCTTTGGGATGATCTTTTGGATTCCGTATTACTTTTCGCTTGATTTGGGTTCCAGGACCTTAAAGCATGGAACCAGTTTGAAAATTCAACTGCCGTTTCTGCTTGAAGACAGATACTATTTTTTTTTTCCTTTCATTAGGAAACTACAACCAACAAGTTATATCGCTACTTACTTATTACTTGCTTGACTAGAAATATGAATTACGAAATCACGTTTGTCATTCTCAGATGCACTAACAGTTGCAGTTCTTAGATTAGTAATGACAATAGTTGTCTGTAAAAATAGAAAGAAATGAATACTAGTTTCATACTGATTTCTACTTTGTAAAGCTTACTCTTGCATCCTTATATTGCTTCAAATGACCGTCTTTCTTGGTAATGTAGAAATAATACCTATTTCGAGTATTTAACAATCCCCCCCTTTTTTTTTCACGAATAGCAGCCTACCTTTCCCACTTTCCACTGGTGTTATTCGCTAGATCTCTGTTATTACAGAGTTCATTCGAACTACCATTGGTACTATTAGACTTTTTCTTAATCAACAAATATCCCTTGGTGGTCAGTTGTGAAGAAAAATGCAGGTTGGCTGACAAAAGGGAATCCAGACTATTATACCTCTGCCGCATACAATTAATATTTCTCTTAGACAATCATTATTGTATCTTACTACTAGTCTAGGCTTGCTAAGTATGGAGAACGGCATAAAAGAAGTAGGTGATGATGAACGTGCTTTTGTCGAACTTTCATTGGAGGAATTCTTAAGACAGTTGTGATATGTGGCCAACTTTTCCTGAATGTAGTAAGCTAGTCTCTCGTTATTCAACTGTTTTCACACACAAAAATAGGGGGTGAGGGAATGAGGCAATAGAGTTTAGATGTAGTCAGAATGGTTATTTTTACAATAGCAGGTACATACCTCGTGGTAATCTTCAAATGAAGAGCGCGCAAGTGGATAAGGGCTTGAGGGCCTTTCGTCACTCAGGGTACTATGATTAGACGAAGAAGAGAAAGAGTTTGTAGATGTTGACTTTTTTGAGTTGACGTCGTAAATAAAATCAGTGGCTACCAATATAAGTTCTTCAAGAGTTTTTAGATTTCTGTGTTTGTCAGATTGCAGACCTTTGAATAAAGGACAAAGCTGTCATTTGTAGTGAATAGTCATGAATTTATGCATGCACCTATTTACATACCTTCTCATTAACCAGGTTTCTAGTCAATCGAATTAAACTGTTTAGTGCGCTAATGTACTCCATGGATACTTTGCACAAATTTCTTTTTGATACATATAACGAAGTTCCCAGTTCCTGATAAAAAAAAGTACCATTAAAAATACAGTCGCGTCATTTCACACTCAAGAATAGTACTTACGTCTAATGATTTATTGTTGGCTTGTGATTTTAGCTTTTGGGTTGCACAGTAAGTCTTGGAACATTGTACGTATTTTGCTCTACAGGCAGCTACGCTTGTTTCATAAGTCTAATATAAAGGAGAAAGGTTGATAAATGAGTAAGGAGTAACAGCAGATTCTTTTTTTTTTTTTTTTTCTAGTAGTTACCACTAACGTCTCTTTGATCTTTGACCCATGGTCACGTAAATAAGCTTTTGCAACGGAAAAAGAAAACAAGGTAAGCATATACACTTGGTTAAGGATAATACACATATTTACGTAAAATTGAGCTTATGTCTTCATTGTCGAAAATATCGTCAGCTTCGATAGATTTATTATCACTGGGCCAATTTAAATTATGACACTCTTCAGAAGTGAAAAATGGCTCATTAAGTATTAGTTTTGTTTTATCGTACAGTAGTGCAATAGACTTGCTATATGCTAAAATACAAGTCAGTATGCATACGCTTGAATTGTTATCATGTCTAAACACTACCAATCTCCAACTGCCGGCATTGCTCTACTTTTTCTAACCAGGCTAGATATTGATATAGCCAAGTTTCTAATGACTGTAAATATTCATGAAATACAGGAGAATCTATCCAAATGTCTTCGTATAATATATCTGACGACAGGTCTAAAACAGGGATACTATATTGGTGTATATGTGAAGTTGCCATGGTTTTCCTTCCGGGGATAGCAATGCTAGTTTCATCATCACTATCGCTAATACTACTATCTTCATCAGAGTCTAAATATGTATCTTGGTAGTCAGTATCTTCCTCATCTTCTGTATCGTTCAATGTAACTTGTTGCATTGTATTATGCCAAATGATAGGTGATGCAGGTCTGGATACGACGGGTTGTATAGAAGACATACTGAATGACGACCTATGTAGCTTTCCATTACTTAGCTCAATATCGCTGTCATTATCATTCAAGTTATCCAATTGTATCAACGGTACGCTGTTGGAACGAGATTGATCCATCTTGGGAAAAAAAAAAAAAAAAAAAGGAAAGGAAAAGAAAAAGAAGTATCTAATGGCCTATTTTTATTTATGTATGTATACAACATGGGCATTAATGATATTTCTAAGGGGTAAGAGACTATTGGTTAATAGTAAAATCTACAAGCTTAAAACTAATTATGGTAAATCCAATTGAAAAATAAAAAAAAACGTGCCGAAAAGAGGATTTTCCAAACAACCCCCTTTCTCTCTCCTTAGCGTCTTGCCCCTCATTCTTTTTTTTTTTTTTTTTTCTTGTTTTTTGCTTTTTTTAATTTGTTACTTGTTATTTGCTTTCCCCTTGATTACACTGCCATTGTCAAATACACATACAATTCTATAATTAACTGTCTCTTTGTGATATCCCTTTGTTATTTTTATGAGTTTGGTCGTAAAACCCTAAATCTAGAATCTTTAAATTCCCAAATTCTTTATTTATACACGCTAGATTCGCAAACCTTCTTTTTTCTCTCTTTCTTTCTTTATTTTTTCGAACAAGTGAATACCTTCTTAAGACTCTCCCGTTTTGTCTTACCTTCTAAGGCTGTGCCTCTTTTACATTTCCCATTTTATTTTTTTTGTGAATAAAAGACAGTTTATAGACTAAAGTAAAGTCAGACACTTACACGCAGGCATATATATATATATATATAAATTTACGTATATGTGTTGATTATACTTAACCCTTTGTATTTCCAACATAGTTGTATACATAACTATACAGTACATATATACCATGCTTCCACTAGTTTTACCGATACCTTTATCAACAGAAATCACTATGCAAGCGCTTATGAATGAAGCATCTTCTTATTTTAACGCTGGTCGATATCAGGTAATAACAGAGTGAAATTAAGGGACACTAAAAAAAAAAAAAAAAAAATGCACGTAAGGAGAGATGTATTAAGCCAACTAATAAATGTGTACATTTTAGTTATCTTATGAATTGTATATTGAAGCACTACTATCTGCAGTCAATGAATTCAAGCAGGCCGAATTCGATGACAAATGTAACGCAACATCACAGTGTGTCAATCAATTTTCTCACTAACATTTCTTGGACTGAATTTAGGCAATATCAGCACCGATTTATCATCTGTCTTTGTATTAGCAGATACATGCTTACAAAATGCTAAAAGTATCTCTTCTCAGTGTGTTATTTCAAATCAAGTAAAACCACTTTCTCCACCACCAATTCCACCAAAGCCTTCGAGATTGTCCGTTCTAAAAATACCTCCCCCTTTGCCAAATAGACCTTCAGAACGTACGATAGAAATGACAAAAAATATATCAGAAACTAAAAACACCAAAAGAGCAAATGTACATAGTCAACCTACATACACTTTCTCTGATGAGGAGAATTATACAGATGATGAATATGACGATGAAGAATATGACGATGAAGAATATGACGATGAAGACGACGAAAAAGGGTGTGCTAATCAAAATGGTAAGCTATAACATCTATAGAATGATTATTTTAACCAAAAGGGACCAAATATTAGCAAAATTGATTATTGGAAAGAACTCGTCGCCAGCTTTGAAAGTTACTACTAATAGACCCCTTCTAGCAAGAAGATCTTCAACTTCAAATATTTCAAATTCAGCACCCTCATCTCCCATAGCAATTGTTCCAAGTCCATTAAATGCAGTTAAATCGTTTCTATCTCTACCCGGACATTCAGACAATGGATTAAGGAGAGGGCTGGCGTTTATCGACTCTTGCTATGGATCCGAATCAAACGAGAGATTTCTTTTAGCAAACGGCATCATTGATCCTCAAATTCTCGTCAGTGCACAGACAAACAATAGCGACAGTTTATCTGCAAACCACACAGGTCCTTCCTACTTACCAATGATACCACAGGCGCCATTAGTTACGGTATACCAGTCTATTCGGAAAAAGTTAGAAGAAAAACCAAACGATAAAGCACAATTACAATCCACTCTCAACCAAGTGCGAAACTTGCATATGTCTGCAACAACAGTTCCTACTATTCTTCAATTTCATCCTGTGCTGATTGCTTACCAGCTCACTTTGATTGATTCAACTATTTTTAGGAATATTTCTGCAGACGCTATTTTGTTACATTCGCCTAAAACGCCACAACCGTCTATTGTTGCTTCCACGGACTTTTTCAATTACCTCACAAGACTCATTGAACATGCGATACTACTTCAGCAAGATGCATCAGGACGAGCACAGCAAATTAATCATTGGATCAAAGTAGCAGGAAAATGCCATGAGCTAAAAAACTACCAGACATTGAAGGCCGTCATTTCTGCACTAGGAACACCACCCATTCAGCGTTTAAAACGATCGTGGCAATTTATTCCTAAAAAAAGCATGAACCTTTTGGAAGAATTGAGTGACCTTATGTCTGAAGCTTCCAATTATGGAAAGTATCGAGATCGACTAGGCATTACGTTCCAGCAAGACGAAGTGAAGCATCGACAAGAAACGAGGCAGAAAACGGCTATTCGAAAAAACTCATTTAGTGAGCCGACTGTTCCCTTTCTCGGTATCTTTATTCACGACATGACTTATTTGATAGCTGCACAATCAAAAAAGAAGAAAACAATGGTTCATAATAGTGACTGGAAGATACATAAAGACCAACAGGAAATTAACGATTTACAGCAAGATGTGCGGGTTTCTGAGCTCTTGAAGTTGTTTAAAAATCTACAAAGAAGTCCACCCTACTCGCCTAATCTCTCCGCTAGTTGTGTGAAAGATTTGAAAAATAGAAAACGGAAGCTGCCCCAAGCGTTGGCTCGCACGGCAGCGATGAAGATCACATCAGCTAATAATGATGATAGCGAACTAGGTTATGAAATGCAACAATGTCTAGTAACTCAATATCTGGTAAGTGTGTCTTATTTTTTTTTTCTAAAAGCAGCGTAATCATTATTCGTCTAAATTCTTGCTAGTTGACGAGATCATGGGTAAGTGAAAAAACCGTCGACGAACTGAGTCTAGTACGTGAACCAACAAAAGCATCAAGAAGCTATTCATTGACAGATTCCTTGGCAGCACCTTTGCAGCAAACAAGTATACCTCCTCCCCCTCCTCCAACGTCCTCCGTTAGTCTCACTACATCAACACAGGCGCTAAGAAGTAGTTCGGGGAGTTTGACCAGTGGAAGTACAAGTTCCGACATTAGCCGTCCTCTAAGCTTGGAAGACGAAGGACAGCAAGAAGATCTAGATAAAAAATCCAACAGTTTCTGGCTATTTGGACGAAAAAGCGTTGACCAGGTTCCCTATGCTACTTTACACCGCTCACCACGACACTTTTCTTTTGAAGAGCTAAATGGAAAAAAACCCTCACTAAGCGATTGTCGTATGCAACGGGAAGGATCTCAAAACTCTCTGACTATCTTCCGTAAGGATTTTTGGAAGAACACGCAACAAAAGCAAACAGATCTGCAAAAGAAGGCCCCTTCTTCCTCAACAGCAACAGATTATCGGCAAGTGACGAATAAAAACTTGAAGCACGTATTGGGGTCTCCTCATCCACTTGATCAATCTCCTTCATCAGAATTGCCAGATTTCCAGTGGGAGTACAGTTGTAATTAAAAAAAAAAAATAATAAACGAGCTGCATGAGCCCTTTTTTGTTTTGTTGTTTGAAAAATAATACATACAATGAGGGGAGTAATAAGGGAAAGAATACAAGTGTAATATGAAAGGAAGGGGGGAATGAATAAATACAACTTTTTTTTTTTTTACATCAATGTACAGCATTTTGAAGCGGCATTATTGTCAGGATCATCTGCACCGAATTTGTTCGTATTATTGTGAAAACCAGATTGGCGTTTGTTATTTCTGTCTTGCTCTTTATTATAACGTCTAATGTCTCGAACGACTTCATAAAATGCTTCGTCCACGTTGATACGGTGCTTGGCTGAAGTTTCAATGAACTGGCAACCGTATTTTTTGGCTAAATCTTTGCCTTCTTGAGTGGAAACTTGACGGTCTGCTTCCAAATCTGATTTGTTGGCAATTAATGCCATTGGGAAATAATCTCTGTCCTTAACTCGACATATCTGTTGTTGAAATGTTTCAATCTCTTCAAATGACATTCTCGACGTGATGGAGTAAACAAGTAAGAATCCTTCACCGTTCCTCATATACTGTTCGCGCATAGCACTAGGACTATTTAGTTATTACCCCTACCGTCTTTTTTTTTTTTTTTTTTTTTCTAAAGATCTTACCTGTATTCTTCTTGCCCAGCTGTATCTAAAACGTCTAGTAAAGCAGTCTCTTCATCAATAACGCATTGCTTTCTGTAAGAATCTGCCAAACTGTGTAAATTTATGTCAAGTAAATATAGTATTTCAGGCTTTTACCTTCAATAGTTGGGTCGTATTCATCAACAAAATGGGACTGAATAAATTGAATGGTCAAGGCAGACTTACCAACACCTATTCAAATATTCTTGAGAAACAGAAAAAAGAAAAAAAAAAAAACTCTTTAAAGTAACTAACCACCACCGCCCACCATAACGAGCTTATATTCGCGTACAACCCAAGAAGCAGTTTTTGACATGAGTACTTGAAGAAAAGTAAAAAGCAAGAAAAAAAAGTAATCGTCTTTTATTTTCCCCGCACCGTGGCTTATAAGCACTTTTTACAAGTTAAAACAAGGCATCTGACACCCATAGACTATCGAACAATTATCAACACTATTGTCTATTTAACGTATAGTCCTTTCAGTATGACTGCAGTTTAATCTAAACCTTAATTTTACCATTATTTCGTACGTTCTTTATAGCTATCATATCCTATAATTTTACCAACTTGGAAATCAAACAAACATAGCACTACAGCTGTGTCTATCAGGCTTTCTACGTGATTTTTTTTTTAAAAAAAAATTAAACTACCGAGACAACTCGGGCATTAATTTTAGTGGCCCTCTAAAAGCCATGTACCAAGCCATTGACACGAAAAGAGGGAAAACTGAATTTGACGAACGTTGGACTGCAATTTCAAGACACTCAAAAGGCGATTATAAACCTAGCAAGAACTAGGGGTTTTTTCTGCTCAATAACTTTGGTGAAACCGTCAACGATCGTATAACAGGAGATTGCAGTGTCTATCGGATTGTTTCACTATTACGTACTTCTGAACCTGGGGCTTCATATGTATATTATTTTTTTTTTTTTTTTTTTTTTTTTTGAAAAGTGATCAAATCAGTTCAAATAGCCAAAGATGGAGGGGTTTTGATTTAAATAAATTTGAAGGTGAAATTCGTCCAATTCCAACGTAGCATACACGTTCATACTTTTGCAAAAAGTAAAAAAGAGAAAGTTGATCCTATTACTTTGGGCAATAAGGTGCTTTCCATATTATTGATGCGCTCTTTCCAAAGTCACCAAGGCGAACCAGATGTATAGCATGCAAGCCTCATCGTTGCTGTGTTCTGGTTCAGTCTTGGTTTCCATACCCCCATTGTGATTAGGGCAACATCGACTTTTGCGCGAACCTGGATATGCAACCGTTGGAGCGATATACTAAACATTCTATTATGGATTCTACGCTTTTCCCGTTTTAGTCTTGAAAAGTACCATATTTTTAGCATTCAAATCGTCAAATGATGACTGGAGAATACATAAACCAAATTTTTTTAGTCATCGTCTTGGTGGTTAAATCCCTGTTAATATGACACCTTACGAGAAGTTATAATTTCTGAATTTTCACGTAATTATCGATACAGCCTTAAACAGTTATCTCAGCGAGACACTTTCCTGGAACAAATACTCATGCTATTTAGTAGTGTCCCGACTAAATAGCTAAAAATCGAAAATAATGACTAAAAGTGATTGGCTAAAACGCATTACCATTGTGTTGTTAATCTAAACATCTGAGCGCTCTATATTTGAATAAAGGTTGTTTACCGTGATAGCTTGCATTTACAACTTATTTTTTCTTTATTTGTAAGAATGATATACATCGTAACTAACATAAGATGATAGCTTGAACAATGAATAGTATAAAATTTTCAGGAGATCGTAACACAATGAATATTCATTGTTAACATGGGCTGATGAAATGATTGATGTTTCTTTCTTTCTTTGTCTCTTTTTCCATCTATTATATTGTTCTTCAAAGAAACTCTAACTGATGGAAAAGAAGTCGTAAGTTATATCTACTGACTTATAGAACAAAAATCTGAACACTTTATATGTACAATAGTACTACAAAAGTTAGAAAAAAACATGGCAAACATCAAGCTATACTGTTGTACCTGTTATCGTTCCTCAATTTCTTGGCGCTAAGAGGAGCCGCAATGAAGAAATTCCAGAGAGCTCAACAGCTGCTATGATTTGCCCACAAGTACAAAGGCAAAGAGTACTATCAACCAAAGATAAACTTCAAAAAAGTGAAAATAGCGTTTATTGATGAAATGGAATTGAATATTAAAAAACAGTATCAAAAATATCCTGAATAAAGCAAGTAAGTTTGAAGAAAAGAAGAGGGCTTTGTTAAATGTTACAACATTGCCAAAGGGGATTTGTTCAGAGGCAGATAGAAAGGCAGCAGTAAAACCAGGTGATGTTCTGAAATTAGCATCCAGTACTTAGGCAAAGTATCGACCAGTTGACTTTTACAAACGCTTTGTTGCAGTGAACTTTGATATTATCATGAACAATATGAAAAACCAGACTGGAGCACAGGAATCGCTTGATTACTCAATGTTTACTTTTACAGCCTTGGAAGATCTCTTGTTAGATTCTGTATCATCTTTATGTAGTCAATTTGGGGTATTGAATATAAGCTGAAGAAACTAATGAAGAAACTTCTGCGACTGAAGAAGGGAGACACCAAAGATGGAACTAAAATTAGCAACTGTAATAACAAGAAGGCCTTTTACGCAACTCAGGTAAACCCTTAATTCTATGGATGTTTGGCTTACTGACAGAATGTTTTGAACTTTAGATCAAACAACCAAAAGTTGGTCAAAAAAGAAAGGTTCTCTCATCAAGTAGTACTGCTTCATATCAACCTGAAAGTGTAAGATTTTCTTAAATACAAGCATTTGTTTTTTTATAGTACGTACTAAAATAGCTTATTTTAGTCCAAACGATCAAGAAAGGGAAAAGAGGAAGAAACTCCTCCTGGAACAAAATCATCATCAGAGCCTTCTGCGACCAGAGCAAACCTTAATGATACGCTATTACTTGATGAAGACATGCTACCAGAAGAAAAAATTCTTCGAGAAGAAGATGAACAGGCTCCAATAAACAATGATCGAACTCGCAGACGATTGAACCAATTAAAAGAATTCATGAAACACTTCCTCTTTATGAACGACACTCATTTGACTGTCTCCACTTTGAACAAAGAGTGCTCTTCGAATGATATAGATATAGAGGAGTCTAAAGTTTGCATTATGCTTTATCAGCGTTTGAAACCATGTATACCGCGCAAAAAAACATTACGCTTTACCAAGCTTTCAAGTACCGTTTGTTATAGTTGCCAGCGATATCCTTTCTTATGCTGGTTACCGAAAATTTACTGTCTCGTTATGCCCTATGCCGTCCACATCGGTTAACGCACTTCGACTGAATAGTGTCTCAATCTATGTTTTGTTTTGCTCTTAGTTATGGTGAAGATCGTCTTTCGTTTCATGACTATGAAAATAACGAAATTTCAACACAAGCAGAGGCGTTGAATCAGAAAGATGCTGTGTTTACTATATAATTAATTTTTCGATTACGAGACGTTACAAAGGGACTGTAACAGCAGAAAGCTGAAGTTTGCGCACAATATCACAGTCTTGCCTGGTGTTAAACATGCTCGGATCCTAGCTACTAAGAGAGAAAACGTTCATTCTTCTAGTTATCCTCAAGCAGCAACTTCCGGGTCAAGGTTCAACTTACCGTGGAAAGAAATAGGTGAGCACTGGCAGAGAACAAAGACAACAAAGTTTTGCTAGATGTGGAGATAAAATGTTATGAAAAGTCCAATAAAATGACACTTCAAGATATTCAAGCTCAGCGGAAGCGACTGGATAATTTAGAAACTACAATCAAAGAATTAAAGCATTCAAAATGAGAAAAAGCTGTACCTTCAGCCTTCAAAGAGAACAGACCAGACCAATAGCCAGAAAAAAATCAGCCTCTATACCAACATATGAAGGAGCTGAAACAGGAACGTACGAAATGCTATACAGTTATTGCAAAGTTGGAGCGAATCTTGTCAGACGGTAGGTTCCAGCAGTACGCGCGGATAAAAACTCGAAGTTTAAAGAAAATGCCTACCCATACTCCTACCCAACATCCACAAAAAGTCATCAGCACGGCACCAATGATCGAAAAACTGAAAACATCTTGCTACATAACGAGCATCAATATCTTCGCGAGAGTTTTACTTTCTCAGGCACGGACAATGGGATAGTAAAAGTGACTGAAAGTGTTTCCTTGACATTCAATGATTTTTTATATCATTTAAAGTTGTATAACCATTTCGCCGCTTTGGAAGCTGGAGTAGAAGAGCAAGTAGAATATAAAGAGCTACCTAAATCTTTCTCAACACATTCCGGTGGCATAGACCTTGGTAGTGGTTTTTACAGAAGCCGTAAAAGACTGGAATTTAGAAAAAGCCAGAAGGAAGAGATTGTCAATATTGAGAAAGAGCTGTCGGAATAAGGTTTAAAGAAAGCAATCACTACCGCAAAAATTGGGCAAAGCTATCGTACACACTGTTCACACAGAAGACAATTGCAAGACTTCTACGACTTAACAAATAAAGTGGCCCATTTGAAACGAAAAAACGAGTACATCAACACAAAATATAGAGACAGGTTGTGTTCTAAAGAACGTCAAGCCCTTGGCCTATGTCATAAAAAAAAAAAATGTCAAAAATCTTATCATGTTTATAGGGGACCAAGGAACTGGTATAGGTAGCTCACTTAAAGGTCGTAGAAGATATAATGGCACTTGGAAGCAGCAAAAGCATGCTCGTTATACTGGTGTATATGTATAAAAAATGAAAACAAAACGTCCCAAATATGTGTGTACTGCTTCAGCTCTTTATCTCACCCAAGAGCAACTTATACCGTACTTGATAAAGAAAACAAGCCTACAATAGTCAAAAGAATGGTTAAAGGTGCATTTCTCTGCCGTAATCCACATTGTATTCTGTCAGCTGCAAAAAGAAATACACAAACTAGAGACAGCATTTCTGCTGTTGCCATCGCATTGTCTGGTCTTGCAACTGTATTATTATCTAAACCGAAGCATCCATCGGGCAGGGCCTTCTAGGGACTAAAAGGTAAACAATAGTATTGTATTCATAAGAGTTCTCCAAGATTAACTGACTTTTAATATAATTACGTGAAGATTTAGAAAGAGCAATTTTCCTTTGACACCTTTGTTTCTCTCTATATCCTACATTCTATAAACTGTCTGTTGATTTACTATGTTTAAACTTTATTACAGCATGAAAACAACAAAATATTCTCGTCGAAATGGACACTTGTAAAATTGAAAGTACTTCTGGCTAACTTGCTTTGGACGACAACATGTATTTTACATTGATTAAGGGGGGGGGCAACTTAAGTAATTTATACCTGTAAGAAGTGATTCCTCCTTTGTAAAATTAGTAGTTTAAGAGAAGTAGAAATGTATCATTCTTCCACAGAGCAGAAAATGACAAAATCAATGCATTTTGCAGATAATATATATATAACATAACACTAGCCAGTTTTAATGAATTGATTGCAATTCATGCGAAAACGGTACTAACGGAGAAATAAAGCTACATTTTTTAATTTTGAATGACGATTATTAATTTTGAATTGTTCAAATATTTGTAATCTATTACAATCTTTTTAACTGCACGTTGTTGCATAAATTCAACTTTTAGCTTTTAATAGTAAATCAATAACATGTATTTTAAATAAGCCTTATATACATTGTTACTGTAAAAACATCTTTTATTGCGTTTCAAAAACTATTGTTTTGCTTTGTTTCACCCTGACTTTGATTATATAATGTAATAGTAAAAAGAAAATGAAGGCTTAAGTAATCATTTGTAGCTCAGTTCACCCGAGGCAAAAACAGTCCAATAATCTACCATGTCATGTATTAGTCAGATAAGTCCTACAATGGAAACCATATAAAATGGTAACGCATTATTTTTTTTTTTTCCTCCTGCCCCACTTTTTTCTTCAAATACATTTAAAAATATGTCTGTACTCGAACAGCTCAAGAATTTCACTACTATTGTAGCCGACTCTGGTGATTTTGAATGTAAGCCTTCTTTTGCTTGTCCAAGAACTACTTCATGACTAACTTATTTATATTAGCTATTGCTCAATACAAGCCTCAAGATGCTACTACCAACCCCTCTTTAATTTTGGCTGCTGCTCAAAAGCCCCAATATGCTCCTCTTATTGAAGATGCTGTTAAATACGCTCAATCCAAGAACGTGTAAGTTTATTATATATATTATTTCAGGTGACAAGCAACTTAAGGGTTACGTATATAGCTCTGATGCTGAAAAGCTCGAATTAGCTACTGACAAACTCTTGGTGAATTTCGGTACTGAAATCTTAAAGATTGTTCCTGGTCGCGTCTCTACTGAAGTCGATGCTCGTCTTTCTTTCGATACTCAAGCCACTGTTGCTAAAGCTCTTTCTCTTATCAAGTTGTATGCCGACAACGGTATTGATAAGAAGCGTATTTTGATCAAGATTGCTTCTACTTGGGAAGGTATCCAAGCCGCTCACATCCTTGAAACTCAACACGATATCCACTGTAACTTGACCTTGTTGTTTGGTTTTGCTCAAGCTGTTGCCTGTGCTGAAGCTGGTGTCACTCTCATCTCCCCCTTCGTTGGTCGTATCCTCGATTGGTACAAGAAGTCTACCGGTCAAGAATACACCGCCTCTTCTGACCCTGGTGTCGAATCCGTCACCAAAATCTACAACTACTACAAGAAGTATGGTTATAAGACTATTGTCATGGGTGCTTCCTTCCGTAACACTGGTGAAATTGAAGAATTAGCTGGTTGTGATTTCTTAACCATTTCTCCTGCTCTCTTGGGATCTTTGCAAAAAGACGAAAAGACTTTAGAACGTAAGTTGAGCCCCGATAATGCTCAAGCTACTGATCTCGAAAAAGTCTCATTCTTCACCAACGAAAAGGCTTTCCGTTGGGAAATGAATCAAGATGCTATGGCCACTGAAAAGTTGTCTGAAGGTATTCGTAACTTTGCCAAGGATGGTGTTAAGCTTGAAAACATGTTAAAAGAAAAACTTGCTTTGTAAATATATCCTCCTTCATTCTATCAAAACTAAAGGTTCTTTTTCATTTTTTTTTAAAAAAAAATAAAATAAAATAAAATAAAATAATCATGATAATCTTTGTTTACTCTTTTGTGTAATAGATAACACATATAATATTCTACGTATTTTATTGGTACTGGACTTAAATAGCTCAGAGCAATTTTTCTACTAAAACCAAATTTACTTTGACTGATGAATCTTCCCTCACTTTCAATAAAGGATTAAAGGAGACTTATTTCGCTTAACTGCCTATTACAAATTACCGATTCATACAGCCAATTATTGCAAACAGCCTTGATGTGTCAGCAGGATTTCATAACATTAAGATGTCGCTCAAAGCGACGAACAAATGGAAGTTCTTATTAGAAGACAACCTGCTGCTGATACTATCATCCGCCTCAGTGCTGCTTCTTGATGGGAACAATTACCCGGAAGAGGTGAAACCACATTTTGATTACGATCAGTGGCGTGTGATCGGCAAGTATATATAGCAAGCATACGGCATCAAGCGCCAACCTATTCCTCTCGCAACGACCACATATTTCAGTATCATCCTTGATCGGTTTATTAATTAACAAACAGATTGTGGCCGGGATGAGGTTGAGATCAGCTTTAAATCTCTGGCTCTACCTGGTATGAAAAAGAAAATTGTCAAAGCGATTGATAACTTGGTTTCAAAGTTACCTTTTGTGACTATCAAAGAAAACGTGAACGAGATGGAGCTTTGCTCTTGCTTCATTAATCCTTTTTTTGGCCGGTCTATTTGATGATCGAGACAATAGTACCTACTTGCGCTGGCTAGACGAAACCACTTGGAGGCCAAGTCTAAGGAAACATTAAGCTCCCTGCCAGACCTGAGTGTTACCTGAAGTCTTTAGGCGTCAAATGGGTAACCACCCTGGCCTATGGTGAAACCAAATCTGCTATGTATAGCGTCAATCACTTTATTATTTATAAGAATCTAATCAAGGTAGCTGTTGGATCAAGCTCAATAAAGACACTTAGTTACCTAAAATATAAAAAAAAAAGTAAACAAAAAACAATATCAAATATTCAGACTGGCTGACTATTCAAAATTTGAACTATGTATCTTTTCATTAACGAGGGAAAATATTAAGGGTTTACATGCTATTTTGGAATGACTGTAAAGGGGATTGAGTTTAGGGAATCAGGTTCTCAGACATTACACGTGGCAACTTATTTAATGTTATTAGATGCCGATCTTCTCAAAGTTGAGCTTATCTTTTTTTTTTTTCCATATATAACACTGACGGACTACCATCAAAACATATGATATGTTCCAGTTTTTTGCATATCTAATACGGGTACGGTCAAGGTAACAGCATACCACCTCCCTGTCTCTCATGAAATTTACCTTTTTTTTTTATTTTAAAGACTGGACAAACTCACTTTAATAAAGACTCTACCCTTTCTACACTTCTCAAGCACAGCACTGATATTATCATTGCTAATTAGTAAATCTTACATAATCATTCATTACCTTTACTTTACTTTATAATCTAAAAGTGTTCTCGAATAAAGTTACATACCGCTTTGATGCTACCACGATATTGGGGTGTTTCTGGGACAGGAGTTGTCATAAAGCCGTGAATTGTACCCATAACGCGCATTCCTACAGTATACACACCGGCTTCAGTCAATTTGTGTACATAGTCTTCCCCTTCGTCACGAAGAATATCACATTCACACGTTAACACCAGGGCAGGAGGAAGTCCTTCAAGCTGTTCTTTGGTCGCTAATATAGGTGCTGCATAAGGGTCGTTGAGTTCTAGTGGCGGCTTAGGCAGGTAAGCCTCTGAACAAAGTCTCGCTTCATAGATGGAAAGATAACATTCTCCACCTCCATAAGTTTTATAAGATTCGTAGAGTTCCATATCTGCAGCGACAGCGGGGTACATTAATACTTGTGCTTTAATCACGCTGCCCATACCACGCTCTTTTGCCATCACTATATAGTACTTGCCTGTGAGGATAATAGTCGTTTTTTTTTTTTTTTTTTTTTTTTTTTGAAGGGGAAGAAATATATCTTACTGGGAATAACGGCAGCCATGTTTCCACCAGCAGAGTCACCAGCTACTACGATTTGATTAGGATTGACATTGATAGATTTTCCATGTTCGTATAACCAACATAATGCAGCATAACTTTGCTCATTTGCAACCGGGAATTGGACTTCAGGACTGAGACTATATTCTACGAGCATGACAGCTGCATGAGTTTTAATACACAGCTATTGATTGACACAAAAAAAAAAAAAAGTTAGCATAAGGGTGGTACAATTTTTGTTAATGGTTTACGTCAGTGGCAATTTTAGCATGAGTCGTACTGCTACCAAGCACCCAACCTCCACCATGACTAAAATCTTGTTATGTAAGTGTGGATATGAAAATTTAATATTTTGTCGACTTACAAATAAAGGATGACAGGAAGAATTTCTTCTTCTGAGCCGAGTGGTCTGAACACAGTCGTTCCTACACGCATTTTTTTAGGACCTCCAAATACTTCTTGTTTTGTACGAAGTGTTTCTGGTAAAGGCACTCGTTTTGCAAATTCATCAGCAACTAGACGAAGGTCTGTGATCATTTGGTATTGTTTTTCGGGAGTCGTATTTATTTCTGACTGTGCGGCAAGTAGCTGCTTCATATGCTCGTCGCATACTGCTTGATAAATAGGATGAATAGGGTGCTTAGTTGTTGGGAAAAAATTCATTGCAACAAACAGGAAAGAGAAGTAGAAAAAATACATTGTGAATCCGGTAAGTGGGTCCTAAAGTTTCTGCTAAAATTAAAACCGCGCGCACTGAATATTCTTTACTGTATGAGATCTGCTCCAAGACACTCCGTCATTTAAAAGCATACGTACTACTATATAACATCATTGAAGGTCGTAGGTAATACAGCGGAAGCACTGTTTAGTAGAAAGTGAGTTGCATGTAAAAACGAAAACTGAATAAAATAAAGAGCACCCAAATATCATGAACTCATTTTAATGTAATATAGCAATCACTTCAGAAAAAAAATAAAAAACGAAGCTATACTAGTTAATCACGTGTTAAGTATGCATAATGCAGTCAGTTTGCTCTTTGTTTGAAAACAATAGTAGAGAAGTTTTTTTTTTTTCTTTTTAGTTATAAACATAATAGCAGAATCTTTATAGACGCTTATTGTATCTTAACCATAAAGCAGAGAGGTATGAAGCTTATAAAACAGCTCGCTCTTGCATTACGCGTAGCATTACCCTTTCGCCCTTCCTAAACATTGATTCATTATCTTCCCAAAATTTGACTTGGGATAATATCCTTATACCTATATAGTTATAACGTGGACGGCTAATCCTGAGAAAGCACAATTTACTCTATGAAGTTGCAGATTTCCGAGTCGACTTTTTGCAGTAGATTCAAAGGTATAGTGTCGATACTGTACTCTTTGGCACAAATATTGATGTTGATGACGGTGAATTCGTTTCCGAATCAAGCCAACGAATATACGAGACTTCTACAATGATTTAGCTATAACTTTAGCAATCTTGGAAACACAGTCCTGGTCTTCCCCTGTAGTCAAGTACCTGGAATAACAACCATTTATCTTCCGATATGTAGCTGCATCTTATAAGCTATAATTTTTGCATTTGTATGCATCATTAAGTTTATACTTTGTTTATTATTACTAAATTGCAAGGAAGAGTTATATTATTAGGAAAATTATATAATGTAGTGTAATAAATATAGTGTTTTTTTTAGCAATACGTGTAATACATTAATACATTGCAATTGCTTCTGAAAAGTTAAAGCCATCAACAACATAACGCACATAGTTATTCACGTTGGAGTGGTTGACAGCGTTGACGGGGGTGCCAGGAGCTCCTTCATCTTGATGAATCAATCGTTCCTCATCAATGGTCACATATCCTTTACCATTCTCCTTTGTAAGAACTGCTGCACTCTTAGTCGTCGCTTGAATATCTTGGTTTTTCATCTCCTTGATTTCTTCTTTTGCAATACCCAAGTCATCCTCTGGCAACCAAATCACAGGCTCGGCAGCATAGGTTGAAGGATGCATGTAAGCTTCTGCACCATACATGTTTTTCACTGCATTCAGGATGTGTTCTTTTTCCTTACCGATTTCCTCCCTGTCCTTTGATTTTTCTTTTTCGAGTTGCTGCAGAATTTGTTGTCTTGCATAATACGCCTCAACCGTCGAATTTGCTTTTTTGGTGGTCGCAGCCTTTGAGAAAGGATTGCGAAGGAACTTGTGCATTTTCTTTGAGCTTTTTTCTGGATGTGAGTCACTATCGTCATCAGAAACAGAGCCCGATGTGTGCTTTTCGTCGACTTTGACAACTTCGCGGTTTTCGTGACTACCGGAATCCTCAGAGTTGTGTGAGTCGTCCTCGAGATAGATGTCGTCGTTCTTTTTGTGCTCGGCGATGCGGTCAAAGGAAGACACAGGCAAGTACTTGAACAAAGGTTTGAACACGCAGTCGTAGTAATAAAGTGTGAAGGATGTCAAAATCAAGGCAACAATCATCAAAGCAAGCTGACCACGCGCGCCGCTGCGAATGGCAAACAAACCAATCAAAGTCAGTTGAGAGATCAACAAACCAATATAGATGTGACGGATAGCACGAGGGAAGTGTCTTCCGGCAGTCTCGTAATCTAATTCATAAACGTACATGAATTGGTAGAGATAGACGAAATATTGGAGGACAAAGAATAAACAGACAAAGGGCAAAATGAGGGGTGCAATCACACCGTATTCAAGACCTAAGATGAAAATCACGGTTTGGCCAGGGATTAATGTACCCAAGTTGACTGTGGGACAAGTACGTTTGGCTGTGTATAATTGACGTGGTGTCTTATTGAAAAGGGGCTTGATATACGAAAGCAAGTAAGGTACAAGTTGAAGCATTGTTTGTCCAGATTGATTGGTAGATTGAAGCATAACAAATGTGATGAAGAAAGTCGAAGCTTTAGGCAAGTTGGTTGAAAGAATGTTGATTACACCTAATGGGTTTTCGGCAAGTTCTTTGAATTGGTTGACGATCGTCATGAAACCACCGGAAAGCGTAGACACAAGTACGACATCAATAAGTTGGAAAAAGAAGAATTTGTGAAGTACGGATAATTCAACAAATGACTTTTGGGGGATGCCTTCTTTGGTAGAGAGAATAGTGAAAATGATAGGAACGAGGGCGATCAAGATGGCCAAAGCAACAGCAGGAAGAATACCTTGGATAATACCAACAGCAGTAGGACCCAAGTTGTTAAAGGCACTCAAGAAGGGTAATGCTTGAGATAAGGTTTCTAAATTAGCAACAGCTTGGACAAAGACAACAGGAACGGCCCAGAATACAATGATAGCAGAAGTAATTGCCATACTAATGAAACGACGTATCATTCTTTCAAAAGAATGAATGTTCATGTTATCCCAAATGACATCTGAGGGTGATATGTTGATATAGCGAGGTGCCATTTGATTTGCTCTTTCGTGCATTAATGTTTGTCCAGCCATATGAGCAGCTACTTGTTGATTAAATTCAATAAAAGCAGAGTTGACTTGTTCCAAGTCAGTGGCGACGGCTTGTTTCTCAGAAATTGATGCGTTTAATTCTTTAATTTGATTCACATAAAAGCGAATAGAGTCTACTTTTTGGCCAATACAGGGCAATGGAATAGGTAATGCGCTTTCTCTATGTTTTGGACGTATCTTTTCTGGGATTTCTGATTGAAGTAAACCATCTTCAACTACTTGATTTTTGCCTTTTGATTTAGCGTTATTTTTGTAGACGGCCAAGATAGCTTTCGTGATAGTAGCTTCAAGACTTAATGCAGCTTTACCACGCTTCTCAACAAGGGTTGGGAGATCGTCTAATTGTCTTTAATGCAAATTTATTTTAGGTTTATTTGTTTTTTTTAGGGGAAGGGGGGTTCTTACCTGTTCAGCCAAATTCGTTTAATGCCACCTGGAAATTTTTCAAATATTTTCTCAAGATCTTCAATATTATTAATGTCTTTTGGAATAGAAGGTACATAGATGGTACGAGCAGCAATGGTGTTAGCATAATCAGCACTTAATAAATACTTTCTTCTCAAGTTGATGTATATTTTTGTTTCACGGAATGTATAATACCAAACCAAACCTAAAAAAAAAAAAAAAAAAAAAGTTTAATTCAAGTGTAAATCTATGTATAAATAATTAATTTACATGTCAAGATACAAGCCAATAAACAGTTTGCCCAAGTGCGGTTATCGTCAGTGATGTTTGCCATTGTTAAATAAGTTAAGCCAGGTTGATTGCCTTGATTAATAGTGATGATTGGGAATAATATAGGAATAGCAACGATAGAGTAAATAGAGAACGTCACCATACCCATTCTCAACAGTTTTAAAACCATAAATCTATCAAGACCCATTGATTTTATCAAGTCTTCATCTGGCACTTTTAATAAATCTATTATCCATCGTATGAATCCTTTTGGTAAAGGAGGTGGTCGTCTCCTAATATGGTTTGGTTAGCATTTTATATGTAATAAATAAGTCAATCACGTACTCTTTAGCAACAGCTGTTAATCTAGGAGCATAAGTTTGTGGTCTCGTAGATCTTAACAAAACAAATGCACCAAAGAAACCAACTGCTAATACAGCGTTAAACCATAAAGCAGAGGTAAATGTGCTTGTTGAGTTATCGTATCTATCAAAGTATTTGTTAACATCGTTCTTTTAATTGTTATCATTTATGTACTGTAATTGATCTTCTCCTGTCACACTCGACATTTATTAAAATTAAGCCAGTGTTCTTGACTTTTGTTTAACAAATAATATGAAATGAAAAAAAAACAAAAAGGAGAAAAACAATACTTTCCTCTATTTAAGAATTTTTTTTTTTTTTTTTTTTTTTTGCCCCCCGCAAAATCAGGCATGTTGTGTAACTGATGCTTTTTTTTTTTTTAATGTAATAACTCCGTCATGTATTCAAAAAATTAAATTTTAGCAGTTTTGTGAGTTTTTTTACACACTTTGATTTGCAATGGAATTGCGTTTATAAATATACGCCAGCAGCGAAAATCCTAATATTTGAGTTCCGTAAATATAAAAGGCACTGTTTTTTTTTTTTTGATTCTCCAGATGTTTCACACTCGAGCACTTTTTTTTTAAAAAAAAAAAGCCAAGACATACAAACAAACTTCGTGTTTGCAACACCATTGAACTATCTTACTGTTCTACGATCATCAATATACACTAAAACAACTTTATTATCGTTATTTTTCAGAGCTATCTAGATGTGAGTTTTAAAAAAGAAAAAAAGAACATGTTCTCGTGCTACTTGCCTAATTGTCTTTTTGATCCTTTCATCGAAAAAAAAAAAAAAAAAGATCGGACTATGCCACTTAATATAGTGAGATGTTAAACGAAAACTGCAATAATTGTGTTTGTTTTCTTTTTTTTTTTTGCATGAGCATTCCTTCATCAAATATGATCGACTTCTCTTCGTTCAAAATAAACATATACGATAATGAGAGTATAGAATTCAAATTTTGTTAAAATGCTTGATAATTTGTCTTCCAAATTATAGTTTAGTTTGACTAGATCAAACAAGTCATACTAACTCTGTGTCGTGTGAATGATGAAATGCACGTACAATGCTTTGTGATATGTATACTAGAAAAATACTTTATACAAATAAGGCAGCTATAGAGATTTCTCTCAATTCTTTAAGTTTAATTGGTAGATGTTTGCATTACATTCCATTTTAGTCAACATACCTTTTGCACACTTTGCACCCAAAAAAAGTTTGTGCAGTTTCTTCTAAATTTGTGCACTTCCACAGTATCAATAGATAGCTGGCGTACATCTTTTTATATCATAAATAGCGAAAAGGTGGTGGGTTAAGTTTTAAAAACGGGTATCTATATAGATTTATAATGAGAGCGAGAAATCGATGTTGTTTCCTACCGATCGGAAAGCTTTGTTGTTATCGATTTTTTTTTTTAGACTTTGCCCATCAAAAGTAGCACAATCCCCAATTGATGCGGCTGGTTCTTTCCTTCTTAAGTCCAGGACGCCATCTTTTCGTCATGTGCTTCTGCCGTCGTTGTGAGCTACATCCAAGTTCATAGGCGTGCTTTATTTTTGTTAGTTGATTTGATTTTTAGAAATTGTTTAAGGTTATTTATTGCAGACAGGAAGAATCTTGATGTGTTTTACAACCACCAACAGAAAGTTAGATAGCATCATGACCTACTTTTATCACAAAAGTCAAGTATTCCCCTTTTTCCTTTGTTTTCTTTCATACTTGAAATTAACATTCTAACGATTAGTTGCTATACAACCACGTGCCAAGTATGCAATAATATCTAAACATTACAAGTTTTTTTTCTTTCTTTCATGATAGAAATAGCACAGGTGCTGTAAATTTGTATCAAATGTTTCTGCCCGTAATAGAGAGACGTAAAACTCAAAGTCAGCGCTTCATTTGAGCGCTCGTGTTATTCCCTCTTATACTTTTCCTCTAAAAGACTGCTACCATATACCACAACAGTACAACAGATATACTTGACAAAGTGATGGCACTAGAACAAAGATGTCTAAAAATGCGATCCTAAAGCTAATGAGAACTATGCTAAATTTTTTTCTACTCAATATAACTTGGACGAAGCCATCAAAGAGGACTACTTGAAAAAAAAAAAAAAAGTCTCGTCTTAATGATTTTTCAGTCGTTGTTTGATGATTTAGATGCTAAAAATATGGTGCTTTTTAAGATAACGAAGGGAAACAATGCATGATGTATGTTTAGTGCTTAGCCCAAAAGTCGGCAATACAGTTAGCACAATTGGGTATGTGGAAGCCAAGACTGAATCAGGATGCAACATCTATGAGGCTTGCATAAACTATGTATGTCTCTCCTTGGTATTTTTGGTAAGAACGCATTAGGCATCCATCACATGAAAAGCATCTTGTCGTGTCAAGTAATTGGATCAGCTTTTACTTTTTGCTTATTGCAATAAAACCAAATCTATACGCAATATCTACTTAAAAAAAATATAGCTAAAATCAAATACTTGTTGATTGAAATGTGTTGATTAGCGTTTTGCTCTTTGTTATTCTGAAAATACTATAACGAGGGTCTATAACTATGTATCTTGCATTTATTCCCTTTTAGGTATATAAGCTTTAAATAGACTAACAATGCGTCGCTGCAGCTCTTATTCCAACCATTTTGGGTTATGACAACATCATTGACAATGTTTTGTGCTTTTATAATGAATGAAAGACTTGGATATATAAAGGTTGCTGTATCTAGTCTTTGTGCTAACTAACAGGAATATATCAAATTTGAAAACCACACCTTTGTTATAGCTATAACTCAATTATACAAAGAAAAGCACAAGCAAGAGTTACTCATTGTGTCTATCCCTCAGCCCGAACTTATCCACTGCTTCTTAGAAAACAGGAGTCTTTTAGACTCATTAAAACTATCGTTTGGATTTATTCATTTAAGACACTACCGCTAAGCTTCGTGATCCAGCTCAGTTCTCCTTGTCAGTTCTTCTTTTTACTTGAGTATGCTGCAAAAAAAAAAAAAAAAAAAAAAAAGGAATAAAAAGCCTTTCTGTAAAACCGTAGTCTGGAACATTTACTTTTTTAATAGTAGCTACAAACTATGAAAATCATGCAATTTTGTTCTATCGACCCACAGGGCTGCTTTCAGATATCCCGTAAAATCGGTTGCAGCCACAGTGTTTAGCGGGCTTACAAGCAAAAGTACTTAAAAAAGTTAAAAACAAGAATCTTCTCTCACTTCATTGGGAGGGTTTTACTGTATTATCTCGTATTTTTGGTATTAATTGCAGTGCAAATACGTTATAATCTTGAATAGACTGTCCAGTTCTTTAGTATAAAAATGCAAGATATACTGCAATTTCAACATCACGTTCATTATCTTTTGGTATATAAAGACAGGAATACTCATTGTTATTTTTTAGGAGTTACCTGCTTTACTGTAGTATTTGAGTCTTTTGTTATCTTAGTTTCGGAGGGAATAAGGGCAAAGTATAATTTGAAATCGTTTTGCTTACTAAGAAAAGAGCACCTTTTTCTTCAATTATTGTCGAAATACATAGAATTGTTCAACATCAACATATACACTGTCTTTCGGTAGTTTCATAGTATATTTTAGGCTATTTAATTTCTCTGTTTATTACAATAACCTGTTATCGGGCGTGCATAAAATATCTTGATAAAGAAAAAAAAAAAAAAAAAAAAAAAAAAACGAAAATAGACTACAAGAGCGAGCTTTATATTGGGGAATATGACTTCTATCTACTAACTGCCCCATCCAAAATTACACTGGACCAAGTCTAAACCCGAGGACGCGGAAATAAGCAGATTCACTGCGAAGTATTTGTATTGAAATGTAACGATAACATTAGTAGAGTATTACTGTAAAAAGAAGTACTTTAAATGGGTATCAGGGGATTACAAAGAAGCTTATCCATGGAAGAAAGTAAAAACGAAAAAAAAAAAAAAAGTAGCTAAGCAGAATGCGTCAACAAAAAAGACTTCTTGAAAGTAAAGCATTACTCTCCATGACGATTATTACTATTTTTATACTGAAAGTTACCTAAATTTAAACATTTTAATTAAATGGGCAAAAATGCATTTGCTGATCAGGTATTAATAATGCGTTTTTGAAGCTTTTAGGGCCAGTGTATCATATGAGACTCTTTTTTTTTTTTTTTTTTTTCCGCTTTGTAATCGCGTTTAATGGGCCGAATTACCAAGTAAGTCAATAGAATTACTGTATGTTTAGGGTTTGACACTTATAAACATCGTTTTAAAAAAAAAAAAAAAATCATATGCGCAGCAACTTTTTTTTTTTTTGTCTCTAAAATAAGTCTAATATTGTACTACCGTTCACATTTCGAGCTATTTTCTAGCTACCTTTGTTGAACTGTGGCTTTATTGTGTCTACAAGATCACCAAAACCTTCTTTTCAGACTGAGTAAAATAAAGTATATCTAAATAAGTAGATAATAGACTATGACAGTAACAATTACCTGTTATTTTGCTCTCCTTTTTAAATTGGTAGTAAAATAAATCAATTCTAAGTATACTCTATTAGTATTTCAACTGCCTTTCATGCTAGTCTGCTATTTTTATTATAGTACACAAGTTACACGATTGGTAAATTACGGACGGGATCTTTCATGTTAACTGTTTTTTTTTGGGGGGGGGAGGTGAAGAGCGGAAAGAAAAAAAAAAAAAATTCTTTTCTTATACTAGAATAAGATAAGTTATAGTATTGTATTATGAAGAGAATAATATAAAGTAGAAAGCAGTAAAGTAGAATGGCGTGTATTAGCCTGTTAACAGATGAAATTTAGATCGTAAAAAAAAGTAGTTTTGTTTATTATGGGGTCTGTAAACAGACATTACCCAAAGAAGCCCATTAAATCGGTCATCTAGAAATGGAAAAATGTGTACTCAAAAAACTTTAGTAGTACCACACACAAATAAAATATGATATTTTGTGGTGAGTACCCTTCTCTATTGCTGTATATATAATCGATGGGTCGGCGTCTCTTTTGATATACGTATATATATACATATACATATATATGGATAATTGGCTCGTGTTTATAAAGGGCAATACTTGAAGATAAAACATTGTTTTTTCGAGAAATGACTTTTGTATTACAGCTTGCAGTTGTTTAGTTACACATAGGACAAGGTTTACATATAAATTAAAGATAGACACACTGTTTTGACTCATCTTATTTTTTACTCTTTTTATTACATATATATATATTATTTTATTTTTTTTTTTTTTTTTTTTTTTTTTTTTTTTTTTTTTTTTGTGTGTGTGTGATTGAAAAAAAAATAACATAATGGCATCACAGTACTCTGCAGAACTCTTCCCTCAATTAGAAACATTAGAGAACACTTCTACTACGGATTCTTATTACTATCAAACAACAGCTATTACTAATCAAGAGCATCTAGCTTCTTATTACTACTATGAGCAACGTCAAGAGGAAGAAGACAATAATAATCATATTCTTAGTAATTCTGATACCATGCTATATCCAGTCATTTCTTATCCTTCTTATACTCATCAACCACAACAGCAACAGCAACAGTGTCATCTCATGTACAACAACAATAGCCCTATTTCACATCAGCAAATCGTCATATCACCTATATCCCATTCTGCATCTCCTTTACCAATTGAATCTGATAGTAACTATGCTTTAAACAATAACCCACAACAGCAACAAGACATGGCTTCATACTATGCAATGGTAATGACTCCACCTACAACAATATATGACCCTAGTTTACTGTCACCACCGCCATCTATACTTGATCTTTTACCTCCAGAAATATTCGACCAAGCTCCTATGACTACTACTACTACTACTACTACTCATTCTTCAAATACCAAACGTCGTTCATCTATATCCACTCTTTCTTCCAGTTCTTCTTCTTCTTCCAACTCTAAATGTTACATAACAAAAACGAAACAAAACAATACAGTTTTGTTTCATTGTGAATACGAAGGATGTACAAAAACATTCACTAGGACTTATAATTTGAAATCTCACCGTAGAACACATACAGATGAAAAACCATTCATGTGTCATTTTTGCCCTAAAGCTTTTGCAAGACAACATGATCGAAATAGACACGAAAAACTACATTTAGGATTGAAACCTTATCCATGCGAATATTGCAGCAAATCGTTCGCAAGACTGGACGCATTAAACAGACATTTGAAACGTGATAAAAAGAATACAAAAGGAAATACAACAAGTGAAGAATCTCCTCCCCCTTGTCTTATACTCAAGTTAAAGAAAGCCAATTCTACTAAAAAGAAAAAGCTATCATAATAACAATCTTTCTTTTTTTTTTTTTTTTTTTTTTTTTTCCCTTTTGTCTGGTTACATTACATACATACAAAAAAAAAAAAAAAAAAAAACAAAAACGCCCCTGTGTGATTTTGTAAATTTACTAAATCAAGTTCTATTTCCCTTACACTTGTATATAATTCATTGAACACGTAAGAGAGTCTAAATATTTGTTTACGGGGGACTTGTATAAATTTCGGCGGATCAAGTACTACCTTGCAGCTTGTTAAAAAAAAAAAAAAAAAAAAGAAACTCAGTGATGTGTTCTCAAGTTAGATATGAAATTACAGGGGCTTATACTGTTCCTGCTGCACTCTCACATAATGATAAAATTTTGATAAAAACGGTGATGGCTATCTTGATTACTGTAATTTGGGCTTGCAAAACGTGAATTTTCTTTTTTTGTAACATCATGCTTTTTTTTTTTTTTTTTTGAGTGTTACCATAACAAAGTCTGTTAAAAAAACAATCGAAATCTATAGTACCCATTTTACACAGTAATTGCCCTGATAACCCTATAGGATTATATAATAATGCAACTTGATTGAAGGCGTTGTCCACCCTATAATTCTTCAGTGTTACAAATAGAAATGCCTAAAAAATTAAAGTGGGGGAGATAATAAATAGCCTTATCAGTCAATACCTCTGTTTGTTCTGTGGGGGCGTAGATAATATATACATATATATATGTACCTAATATGTTCATGGAGAGATTATTATAAGTTTCTCATTTTATTTGCTAATCTTTTTAATAATCGTAAATTACTAAACAAGCATATAAACCTTAAATTACTATATGATATCCTCGCCAGATCAAATCGTAGAATCTTCTTTTTGCATGTGTAAGTTAGACAACACATCAAAATGGACTCAGTGTTAATGAGTAGAAGACAGGGCGCTGTTAGTGGCTATTGGCGATCTTGAAATATCATTAGAAGCGAGCAAGTTAAGCATATGTAAGACAGTTTTATGGTTGGTTTACTATATTCGCCAAATCTGCTATTCGAGTATTAATCGATATTCTTACCAAATGGACACATCGTGTCACTATAATGGACTGGATGGTATGATGTTTATCAGCGCGATGTGACTGAAAAACATCTGCTTAGACCAAGATCAGTACCCCATATAAAAAAAACACTAGCAACAAATACTGTATTTGGAATGGCAAAATGAAGCTTTTTACTCTATAACAGTACAACATTACGTTCTTCGTCATATGCTACCATATTGTATATTACTTTTGCATAATAAGCTGTCATATTAAGTCTCAACCAATCAAAGTGTAAAAAGTTTTCCCCTTCTCAAATGAACCAGAACAATTGCCCTGTTTTGATAATAAAGTGTCATTTTAATTTTCAGCCAATCAAAATGTCAAAACTTTTCCCCTTTCCAAAGTATAAATATACTACATAAAGCCCATTATTGTAAATACAAACTATTCTATTAAAAAAAAAAAAAATGACTGCTCAAGAAAAAGACAACTGGTCTCCCAACAACTATGAGAAGCATGCTTCTTTTGTTCCTAAACTAGGTTCTATCATTCTCAACTTACTTGACGCTCAGCCTTCTGAACATGTCCTTGATTTCGGTTGTGGCGATGGTGTTCTCACAAAGGATTTAGCAAAACAATGTAAAGCCGTGACAGGTATTGACGCCAGTGACGCAATGATTCAACGTGCTAAAGAACAATACAAGACAGAAAATATTGACTACTATACTGTCAACGGTTATGATTTGGATACTTGGTTTGACAGTCAACATTTGCAACCTTTTGATGCCGTCTTCTCAAGTGCCACCATGCATTGGTTGAATAAAGACCCTGTAAAGGCAATTCGTAATATCCATCACGTTTTAAAACCCAATGGTCGATTTGTTGCTGAATTTGGAGGCTACATGAATTGTGCAGGTAAAATAATAAAAAAAAAACACACATACACACACAAGTGGAAGGTGATAGGAACTCACGCTCGCTTTATAGAGGTGCATACGGCTTTAATCCATGCTTTGAATAAACGCGGTTTGGATGGTAGAGCTGCTTCTCCTTGGTTCTTTCCATCAAAAGAGCATTATACTCAACTTCTTGAGGAAAATGGGTATGAGGTCACTCATGCTGAATTGACACCTCGTATGACTGAACTCAATACGGACGTGGCTGGCTGGATTGAAACATTTGGCTTTAACTTTTTGAAATTGTTACCTTCTGATCAAGACCGTAAAGAAGCTGTCCAAGAAATTCAAGATTATCTCCAACCTGGATACCAAAGAGAAGATGGAAAATGGTTCTTTATGTACAATCGTCTTCGTGTTATTGCCGTCAAAAAGTAGATAATACATATGAATGATATATTTTTATTATTATTTATTTATTAAATTAACTATAATGCTTCACAATGATACCTTGACTTGAGTTCAAGGTATAATGGTTGCTTGTAAACTGTTCAGATTGGAAGAAGGATTGAATGTCTTGAATATTTAGTGTCTTTGCCTTAGCTTCAAATTCAGAAATTGTAACGGTGATTTCTGTAGGAAGCTTTCTGTAGCGTAATTGATAAAGCTTTCTCTTTTCTGTGCAAATATCATCTAAAGTAGCAAACAATAATTCGTGGTCATCACGAGAGCTTCTAATATATTTCATGAATCGCTATAAAAGAAAATCAGTATCTTTTATCCACTTTAAAATCGCTTCACTTACTCGACGAAGAGTCTTCATCATACTGAATTTCTGTGCACTAATGAAACTGTCTAAAGCAACACGAATAGCCATATCAACATCGTCTGAACGGACATATTCTCTCAAATGCATCTTGGCATTGGCTTCAGCAAGACGAATCATAGATTCAAGATGACGCACTGTAATAGGAATACTACCGCTTGCTAGTGATTCTTTTCTTAATTCTGAATAAAGTCTGGACAATTTATCTTCATCGACTTGTTGCAACTTGGGGTGGACCTTTTCACGAGCATACATGATATACTTCTTCAAGAGATCTTGATCAATAATCTAAAAAAAGTATGAGTGTATCAAGTCATTTAAAAAACTACAGTAACTTACATCAGCATCCTTGGCTTTAGGTTGAGCATATTGCTCTTCTGCTTGGTTGTAAAGTGGGTGACTAAGAATATGACTTCCAATCACATTAGTGGCTAAAGTATGATCTTGCTCAGGGTCCACTAAATCTTTAACAACACATAAAACATCGAAACGAGATAAAATAGGTTCAGTCAGTTCAACATTTTGAGAGAAAGGAATAGACGAGTTATAACGACCACGAATAGGATTTGCAGCAGCAATAACTGAACATCTAGCTTGTAGTGTAGTAATAATACCAGCTTTGGAAATGGAGATAGATTGTTGTTCCATAGCCTCGTGAATAGAAGTACGATCAGAATCATTCATTTTATCAAATTCATCAATCAAACAAACACCACGATCAGCCAAAACAAGCGCACCACCTTCTAAAGTCCATTCGCGAGTAATAGGATCTTTATGTACGGATGCAGTCAAACCGACAGCACTAGCGCCTTGACCAGTTGTATAAACAGCACGATGAGCTGTCTTTTCGACATACTTCAAGAACTGAGATTTAGCAGTACCAGGATCACCCAACATCAAGATATTGATATCACCACGAATAATGTGCTTACCCTGAATATTTTTAGGTACACCACTGAATAATGCCAATGCAATGGCTCTCTTAATATCGTCATGTCCGTAAATAGAGGGTGCAATACTCTTCATAATCTTTTTACCAATGCGCTTGTCTTTACCCATGGCTAAAATTTGCTTGGTATCATCTTCTGTTAAACGATAAGCAGCAAACTGATTTTCCTTTTTGCTAATCGAATTAGCTTCAATAATAGTGGCAAACACAGGGAAACCATTCTTTGTACTGAGAGAGGCATCAAAGTTGTTACGATAGATACCAATGACTTCAATCTCTTCACCTGGTTTCGCTTGATCGATCAAATCCCATAAACAAATAACTTCTCTGTGACGAGGTAAACGACCAGGAGGCACGGTTCCAGGTGTTTCTTGGATTGTTAGCTTTTGGTAGTTACGATACACTGTTTGTTCCATGTTGACATTGAAAGGACCCTTACTTTGACAAGTGGGACATGTGTTGATCTTGATTTCGTTGTGAATATCTTGGTAAAATGGACCCAAAAGAGCTGAACATTTAGCACAGTTGTATTTCACCCATTTCAATTGAGGGAAAACACCAGTACGGCGCGTGACAACTCCGGAAACACGAATCAAGCAGTTCAACTGAGATTGTCTCAGTTCGCGCAATGTGTTTTTGATAGGCAAGTCAGTCATACGAACATGAATTTCTGGATGAATACGCTCATAATCGGAGAATTGTGTCAATGTTACTTCCAAAGCAACTTCGTCGAAAATCTTTAACATTTCTAATGGTGAGTTGGATAAGAAATAAGCCAAAACAATTTTACTCTCTGCCAAGTTCTCGTAGTTGACTTCAAATGATTCCTTGTTACGTTCACCCATGTCTCTAATACGTTCACCATAGACTGAAGTACCGTTTTCGTCAACATATGTTTGTAAGAATTCTCTGAATTCTCTTTTGATACCACGGCGTACAGCTTCTCTTGTGATCCAAATAGCAATCGAAGAATCTTTGACATTTCTGATATCATTCAATGACATTTCAGGCTACAGAATTGGTTTGGTTAATTTCTTTGTTAATTTTATAAGGTTTGACAGGATTAACTTACAACACCATCTTCGTCTTGATCCATATCTTGGGCTTCATAAATATGACGATGTCTTCTTACAGGAGGTTGACTGTCATTAGCTTCATCATCTAAGCCGTAAATGAAAGCACCGGCAACACGACCTTCTCTTCTTCTAATTTCAACGTCACGTCTATTCAAGTTATTGTCGAGTGCATTACGAGCGCCAATATCCAAGGGGTCGTAATGAGCATCATCAATACCTTCTTCTTCGTAACGATCTAATTTCTCATTATCAACATAATCTCTATTATACAGGGTTTATCTCACGGAGCTTCTTTAGTTGCTGTTTTATTTTATTTTTTTTTTTACCTTTCAGCATCGTGAAATATATCAATATCGTCGTTGTCAGAATCGTTCAAATCCTCATTGTCTCCAAATTCGTTTTCAATAAAAGTTTCTTCAACATCTTCGTTTCTATAATCAGCCTCAGAAAGGAATGGAGCGGGAGAAGAAGCAAAGAAAGAAGAAGGTTCAGGTGATTCTTGAGTGTTGAGGTGATCTCCTTGACGAGATTCACTGTTTCTTCTTCTCTTACGTTGCTCAGGATTAGACTAAAATACGAGCTTTTAGTGTGAATTCTTTTGTTTGTATTATGAATGTGTACCATTGCTCAATAATCTGTTGTTGTATGGAAATGAAGAGAGAAAATTTTTTTGAGGTCCCCCCCCTTTGACTCAAAACGCGTTACTAAAATTTTTTTGGATTCCAAAATGTAAGTCGCGCCTGTGACTATTTCTAGCTTTTTCGTGTCAGGATAAAAAAAAATAAAAAAAAATCATCAGTGTTGTATGCGATACAACAGTAGTTGATTGAATTGGGAAGTCACCGTTTACAATCACAGGGATTCATGATATTAAAATATAAGATTGACAAATAGCAAGCGCTATACTAACCAGTGTAATTAAAAAATAAAGACCGATGAAGAAGATATACAGGCTTTAAAGATACAACCATTCTTTTTTCTTTTATGATTATACACAAGAAGATGCTGTATAGTAAAAAATATATAGTACGTAGTAATTCTGTAACTAATAACTGCTTATAGCTACTATATATATATATTTACTCCAAATACTTAGTTATAGTATAGACACAATTTGCATATCCTCTTATATTTTAGGTATAGTTGAGAAATGTTAAATGTCAATTCGAGATTTCTGAAAATTATTACGCCATTTTTTGACTGTGTAACAATAGCAATTTATGGGATGAATAGCATATTATTATTCATTATTGCGACATCATCTCTGAAGACGAGATATCTTGATGAAATAAATAGTGACACACAACACACCTCTTGGTTCTTTTTTTTTTTTTTCTTTCTCTCTATTCAAACTACAAAATAACTAGTTAAAATATGAAGTCTTCTGCTTTATTATTAGGTGCAGCTGCCATATTGGGATTATCCCATTTTTCGGTTCAAGCAGCTGAGCAAAAAAAAAAGCCCAATATCATTTTCATTTTTACTGATGATCAAGACTATAAAATGAATTCTTTGGATTATATGCCAAACGTCCAAAAGCATCTTGTTCAAGAAGGTACTATTTATGAAAATCATTACGCTACTATTGCTGTGTGCTGTCCTAGTCGCGTTGGGCTTTTGAGAGGACAATATGCTCATAATACGAATATCACTGATGTTATGGCACCCTATGGTGGTTATGATCGCTTTAACAAGCTTAAACTGGGCGAAGATTACTTGCCCATATGGTTACAGGAAGCTGGCTATAATACGAACTATATCGGCAAATTGATGAACGAGTACACCGTGTTTAACTATAATAACCCTACTCCTAGAGGCTTTAATTATCAAGAACAATTAGTTGACCCTTTTACCTATGTGTATAACACTGCTGTCTTTTCTATCAATGGTGAACCTCCTGTTTATTATCCTAATGCTTACCAAACTGATATTATTCATGCCAAGGCCAAAGCTGCTTTGAAGCGAGTTCAAGGTAGCGAAGATCCTTTCTTTTTATGGGGTAATCATAGAGTAAAAACTACATATATATTTCTATAAGTATACTGACAGTTTATTGTATTGATATAGTTGCACCTATGGCACCCCATGGTCAATTTATACTTAACTCTGATGGTTCCATTGAAACATCCGCTGCTGTCCCTGCTGACCGTCATAAAGACCTTTTCAAAGACGTTAAGAGTAAGTTAATAAAGCACACATACATCCTTTTTCAGAAATTAATCCATTTGCTAATATATATTCTAGTCCCTCGCACACCTCATTTCAACCCTGATAATCAAGTCAAGACCGCTGCCTATTGGAAAGAACTGGAACACTTGGACGCTAAATTGGTGGAAGAGTTTGATGAAGCCTACAGAGATAGATTACGTGCTTTACAAGCTGTCGACGAGATGGTAGGCACAATTTTCGAGGAACTGGAAAAATCAGGGGAATTAGACAATACCTATATTTTTTACAGCGCAGACAACGGTTACCATCTTGGACAACACCGCGCCTATCCCGGAAAATGTACTAATATGGAGGAAGACATTAATGTGCCTTTTATTGTGCGTGGCCCAGGTGTCCCCAAGGGCCAGGTGAGTCGCCTTGTAAGCTCACATCACGATATTGCTCCCACTCTTCTTGCCTTGGCTGGTGGTGATAGATTCGTACCTGATTGGGTGGACGGTGGTGTTATTCCTTTAACAGAAGAGCTCAAGAATCATCGTAAACCTATCTCGAAAGAAAGTTTTGCAGTTGAGTTCTGGTCTTCTTTCCAAATGGCTGAAAACTATCCCGAACTCCCATTTATCGGACCTAATACTTACAAGACTCTTCGTGTTATTTCTGAAGATTACGATTATATGTATGCTGTTTGGTGCACGGGTGAACATGAATTTTACAGTTTGAAAGAAGATCCTTATGAATTACATAACTTGTACGATGGGGCAAATGTTCAACTTGTCAATAGACTGGATGCTCTTCTCATGGTATTAAAATCATGTCGCGCCGAGACGTGTCGTGACCCCTGGCGTATTCTTCATCCTGAGGATGCATCTGTAAAGACTCTCAAGGACGCGTTGCATGAAAGATATGACCTTCATTATGCTCAGTTCAAGAAGGTTGAATTCCGAGAATGCCTTGATTATCAATTGACTGCCAATGAATTACCTGAAATCGGCTATCATTATAAGGCTAATGATACTTCTTTATACACTTCTCGTCAAAGATTTGATATCCAAAAGTCAGATCAGTTTGTTATTAATGGACTTCACAACAAGAAAAAGAGAGATACCACTGACACTAAGATTGTTATGCCTGAAGAATATCAAGAACTCTTTAAATTGGTTCCTCAAGCAGCTGCTGCCGGTCAGCAGTTTCCTGGTGACGACTTTGAAAGCAGTGCTGTTCCTGTACCATCAAGGTTATTAGAAACTGATGTTAAATGGGTTAACTATAATTTTTATTCTTTTGGCAATTAAAATAAATCAAAGTACTTGGCATAATATGATTGTGTAATTATCATAGGCTTACATAAAAGAAAAAAAAAAAAAATAACGTGTTCCAAATACTCACCAAATAAAGCAACTTAACACTACATCTTTCATGTGAAGCCTAAGTGTCCATTATTACAAAAAAAAAAAAAAAGAAAGTAAAGTACGTGTAATGAACTTTGAGAAAAGAGCTATTGTTGATGAGATAATCATTCAGCTGAAGAACGCCAATGATCTTGAGTCGATCGTTGTATTGATTATATTACCATTAAGCCAAGAAGAACAGTACAAGGTAACACGGACAAAGCCAAAAATAGATATTAAAGCATTACAGGGAGTTTCAAGTAGAAAAATAAAGAAGCTTCGAGGTTTTTTTTTTTTTTTTTTTTTCCTCTTTTCGTAATTATGGCCATAGATAATTATCATAATCCAACCTTACCGGTGAGGATGGATTCCCTTTATTACAAACAAATAAACCAACAGGAACTTGATCATACACCAGTTGCCATTAACTTGGAAGATGAAGCTTATACAACTGGTTTAAATACAACAGACAATTTTCGGAAAAGAAATACTCGTAAAATCAACTACAATAGTGATTACGATTCAGATGTCGACTTGATTTCTTATAAATCAGATAAAATGCATCATAGAAAACAAGAGGCTGTAAAGTCATCTCGGAAAAGAGATTGGTATATTGTGATAGCTTTGACGTTATGGGCTGCTTATATTCGTTTATATAAAATATACCAACCTGCCTCAGTAGTGTAAGCTCGATATGAACTATCAATAGTTTACAAAATACTTATATATGCATAGGTTTGATGAGGTTCATTTTGGTGGGTTTGCAACGAAATATATCAAAACTCGATTTTTCATGGACGTTCATCCGCCTGTAAAATAACATTGACAGTCTTGATTTCATTGTAGTTTTATTAACTTCATATGACATAGTTGGCCAAAATGTTAATTGCTCTTGTTGGTAAGCTGGCTGGGTTAGATGGATTTGATTTCAAAGAAATTGGAAAGTAAGAAGACACAATAGAGTAGTTAACGAAATGATTAAACGTCTATTTTTTTTATCAGGGATTATCTCGAGGAACACGTACCTTATGTTGCTATGCGCGTATTTTGTGGTATTACTGGTTTACTCGTTGTCCCTATTGCGTACCTTACAATTCGTAGTGCTGGTCATTCAATTGCTGCTGGTTTAGTCGCTGCTTTCATGGTTTGTTATGGTAAATGAATGATTTGTCTGAATTCAAACAAATTACTGACTGTTCGGTTTATAGAAAATGGATTAATAGCAAATAATCGATTGATTCTACTGGATCCACCGCTTATTTTCTTTACAGCTGCTACAACATTAATGTGGACGAATTTCTATAATCAAAGACACAAGTAAATTTTTTACTTCATACTGTTATATACGCCCATCTAACATAATTTATCAAGACCATTTCAGTTTTGGTGGTATTTTTGGTTATTTATGACAGGCTTAGGATTGGGACTGACAGTTAGTTGTAAATTGGTGGGTTTATTTACAATTGCAACAATTGGTGTATCAACTATTAAAGGGTTATGGGAAATCTGGGGAAATACTCGCATCCCAGCTGTAAGTTTACTACAAAAAGCAAAGAAAAAAAAAAAAAACGGATGACTAACCTACAGCAATAAGGCTGTTTTCCTTAGACATTTTGGTTCGCGTGCTGCTGCATTGATCGCAGTCCCTATTTTTGTTTACATGCTCATGTTCCAAATTCACTTTCACTCTTTACCTAACAGTGGTGAAGGTGACGGCTTCATGTCGCCTGAATTCCAACAAACACTAGATGGACACACCAGTATCAGCACCCCCATTGGTAAATTTTGCAATAGAATAACTTGAAGCTTAACTAAGAGATGATTAGATATTGCCTATGGGTCAAGGGTTTTTATCAGACATGTCGCAACAAGAGGTGGCTATCTCCATTCTCATCCACACAATTATCCATCTGGAAGCAAACGTAAACTGCACACTCGAAATAAGTGAGATTTTTATTAAAGCCTTTTGTACATTTTAGAGCAACAAGTGACTTTATACCCTCACCGTGATGATAACAACTGGTGGACATTCCATAAAGTTCATGATGATGATCCAGAAGGAATTGAATATGTTAAACACGGCGATATTGTGACCCTGAAACACTCTGATTCTAACAAGCGTTTACACTCTCATGAAATAAGACCACCTATGACCGATCTTGAATACCATAATGAAGTCAGGTAAGTTCGTGTCTCTTGACTTTCTATGGATTATTGAGCTTTCTGTAGTGCTTATGGTTTTGAGAATTTTACTGGAGATTCAAACGATCAATGGCGTGTAGAGATTATTAGCAGTGATAAATCTGATCCTGAATCAGCGACGCGTCTACGCACGATCCACACGAAATTTGCGCTTGTTCACGTTATGGGACATTGTTCTTTATTTTCTCACTCTGTGAAATTGCCGGAATGGGGCTTTGACCAGCAAGAAGTGACATGTATTAAAAATGGAAAGATTGAAAAGACAGTTTGGTATATTGAATCTACTGAGAACAGTCAATGTAAGTTAGGTTTGAATGTAATGCAAACACACATGAAATTGATCATGTTTCATAGTGCCTGAGGATACGGAAAAAGTCAGTTATAGAAAATTAAGCTTTTTTGGGAAATTTATTGAGCTGAATAAGGTTATGTGGGACACGAACAAAGGGCTCACCTCATCACACCCTTATGACTCGAGACCAGAGGTATAACAGATAAAGTGGTTTGATGCACAGAATTTAAAGACATCTGTATTTGTTTAGTCATGGCCTGTCCTTCGTCGAGGCATTAACTATTGGTCAAAGGATAACCTTCACATTTATTTGTTGGGTAATCCCTTGGTGTATTGGGCATCATCTATTGCTGTTCTCGCGTATATTGTAACGAAGATTGTCTTTTTTATTTTTGAAAAGAGAGAACCTATTAAGGACAATGGAGGTAAAGAAAAGAAAAAAAAAAAAAGGCAGGACGAGTTTTCCTTTATTAATTTTCATATAGAATTAAGAAAGTTTTATGATGAATCAGCTGGTTTTTTCCTTGTTGGGTGGTTTTTCCATTACTTTCCCTTTTTCCTTATGGGCAGACAATTATTCTTGCACCACTATATGCCAGCCTTGTACTATTCTATTTTACTATTCGCAGTAGGTTTTGATCTTTTGACTATTAGACTTGTGAACCGTAAACGATTAATGGCAGCTACTGTGTTCATTGTATCTGTCATTTATGTGTATCGTTGCTTTATACCGATCACTTATGGGGAACCTTGGACCCAGTCCCTATGTGAAAAAGCAAAATGGAGATCAACATGGGACTTTGATTGTTCTCGGTAAGAATTTTTTTTTTGTGTGTGTGTGTGTGTTTGTTTGTTGTACCTAGGCTGTGCTCTAAACATTGATCTATATAGGTTCCACCACGATATTGAAAGCTATAATATACCAAAGCCTCTATACCTTGAGGGCTTTGGTAAGATGAAAGATGTAGTGAACTCGTATTGGGGACAAGAACAAGCTGCAGAAGTTGCTGACAATGTAAATATTGTATCTGATGGGAAATCATTGATCGATGAAACTTCGGCAATTATAGATGCCAACACAGCTGAAACACAAACACTTAAAGAAGAATCGTAAATTGGGGAAAGTATATGATTGTATTACATTAGCGAGATGCCCTCTTTCGCGGTGAGAACAACATATGCCTGTCACCAAACCCTATATTTTTTTTTTTTTTTTTTTTATTCCCAACTTTACATTAATCGATCTTTTTCTTCCTTCTTTCTTACTTTTAATAGACGTTCCTTTTTTTCTTTAAATAAACAATGTGGATTAAAAAACTTGTAAAAGTAGCCACGCTATTTTCATCTTTTATAAGTGTTCATGCTCAAACTGGTAATAAGCAACAACCCCAAATTAGAAAGAAAATCCAACTTTAATTCTCTAAATAGCACCAACCTCAGGAACATGCACTCAATACCCAACAAACGCAACTTGCTCAGTAAATACATACGCCTAGGAGCTCTGAATATACATATATAACTTTTTTTTTTTTTTTATTGATTAGGGCTATGTAAATTATTCAGTATTCTTGCCACAAGGACTTTCAGTTAGTGCCATTGAAAAGCAACTCCAACCAATAGCAAACATTAGCGATTTTCTAAACGCAGTCAGCCCAGCCTGTTTTGATACGCTGGCCAGATATGAGTGTGCAAAAGCCTATCCCAAATGTGTAACAGCGAACTCAACCAATTGTAATACAAAGCTTTATTAAAATCGCTATATTTAAATTCTAACTTTTTACTAGCCATTAATGTGTATTCAGCATGTACTTCCGCCTGTGAAGCAGTCCGTCTCGAATGCGGAATTATTTTCGAAATGGCAGGATTCACATCTCTTTTGCCAAACTGCTCAACAGAAAGAACAACTTCAGGCGCACCATTGCAATCGGATGATATTTGCAATGGTATTCCAAGCAAACGTAAGCATGTGATACAAGCTTAATCATGTATATATACCAGGCTATTCATTTGTTTTTTCTTTCACATAGTAAGCGAACAAGAAATCAAAGACGGTTATGTGAATATAGCTGGCATTCCTGCGGGCTTTGTCGCCGCTGAATGTCCGTCGCCATTTTTAAAAGATCCGCTTGCTCTTCAGGGCACAAATAATACAGTCGATGACACTTACTGTCGATTTGGCTGCTGTATTCCCTGCCCTGCTCAAAATTATGTAATGTGTTTTTTGTTATAAAAGTCAAAAATTAATGTCGCACATACTAAAACAATAGTTTCATTTTACATAGTTTTACAAAGAACACTGGGCTGAAAAGGGCTTTTTAGCAACCGATGTGATTAGATTTGTTTCTGCTGTGTTATCCTTTATATTCGTCGTCAGCTATTTGGTTTTACCCGATAAGAGAAGGTAAAGTAACTCAAAATATAATAAATTAAATCAGATTGTATAATGAACTTGCATAATTCAGACATCCTCAGCTGCTGATCCTAAATTTCTCCGTTGCCATTTTCTTGTTCAATATGGTTGTCTTCTTCTCTATTGGAAATCCTAAAGGTTTACAATGCGCGTCAAATCAAATCTCGCAAGCCGGAATCGGTAACAATGCACTCTGTGCTGCTCAAGGTGCCATCCTCATCTTTGGTTCTTTTGGTACGTGTCTATGGTGTGCCGCTCTTATTTTAAATCTCCATGTTCACACAGTTTGGAACTCCAACTTTTTCACAAACAAATATGTTTATCTCAATGTGATCTGTTGGGGCATCCCCACAACTATCATGGCTATCGCTATTGGTCTGCATGCTATCAAGTTTGAGTTTGCTAACTTATGCTTGGTCTCTATGGATTATATCTTCCCCATGTTTTTCTACCCTTTGGCAGCCATTGTCATTCCTAGTTTCCTCATCCATATGGGCACCTTCTTTTACATTGCAAAAATTGCTGTACGCGAAGGAGTGGAATCTGATATGACACAATCTTTGTCTACAAACACAATGACAGATCGTCCTCCCGGCGTGAGCCGAAAACACGTTATTGTCGCGGTCAAAATTCAATGGAGAGCTTTATTATTAGCTATTGTGGCTACTGTTACCGTCTTGTTCTATTGGGTAAAGTTATTTCATGATATTATAGACACGTATGACTAACGAGTGTATATAAAGTTATTCTACATGACTCAAATGAAACGCATGACAAATATTCAAAATAATTTGGACTTGACAAACGAGTGGTTAGAATGCATGTTGACACCAGGAAGCACACAAAACCACTGCTCTTCTGTGATCGGCAGTAACCTACCACCTTTTCCATTAATGATAGTTGCTGAGACACTGGTCAGTTCTATTGGCATCTGGTTATTTGTCTTGTTTGCCAAACGGTCGTTATGGCGTGAATGGAACGACTTGATCTATGATGTCCGTGTTAGATTCAGTAGAGGAGGTAGAACAGAGAAAATGGGTGAGCAGTTTTTTGCCCTCTAAACCCTATTATGTATACATATTATTTTATTATTTATTCACCACTTTTTTTTATATATAATTTCCCTTTATACATGTGAAAAATTAAAGTTTGACATGTCAAATTAATGAATCCAAAACCATGCTTCTGAATGAAGTCACTTTTTATTATTATTATGAGTGTATGCGAATATGTTTATTCTTCGTCATCTTCAGCGGCATCATCACCACCAGCGGCAGCAGCAGCTCTCTTTCTCTTAACACGACCGGGACGACCACCACCAAGGGGAGAGGTCAAGGCAAAGTCAATGTGCTTTTGAGAGTCCAAACGAACAATGAAAGAGGGGACGTTGACGATTTGCTTACCAACACGGATGTGACGTTGACGGATCAAGACACGAGCGTGGTGAATAGACTTGGCGAGACCCAACTTGAAAACTTGGGTTTGGAGACGACGTTCCAAGAAATCTTCAATCTTGAGGGCCAAAACGTAATCAAGCTTCATGCGAGATTCATCGAGGACACCAATACGGACAAGACGACGGATAAGGGCATTACCTTCAAAGAGACGACGAGGGTCCTTTTCATCGAGCTTCAAAAGTTCACGAGCAGCACGACGAATCTTGGAAAGAGTGAGCCCGACTCTCCAGATTTCCTTCTTGTTCTTGAGACCGAATTCACCAATGAGCTTGAGTTCTTGGTCAAGACGAGCGGATTCGAAAGGACGCTTAGGGACAGTAGAAGTCTTACTGTAGGTTCTGGTGGTTCCAGTCATTTTGTAAAAGAGAAAGAAAAGAAGAAAAAAAAAATTTTTTTTATGAGTTACCCCCTTTCTTTTCTTTACAATTGAGCCCTTTGACAAAAAAAAAAAATATTTGGATGGCTTTGAACTATTGTGACTCCTTTTCGACTGTTTTATAGGTGAAAATTTTTTACGGCTTTCTATTTGGCTGAAAAAATTTTTTGCGACAAAAGAAAGCCATTCGATCCCCTTTAATACAAAGCTTCTTTCTCTTTTTTTTTGTGCAAAGTTTGACAGGTAAACTTACCAATTTTCAATAGTTAAACGAACAAAATAACAATAAAAAAACAACATGCTGATTCTAATTGTTTCTTTCTTTTTTTTTTTCCAATTCAATTTCGAAATTACTTTAATTTAGAATGCCTCACTCTTTTGGTCGTAAGTAATCTCGCCATTACAGTTTTTTTTTTTTTTTTTTTTTTTTTTTTTTTTTTTTTTTTTTTTTTTTTGTTTACGATTTGTTAATTGTCATGTTTTTTAACTAGTCCGTGCTCGTACTCGTCACATGTTCTCTCGTAACTTCAGAGAACATGGTGCCATCCCTCTCTCCACCTACTTGAAGACCTACAAGGTTGGTGATATCGTTGATATCAAGGCCAATGCTGCTGTCCAAAAGGGTATGCCCCACAAGTTCTACCACGGGTAAGCTCAAAACTTGATAACCAAATTTAATAATTTGCTAACAACTGCAATAGTCGTACTGGTGTCATCTACAACGTCACCAAGTCCTCTGTTGGTGTTATTGTTCACAAGGTTGTTGGTAACCGTTACATCGAAAAGCGTGTCAACGTCCGTGTCGAACACGTTAAGCACTCCAAGTGTCGTCAAGAATTCTTGGATCGTGTTAAGTTGAACGCCCAAAAGAAGAAGGAAGCTAAGGAAGCTGGTGGTAAGTTATACAATATGAAAGAGGAGGCTTGTTACTAAGTCATTATGTAGTTTCCTTCAACCTTAAGAGAATTCCTGCTCAACCTCGTGAAGCTCGTCATGTCTCCACCAAGGAAAATGTTCCTCAAACCATTACTCCTGTTGCTTACGAAACTCTTATCTAAGTAATAATAAAAAAAAAAATGATAATTGGTTTTTATAAAAAAAAAAAAAAAAAAACTATGCTATTTATTTTTGGCATGGTAACGTAGTAGAAGCACGCATAACAATTACCCTGGATACGGGTATTGTGATACGATTTTTTTTTTCGTTCTTGGTACCACCCCTTCCCCCCATTAAAAAAAAGATGCATGATAGAATAGATTATTGGATCAAAGGTCATTGTTGTTTTATTTGACTACGATTGCTAAAACCAAAGAAAAATTTATTATACAATTATTTATAGTTACTCCAATTGATAGAGGCTTTTTCAGCTAGACCTAAATACAATTCAACATGTGTTTCTGTAGGATATCTTATGACACTTCTGATTGCTTGTCCTAATGGAAATACTCGTTCTCCATCTGATATGGTGATTCTTTTATTTGGCGGTGGGGATCCTGCGAAATCAATCTCGGACAATAAATCCCGAAAAGTGTATGTGTCTGTGATGGCGAGGTTCCGAATATAATACACATCGTCATCGTCGTCCATATTACAGTTCATTGTAGACGAGCGTTTCAAAGACACAGTCTCAATTGTTTTCATAGGGGGTTGAAGTGGTGGTAATTGAGATGAAAAACTACTGGTGGGTTGTCGTGATATGGGATAAGGCTGGAATATGGAATGTTGCTGTAATAAAGGAGTAGATGCACTGGAGCTAGGTGGTTGATTAAGACGTTTCCTTTTTGAAGATGTAGAAGTAGTCATCATAGAAAAGTCAGGTGGGCGGTTGCTTGTATGATACTGCTGAAATGATATTTCGCGTACTTTAGCAGCAAGAGCACCACCACCTACATTGTAATTAAAAGTTGGAAGTATAGCAGTAGAAATGGGTTGTTGGTTTTGTTGTGGTTGGGGCAATAATAAATAAGATTCTACAGATGACGATCTGTGTTGTTTATTATCGTCTACACTCGAGTCAGCAGGTGATGGCGGAGCTTGATGTTGATTTATATTACGCTGATGCTTCTTTTTTGCACGGTAAAGGGTGCTTGAATGTGCTTTACAAAGTGATACTTCTGTTAAATTTTGTAGTTCGATTACGTGTTGATACCTGTCTCTATAAAGTGGGTGCGCAAACTCTTCTAGCCATTTTATTGTGAACTCATAATCCTCTTTATCGTGTGGTGATAGCTTTTTTGCTCTCGAATCAAGTCCATTCTCAGGTAGGTTTTTTCCACGTCGTGGTTGTGTCTCTGAGCACTCACAGTTTACTCCATATTGCTAAAGAAGAAGGCAAGTAAGTAACTAGTAGAGTTTATTCGCTTTTTTAAAATGTATTTACTTTTGAACAAGTGAAGCAAATAGTGCATACAATACAGGCATTCTATCATTCTACTTAATATACTATGGAAACAAGTAAAGCAGTTTGTTACCTTTCTGACTAACAGAGGTTGATGATTTCTGCTATCTCGCGAATTAGGTATAGCGACAGATGAAAGTGGATCTTGGTATTGATGATGATGCATGCGAAGATCAGTAACAACTTGCGCTAACTGAAATAAATTGCTTTCTGTCATAATAATAATAATAATAATAATAAAGAAAAGATAAGAGAAAAAGAAAAATAAAATATAAAAGCAAAATATAGGGGAATCAAGGGGTCGAGGACAACTGTGGGTAGTGATACACGATAATGCTGCTATTGCGAAAAAGAAAATATTGGCGGTGTTTCACTTTATGTACGCTGATGGGCGGAGGAAGCATCACCAAACTGCAGGTTTGTTTCCGTGTTGATGCACTTGAGTTTTCTAGCTGTACGACCTTGGAGATTGAGTCAGGTTCTCGGTTTCGTTTCATTGACCAATCAGATTTTGTTTGTAAAACGCCAAAAAAAAAAAAAAATGTTGGTTGCAGGTACAATTAAAATACTATATTCGTATCAACGCACGACATGACCGTCGCGAGAGTAAAGATTTCGAAACAAGGACTGTCTGAAAGACTTTAGTAGTTGGAAGTATGCCTCTGGTAAAACTGTTTCGCGCGATGAATATGATGTATTGCAGTCAAGTTGGAATTTAAGTTACCACACTTTTCTACCAGATTCTACAGGCGATACCTTCTGCTATAATTTATTTTCAGTACATCTTTTTATTTAAATTTTAAACGAAAGGCGAGATTTATATTGTATTTTAATTCAGAAATAATGTTGACAAGAGAAAACATAATTACAATAAAGTTGATGTATTCAGCTTTGAGCTTTAAATGGCATAATGCATTAGTTTACCTACTTGATGAAGAAAGTAATAAAACAAATACCTGCCAAGTATGCATAATGTCTTCAGTTTACTCTTCACTGTTGCTTTGAAAAGAGTATACATATATTATAATCAGGGAAGACTCTTTTTCCTTTCTTTATCATGTTAATAACAAAAAGGGTGCTACAAAGGTTTGCATTAGCTCTTTTTGCAAATAACAGAGAAGTATAACGCTTAAACTGCAGTAAGCAGCTTCAAAAACAAGAAATATGAGTACACCACCGTTAGAAAGCGTTTTTGTAAGACGAGTAAGGCCTAAGATGTTTTCTCAACTGTATGTAGCTCTGGAAGATAAGTGCCAACTCCAACTCATAAATGCCTAAAGGGTATTTGGATGGGCCGATGGTAAGCAAAGTAAGCAGCTCTTAAGGAAGCACTTTCCATTTAAATATACTACTAAGAAGGAGATATTTCGGGTCTTTTCAAAAATGGAAGCGAGTGGACAAACGTGTTGATGAGTAACACGTACTCATATAATCTTTATGAAATGCTCTTAGTTTTAAAGAAATCAAAATATCCCCTTTGGATAATTATGAAGCCGCATTACGGGCGAATACATAAAAATGGACTAAGCTTTTCACTTTCCTCTTTAACCAACCAAATTAAAAATGTTTCCATTTAAATAAGAACTTCTTTAGCTTATAGTGGAAGAGTAGCTGATCTCGTAAAAAAAAAAATAATTTTTACCTTACAGACAAATCAACAATTTTCGGACCGAGCATAAAAATTTCCGAACCGAATCTTAACGTAACTGGATGGTCAGTGTGTATACTTGAAGCAGCCTGACACCCTTCATAGAATCCTTCTTTTTCTAAAACCATAGGTTAGTAATCGTACCATATAACAAAAGGAAAAGAGAATGGAAAAGAGAGCGGATGGATACCAGATGGATAAAGCTGACGATGATTGATTTTTTATACTAAAGTTTTTATTTTTCTTTATGTACCCTTCACAATCATTTTAAATTAAACAATTGATGAATTGACAGAATTTCACAATGGCCCAACGTCTCACCTACAGACGCCGCTGTTCTTACAACACCCGTTCCAACCGTGTCAGAGCTGTTAAGACTCCTGGTAAGCATCAGCATTAGATTCAATTTTCGAGAACTTGCCAATTTATATATATTTGATGTAGGTGGAAAACTCGTCTACCAATACGAAAAGAAGCCTGTCAAGGCTCCCCGTTGCGGTGACTGTGGTGAAGCTCTCGCTGGTGTAAGCATGAAATCGAAAATAGTATAGAATATCTTAACTGACCATCTATTGTAATATAGATCAAGGCCCTCCGTCCTCGTGAATTCGCCACTGTTTCCAAGTCTCAAAAGAACGTCAGCCGTGCTTACGGTGGTTCCCGTTGTGCTCTTTGTGTCAGAAACCGTATTGTCCGTGCTTTCTTGATTGAAGAACAAAAGATTGTTAAGAGAGTTCTCAAGGCTCAAAAATAAATTTGATTCTGGACAGTTTTTGCTTTTGTTTTACGAGTTGCTTTAAAATAAAGGCATTATATCTATACAATAAAAAAAAAAAAGAGCGTGTGTAAGTTTAACTTTTGACATTTGGTAGTTATTGGCTGCGATATGATTCCTGCTTGCTACTATTTTTGAAAAAGCGCTTTTTAAAACTTAACCTACTTCACCGTGATTCTTTAGATTGATCAAACTGCTTCTTGTCTACTGTGCTAAAATAAGCACTTTATATCAAGCCCATTAAACTACAAAGAGAAAAAGAAATAATTACCATAAGCATTTCTCCCTTCTTGGGCTCTCTGAAATAGTTGTACATAAATAGCAGTCACTCTTATTTTTCAGGTACGCATTTACCTATTGTTTTCCTAGAAACAACTTATGGAAATTACAATTGCTGTTGTTACTTTATTTTCCTGTTTGCTATGTAAACTACACTATGTACGAGAGGTTTCTAAATAATAATTACATTATTGTACTGTAAATAGACTAAAGTGTGAAGTAGAAATAGCTGGGAAATATTTTTTATTATTTGGTTTTAGCATTTTTTCTAGCTCCTGATTGTTTGTTTGTTGTACTTTTACGTTTAACAGAGGCAACCAATTGTTGAAGAGAAGACTTTGGTTGACTGCTTTCAGTCGAAGTTGTATTTGAGTTATTTGGCTTGTTTTCTTTTTTCCATTCATCTTTAACAGTTCCTGATGTTTCTTTCAACTTGTTTTGTCTAGCGCTTATTAACTTTTGCATTGATTTTGTCTTCTTGAATTGTGGGTTTGTGGGGTCAATAGCAAAGTGATGTGATTCTTGTACAGCCGAGAAACGAGGATCGTTTACATCAATCTCAAAGTCATCTTCACCCATCTCAGCCAACTTGCTCTTCTTTCCCTTCTTCTTCTTCTCTAATTTTTCTCTCTTAAGTACATCCTTCATATTGAAACCTTCACTCTTGCCATCATCATCCATAAGAAGCTCAAGCTCAGCTCTTTCACGAGCCTTTTCTTCTCGTTCTTGTTTTGATGCTCTCTTCTTCTTACTCTTCTTTTCCTTCTTAGTCTCTGATTTTCCAAAACCTTCTTCTTCCATTTCTTCCATGGCCTCTTTGAAGAATGGATCGTTCGCTGTTTCATCATCCAAATCTGACTCTTCATCAGCTTTCTTTGTGGATTGCTTGGCCTCCTTCTTCTTTTGTCTTTTTTCTTTTTGTTTACGTACGTATTTCTCAATCGTAGTTTCTTCCTTGTTTTCAGATTCTTTTTCCTTCACAAGAGCACCTGCCGCTTCGCTTAAACCAGGAGTGAAAGTGATTTCCATATCACCTTCATCTTCGTCACTTTCATTTTTGTCTTCATAAGCATTTGATTTAGATGCGCTACCTAGTAATTTTCTATATTTTTCACGGAGAGCTTCAACATCTTCCTCTTCCTCGTCATCATCTGAAGAAGCAAGATAGGCGTCAAAATCAAGATCTTTGAGATCGTCCTGGGTGAATTCTCTACGAGTAATTTGATAACGATTTACATCGTCTTCGTCCCAAGTCAATGACACTTTAGTACGTTGAAGAGCATCTGTCTTAAATTGAGTAGGTGTATAGCCATCAGGAGCGACTGTAGCAGTATCTTTAGGTGTGTCGTCAAAAGTCATATCTTCGGGTATATAACGTAAATCGAAGAAGTTGGCACTACTTTCATATTCGGTATTGTCACAAGTCTTGTAGATAACTTTAGCAGTAGCAGGTGAATCACATTCAATTACAGCATAATAGTACTTTAATCTGTCCAATTGATACTTTCTTAAAGCTTCTTGATCAAAGTCTTGGCCATCACCTTCTTCCAACTGGTTCTTAATCATCTTTTCAGCAGTAATCTCCTCATCGGAATCCTCAGAATTATCGGATTCTTTCTTCTCACCAATAGCTTTTGTCTTGAAAATTTCCTTGGGTGGACCTTGAGATTCTTCTAAAGCAATACGTTCTTTACCGAATTCAGAAGGATAAATAGTGACGCTCTTGATAATACCAGTATCAGGCTTGAAACCACTCAGCACCTTTAAGATATCAACTGCTTTAATTTTATCCCAATCCATATTAACAAGGGCTAAACGACTAGTTTCATCACCTTCTTCAATACGTTTGATCCTATCAATTTCATCTTCGCTCTCTTCTTCACTTTCGACATCTTCGTCATCGGTATCGTCATCGGAAGAAGAAATAACACCTCTACCACGCATAGGATCGTAGCCTCCCTTAGCTTCAGCTTCATCGCGCAAGTTTTCTTCGTCTTCAGCTAATTCTTTTTCTAATTGCTCCAAACTTTTTTCTTCTTCGGAATCACTGTCTTCCTCATCGATTTGGTAAAAACGCTCGAGTTCTTTCTTGGCAGTTCCCTGTTCTAGTCGACGACCGTATCTATCAACACGAGGGCCGTCACTGAACTCGGTGGAGTTCATCATACCAGCGAAACGCTTGTCGATCGTAACCTTCATGTCTCTCTTCTTGGGTCGCTTAAAACGAGGGTCATTCTGGAAGTTTGCGAAACGAGGATCGTTAGTGACAGTTTTCTTTGGTTGATCTCGATTAAAGTTCTTTTTATTGTCGTTGCTCTTGGGTGACATGATCAATTAGCTAAAAGAAAAAAAAAATAGAAACTGGGCAAAAAGATGGAAATTAAAAATGCAACGGGGAAAGAAAACAAGTCACACGAAGCCACAAACTCATGTAATAGGCACACTTTAGCACAAAGAAGTAAGTAGGGAATGCGATAGATAGGTTTTGTACGAGCAAGTACATTATAGATAAACATACTATAAATGCTCAGTATATTTCTGCAGATATTGAACTTTTGTAAACTAAAAGTGTTTAAAGCACTAGAGCATAAATAAATATACCATACCTTCTTGAATCCAATTGAGGAATCTTAGTCAAGAGAAAGGGCTACTGTTGGAAGCTTACCCTTGACGGCAGGTGGTGGCCTCATACACCTTATATGGAAAAGTGAAAAAACAGGTTCTATTTTGGGGACTGCTTGGACAAAAGAAAGAAATCTTTAAAGTAAGTAGCTACAGATAAACAGGCTCCTTCCTATTATCATTAGTGTTTATTTTCTTGAAAAAATGTAGATAAGGGCTTCTTTAGGTACCACCAATATGAATATTTAGAAACACAAATAGTTCGTCTAAGGTATTGTGCTAACATATATTACCTGACTTTTTGTTATTTCTCTTCAAAGATTTTTCGACTTCTTCTTTACAGTAACAGTAAGAAGAACCCCTTCTTCTGTCTTTGACTGAGCGACCTAGGAGCGACTGAAATATGCTCACTAAGACGAACTTTAAACTCGTTCAAGAAGGAATAGGATGATGGGAATCCTCTTTCCCGTGGTTTTCCAACGATGTGAAAACTATTTCCCTCCCCCCAAAAAAAATCAAGTGCTACTAACCGAATTGTATCAAGCGCAGAACACTAAACTCTCCTAAAAAATGTTATATTGTATAGTGATATTGAAAGAGCTGTTGGTAAGCAGTCGGTAGATTGAAGAGAAATATTTAATAACAAGCCAGTCAAAAGCAAATTTTGAGACTTTGGGGAGTTCACTGCGTAAACTTAATTGGTATACCCTAAAAAAAACAGGAAATTGTCCAATGGTATTCGTGTGGTGGTCATTGTTGCATCAATGACGATTGCATAATTTCCCCGAAAATATAATATATAGTTAGGGCACGAACTTTCCTCTCTCTCTTTTATTTTTTTTTTTTTGTATAATGAAGAATTTAATACATCTACTATGGCTAATAACAACGTTAATTTCATTTCGTAAAAGTGACGCATTAGAATATTACACGCCTAAACATGAAAAGGGCATGTGTGCCATGCGAGGACAATGTGGGACTGAAGGCTTCTCTCCTCTACCCTGCGTCGACAATACGCCTGCACGGGTGCCTGAAACGGACTCATTCCGTCAATTACTCGTCGACACTTGCGGCGCCGATTATAGCCTCACATGCTGCGAAGAAGATCAACTCAATGAACTTGTTCAGCAAGTCAAACGAGCAGAACCTATTATATCATCCTGTCCTGCATGCTGGAGCAATTTCTTGCAATTTTGGTGCTCCTTTACGTGCTCACCTGACCAATCCACCTTTGTGAACGTTACCGCAGTTAAACCTGGCGACGAAAAAGGCACATTCACGGTGATTGGTACCGATTATTGGGTTGGGGATAATTTTGGTCAGCAATTTTACGATAGCTGCAAAGATATCAAGTTTGGGTCCTCGAACGGATACGCCATGGACTTTATTGGTGGAGGGGCAAAAGACTGGCATGGTATGGTTGCCTATATGGGCATGAAGCGTCCCATGTTAGGCAGTCCGTTTCAAATCGACTTTCCGGCCATGAAGAATACACCACAGGATGGTCTCGAGCGCTACGATGCAGATGGAAAAGCATGTAACGACACAAATCCCGATTATCGATGTGCTTGTGTTGATTGTCAGGCTGTTTGTCCTGTTTTACCTCCTGCTCCTGGAGAAATACCTGAGTGCCGTATTGGTTTATTGCGATGCTGGAGTTTCACTTTATTAATTACTTACAGTGTCATTATTGCACTGGCCATTATCTTTTTAATCGCCAAGAACAAACGTATTGGACAATGGACACAGCGATTCTTTGGTATACATTTGGATCAGTTAGGTTCGCGTGGTCTCTATGAACGTTTAGCACTTTCAGACGACCCAGATGAATTACAAGATGAAGAGGAAGGTTTATTGGACCCAGATTATACACCACCTCGATACTGGCTCAATTCTCGTTTGCAAAACTGGTTTTACTACCAAGGCTTGTTTTGTGCGCGCTATCCATGGCTCGTGATTCTTGTTTCTCTCTTCTTTGTGAGCTTATGCTCTCTTGGCTGGTCTCGTTTTGCTATTGAACGCAATCCTGTCAATTTATGGGTGTCGCCTTCTTCAACGGCATTAGCACAAAAGAATCACTTTGATGAAAACTTTACTCCATTCTATCGCACTACACAATTGTTTTTTGTAAGCGAGACGGACGAACCTATTGCTTCCGCTGAACGTTTAGAGAATTTGTTTAAATTGGAAGACGAAATCAAGACAACCAAATCTAGCAAGTACAACCAGACCTTACAGGATGTATGCTTTCATCCAAACGGGGATGCTTGTATTATACAGTCTGTCACGGGTTATTGGCAAGGAGACATCAACGTTTTTGACCCAGAGGATTGGGAGAACCAATTGGATCAATGTACCTCACAACCCTCTTTGTGTTTACCTGAATTTCAACAGCCCTTAAAACCAGAGATGATTCTTGGAGGATATAAAAATGATGATTATTTGACAGCAAGAGCTTTTGTTGTGACATTTGTTTTGACTAATTCCATACATGATGCAGATAACGACAAATCGGAACAATGGGAAACAACGGTACTTCACTCTATCTTAACGGGCTTAAACGACCGTCCAGAGTGGGAAGGTGTCCGTATCAGTTATTCAACAGAGGTAAATTTTACAAAAAGAGGCTCAAATGCTCCTTTATTGATTTTTTGTTATGTTAGAGTTCATTAGAGGTAGAACTAAACAAGTCAAGTAACACGGATGCAGGTACGGTGATTATTAGTTATTTGGTGATGTTCATGTATGCATCTATTGCATTGGGTCGGCTTAGTTCATTGAACCCTCGTCGATTTGTCATTGACTCGAAATTCAGCCTTGGTATCTGTGGTATTTTGATTGTCATTTTCTCAGTCTCTAGTGCAGTTGGCATTTTTTCGATGACAGGCAAGAAAATTACATTGATTATTGCCGAAGTGATTCCCTTTTTAGTACTCGCAGTAGGTGTTGACAACATCTTTATTTTATGTCACGAATATGCGAGACGAGCCGATAATTTCAAGGAGGAGACTATTGAAGAAAGAGCTGCCAAGACATTGGGAAAGATGGGACCTAGTATCTTATTGAGTTCACTCAGTGAAACCATTGCTTTTGGACTTGGTACGCTGGTGACTATGCCTGCTGTGAGCAGCTTTGCGATTGTTGCTTCGATTGCTGTCTTTGTGGATTTCGTGCTTCAAGTCACTTGTTTCGTGTCTTGTTTGGTATTGGATGCATACAGAGAAGAGGTAAGTCCCAATTAGCTGCAATACACAGTCACTCAACTTTTTTTTTTTTAGAGTAACCGTATTGATTGCTTCCCATGCGTTCGTATTAAGGCGCCTGAAGTTGTTGAAAAAGACGGTATTTTGGAAAGTTTCTTAAAGAACTACTATGTACCTACCATTCTTCACGAAAAACTTCGTTATGTCATTTGTCTCTCGTTTTTGGGACTGTTTATGCTTGGACTATCACTTGCTCCTCAAATTCCTCTTGGACTTGATCAACGTATTGCTTTACCTTCTGACTCGTATCTTGTTAATTATTTCAACGACTTGGACCAATACTTTAATGTGGGACCTCCTGTCTATTTTGTGGTCAAGGATGCTAATGTAACAGAACGTTCTGTACAAAAAAAGATTTGTGGTCGGTTTCCTGGATGCCAAGAGCGATCACTAGCCAACATATTAGAATTAGAACGAATGCGCCCTCGTGTGTCCTTTATTGGAGAGCCTACAAGTGTCTGGTTTGATGATTTTATGAATTGGCTGAATCCCGCTACTGAATGTTGTCGATTGAAAAAATCTACGTTGAAGGACTATTACTTGGGCCCACCTGATATGGAAATGTGTGGCCCTTACGACGATGAAGATGAATGTGTGTATTGTAATCCTAATTGGGATATCAGTATGGATAGTTTCCCTGAAGGACAGGCGTTTTTAGATATGTTTGATTTGTGGATTCAAATGTCACCCGATGAAGACTGTCCTTTAGCTGGTAAGGCTGCTTATGGAGATGCTATTGTCACGGATAGATCCGCAGTGACGGTGAGCGCATCGTACTTCCGTACGTTCCATACCCCTTTACGTACACAAGAACAATTCATTTCCGCTTATGCATCCGCAAGACGTATCGCAGAAGGTTTAAGCAAAGAACTTGACATAGAAGTGTATCCATACTCTGTGTTTTATATTTTCTTTGAGCAGTATAGTTATATTGTATCGATGGCCTTTGAAATTCTTGGACTTGCGATATTGTCAATTTTCATTGTGACAAGTTCTTTGTTGGGTAGTATTCGATGCGGTGTGATTGTTATGTCTGTGGTAATTATGATTTTGGTGGACGTTGTTGGTGTGATGACAGTGTGGGGAGTTAGTTTAAATGCTGTTAGTCTTGTCAATCTCGTTATTTGTGTCGGTATTAGTGTTGAATTTTGCTGCCATATTGCACGAGGCTATATGGTAGCCAGTGGTACACAAGAACAACGTGCTGGTAAGAGCATGGTTGATGTCGGTAGTTCTGTAAGTCATCTCTATTTTTTTTGGGGGGGTGAGAGATGCGAAACAGGATTTTTTTTTTTTAATATTAGACTTTCTATTTTTAGGTATTCTGTGGTATCACTTTAACGAAGTTTGCTGGCATTATTGTTTTAGCTTTTACAAGATCAAAGATTTTTGAAGTTTATTATTTTAGAATGTGTAAGATTATTGAAAGAGAAAAAAGGAAAAAGATATTTATTATTATTTTAGATCTTTGTATTGTTGTTTTGGGTGCATTGCATGGCCTAGTGTTGTTGCCTATTTTATTAAGCATGTTTGGAGGAGAAGGTATGGCTTTGTTAACTGAATTTGATGAAGATGGGTTTGGCTGGTTTACTGGAAATGGCGGGCGAAACGGCAACGGTCTTTTAATTGACGATAATGAAAGTTCAGACCAAGTATTAATTACAGACATATCAGAAGAAGATGATGGCCAAAGACGAAGAAGACGATCTACGGGGTATAATAGAATGTCTGTTGAATAAAATAACATTGTAATTTATGTATATTTAAGGAGGATCGGCTTCTTGTTTATACCCAATACAGTGCGTGGTTACATAAACAAATATCTTTTTCATATATTTTTGTCGCGTTCAACTATTTTCTTTGTTGAGCTTTTATTTATAGAAAAAATATCGACGTAATTTTGATGTAGGACATTAATATTTATCTATAATGTAATTATTATATTCAGGACAGGGACATTTTGTAAAGACTTGGCGAGTTACTGTATTTAGAAAAAATCATGGGCTTTTTACCCGTGGTGTTAGAGCCACGCTTTCTATAAATATTTGCACGGTTATAATTTTCAAGCCAAAAATCTATCAAGGTGGCGGTCATTGATTGGCACTCCTCCCTTCTCTCACTTTACTCACTGTCTCTCCCCCCCCCCCTTAATTGCGTATTTATTTTTGTGTATCTGATTTAAAAAAGGTTTCTTTTTTATTTTTTTTCTTTTTTTCTTTTTTTTTTTTATTTATCTTTTTATTTTTAAAACTATGGAGCATCAAGATATTATTGAAAATGTGCCTACTGTCTTTTCACAAACATACCCTATTATTTGGAATACAATTATTGGACAGCAATTAGATCAAAAATATTACAATACTTTAATGAAAGCGATAGACTCTCAAGATAGTCTTTTATATCAAGAAGAAAGCCTTATTATTAACCCTTTTATGCTTCACCAAAATGTGCTTAAAGATGATGTATTTTTAGTACAACCTAATCAGGTCATTATGTCCACTAATAAGGAAGATGACGATACACTTTCTTTATCTAGTCATTCTTCTTTATCTTGCTCTTCTCAGCCTCAATACTCTCCACCTACTCAATATATGAAAGAAGACTGGTCTCATTTACTAGATATCTTTGGTACTGATATGGTCTATGATTTACCTATTATGCATGAGCAACAACAAGAAAATCTTGTTGAAAATAATAACAAAAAACGAGTCGCTGATGATGAATCCCGTCAAAAGCGCCGAAAGAAATCTAAAACTTTAATGGAAAGCAACAAGAAATTAAAAAAAGAAGAACAAATAGACTTGGTTGAGCCTATGAAAGATGATGATGAAAAGACACTTTACCAATACTTGACTGAGCAATCTATTGATTGGTGCAGATATTGTGGCACTACAGAAGGTGTTAATTGGAGACCAGGACCATGGGGTAAAAGAACACTTTGCAAGTAAGTATAATAAATAAAGAGAGAGAGAGAGAGGGGAAATAGACTAACTTATTGTTTAGTAAACATGGATGTGATTATAAGGGTTATGGGTTGGCTAGTAGAATGCCTCGTTTAGATCTTTCTTTATTTGCTCATGAAAAATTAAAAGATCGTATACGTCCAGTTATTCAACACTTTTGTACAGTATGTCAATCACCCGAATTAGATCAACAAAAGAACCCATTGATAATGTGTGAAGGTGGATGTTCTCGTGCTTATCATAGTCAATGTCATACTACACCAATTAAAACAAATAACTCTATGCGCTGGTATTGTAGTTCAGCATGCATGGAAAATCGTAAACGAAACAAAGTTGGTATGTATTATTATTATTATTATTCCCCCCCCCAAAAAAAAAAAAAGAAACTGAAATTTTGGACTGATTATTCATTATTATAGTCGTTGAATTACCACGTAAACATATACCACTAATGCATTTATTACCAAAATCCATGATTAGAAAGCCTTAATTTTTGTTTCATAATAATATGTTAGATCTGTAGATAAACAAAGAAAAAAAACAAAGAAAAAAAATTCCTTATATATGATTTCCCTTCCCCCTCATTATACAATACTATGTATACATACTACTAATAATATTAACATGTTTCAAAACTATTAAAATTAAAATTGTATTATGTACATGAAGGAGTAAAACAGGTATTAAACAACTGGAAAAAACTATTATTCCTACTATCATTTTCATTATCCTCACGTGATGACATGACTGATAAACGAGAAGAGAGAATAGATTGCTGTTGTGATTGACTGCTGTTGTTTAATAGTGTTATATACATATCATCTTCTGAAGATAGGCTACTGTCATCATCATCATCGTGAGTGGAAGGCTCATAACCTCTTTCTCTTAATAATTGTTCTGTCCATAATAAATATAACCCACCATCATTTTCATTAGGGCTAATCGTTGTTTGTGAAGGTGTAATAGGCCTTGAAACGTCTATTAATTAATTAATCAATTATACAAGCTATTCGGTCCGCTAATAATGCATATTATTACCTAAATAGAGTGCATTATTACTGCTCATTGAACCATAAGTTGCTGCTGTATTCATAAAAGGTCTTTTGCCTATGTTAAGTATCATGAATGCACATATTACTTTATTTGGTAATTATGCGGTTACCTTTGGTGTCTTCATTCATGTAATATGCATTTATACTTGAAGATGTAGAAGGTGTGGGTGGCAAATAAGAAGGTGTCATGACAGGCTGTAGGATGATTAGTTTGACTTTATTACATTAAAAATCAATGTTTATACCTTGCTGTCATAATGAATAGGAAGAGCAGAACTGGGTCTCATTATTGTTATTATTATTATTGGGAATTTTTATTTATGTAAGGAAAAAAAGAAAAGAAAAGAAGAAAAGCGTTTATATATATATATATATATGATGAGAGATTGTGTAATAATCAAGGACAGTCCCATCTTGTTTAGATATCTTCTTTACATTTATAATAAGACCATGATTCAATCATTGTACAGTTTCCTAAAAATTTCGGGCACGTGTGCAATCAAGGGGTTGAATGATCCATTGTAACCCCCCCATATAATATATACATATATAAAAATCAACCAATCAACTTGACACGAGGTAACTAAGCTCTTATGTGGCCTCATAAAATATATATATATATATATATATATATATATATATATATATAAACAGTGTGTCGTTTTAGTATAACTACGTTAGTATTCCTAAAATGTTTATACGAAAGGGAGCTCTTTTTTCTCAAAAAAAAAGAAAAACCTAAATTCCTACTATCCTTTTAAATGTGTGAAAAGTAGATTCAGGGCAATCACATCATATTACCAATAATTACTCTAAAAAAAGGTCTGGAGAAAGAACAACGCATCGATCTCTGATCACTATAAAATGAAGATCAGTTTTTTTTTTTTTTTTTCTGGTAAACGCAGTTGTAATTTTTGCAACAACGCATATTATAACTCATGCCTATCGAAATGTTGCCTTTTTCAATCAACAAGATTGTGTAACAGGTGTAGAGTGTTACATGACTTTTCAGTTATGTCTAAATCTCCTCCTCACTTTACATATGTAAGATAACATCTTTCTTATTTTGTATATTGATATCCCTGACTCAATATGAAAATTCCTTCCTTTATTTTGCTCCTTATATTACCTTAGACTGCTGTAGAAAGAAATCCTCGTACAAATTGTTGGTTACAAAAAAAGAAGTTGGTGTCCGCAAACAACACAGACCTTCACACACATGTAACACTGAGAGAGATCTAGGATGAGTTATGCCCAGTCGTCTTGTTATTTTTTTTTTTTTGACAATTACTCTCACTGAAGCGATTACTCTTAACAATTTCAACAACACCATCTTGTGTATCAGGTCTCCTAAATAAGCCCAACCACTGACTCTTAATCGAAAAGTGTGTCTTGCTCATGAGTGCAACTATTACTAGAGCTGCTCAACAAACGGACCGTTATAATTACGTCTCCAAAGCTACCGGTGTGTTTTCATGTGATGTCAGAGATCAAGTGGTATTTGTTTCGCGGCTTATTTAATGCTCTCTTCTTAATATCGGCTTGAACATTCCATCACTTCTTTTTACTGTACCGATTCATATCTATAGCAAAATACAACTGTTCTATCGCTTCAAATGTTGTCAGTAAAAACGCTAATACAGACAAGAATACTTGGTATGATGTGCTGATATTATATAATCGGCAAAGAGTGATCAATACCGGCATTTACTACTATATATATTATAAAACTCCTACCTAAGTGGTAATAAAGAGATAAATCAACACTCTAAACCCCTTCAATATACGAGAGAGAGAGAGTTTACTGTGCCTTTTAGGTAATACAGTCTAGTCCTTTTTACTGATATCATACATGATCTTTTAATTTTTATATCATGTCATTTTAAATGATTACGTAAATAGATGGTAAAGGTCTTGTGAACACGCGTATGGTATCTTGAAATTAAAGACTTTAGGTATCTAAAAGGTTATCTTTAATACTTGGCTCACTCTGATGTTTTGAATGTAGCCACGTGGCAAAAAAAAAAAAAAAGGAATAATGCACATTAGTTTTTTTTTTTTTTTTTTTGCTAAATTTTATGTAATTGGTTAAACAAATGTATCTAGCTTATTCGATGATTGTATGAGTCGGTAAGGGAATATATAATGATGGTTATCTTCTGCTGTTTGCTTTTTGTTTATAGTGCTGAGCGAGGTGAGACCTATTATTTGCCTTATGACGCTCGTACTCTTGTTGATAACCCATTCTTCGTCTTTCTTTGCGACTCATCTCTTTACTGTTTTCTTCATTCCCGTATCGCTGTCCTCTGGTTGATCGATGAGATTCCTCTTGATATCTATCATTGTCATTTCGACTACGATAGGGCGCTTGTTCGAAATCATCATCAACATAGCCTTGGTCGTTTCGTTTTTTATAATGAGATCCTGTATTTTGGTTCCGCTTGTTTATGTGATAAGGTTCTATAGCTTGACGTAGCGTACGAGCTGACTTATTTCGACTGAATTTGGGTTTATCTGATTGACTACCCACATAGATGATTTCTGCTGAAAATTGCGAACCTTCATCTCGAGGCTGATCATACCGGTGAGGCTTTACGCATATGACTGACGAGAGAATGCTTGAATTTGAAGTGGCACTTCTAACACGGTCGTGTAAGGACAGTGACATGTTTCGAAGAATCTCTTTGATTTGAGCAAACTTTGACGTACTACGGGAAACATTCATTTCTGATGTTTTAACAAACTGTCAATGAAAACAAAAATAGCTTATCCAATGCTTATATATACCTGGAATATCTGGATCGATAATATTTAAGGTACGAGATTTGGGTCTGTACGTGGAAGGGGTATTATCATATGTGTAGTATTTACCGCCATCAGACAAAGATATCACTTGCTCTGTTTCGTCAAAACCTGAATAAAAATCGAGAAACCCAAGCAATAGGTAAGCGTAGTAATCAGGCTTTGATTTATCACTGTCCTTTGTATGCATCTATTTACTCTTCTTCAGTAACATAAAACAATAGATAAATTTAACAATAGTTTTACCTGGAGAAAGCTGACAATCATACATATCAATGAGTAGCTAGCTAACCCATTATCCTTTGATGAAGTTGGATCGAATTTTGGGTCACTCCAAAGACGAGTCCCTTTCAAAGCTTGTTTTAGCACATAGAATAAAGGTTTTAGTTCAGGATATTGTCTTAGCCAAACGCTTGTTCTATTAGAACTGTAGCTTTGTCCTTGTATTGTAATATCAAGAGATATATTCTTTTCGTTTGTTATTGTTAATACTGGAATCCTAGCAAAAGGAATAATTGTTATATCTTCCCATTTAAATAATCCTTGACGACTTAGAGTCCTGCGTAGATTGAATAGCATTTGAGAAATGTGTTTTTTTCCCAATTCATATCCATAATCAATACAAACATCAATATCGCTATAATCAAGAGCATTAGTTGAAGATCGTGGAAATTTGATTGTTGTTTTGTTGTCACCTCGACGGAAATTGTAAGCCGGTCGCGTAGGAGCCATAAGGCATAAAGGAAGCACCAGGAAAATTTGCTTCAAGGACTTGAACTACCCTGTACAAAAGCGTGTCTCGATTCAATTCTTCCGTTTTTGTTGGACCAATGTATTTTTGAAAATCAAGAATCTCTTTTGATAATCTATAATAGATCCTGTCAATTGATTCCAACTTTTTTTGCTTAACTATCCAAATTTATCCAACCTCTCTTTTGTATTCTCTATAGACAATGTCTTGCTGTTGCTCCAAGGTGCATCCATAGTTGATCGATTAAAACGAAAAAATAGTTTTTTATGCCTGTTTTTAATCTGTCAGCAACTGCTAAATCACTGCGCTACTCCTGTGCCAATTATTTAAAGTCACACAGGCCGTCTTTTTTTTTGTTTTTTTTTCCTTAAAGTTCTTTAGACATCTCTCATATATCAAATAAAATGGTACGTATATTGTCTAGTTGTGGATATAATGTTGATAAATAATGTACTCTCATTTTTAGACTAATCATACAATCTTGTTGATTCAAACATCTCCTGGACAAAGGTAAATAAATTAACATGAACATTTTTGGTGATTTATTCAACAAGCATAATTTAATTTGCTTTTAGTTCGAGAACTTACTAGTAAGTGCTTAGATGCGGTAGATCTAGTTCGCGTTACTAATTTCTGTATTTTAGTGAGCTTCCAACAGAGGCTGAAGCAATGGATCGTAAATAGAATGTATATGTATAAACTAACAGCAAATATACTAAACATATAGTTAACTCAATAGACATTGCAAGTTTATATGAAATGCGTCTCGCGAAAGAGAATCCAAATGCTGGTCAAGTCCAATACAGGTAAGTCATAGTCATTAACTATTAGGGCAACAGAGCTAATTTACTTTCCTTTCTTCTTTAGAGCTGAGGATCTGTTTAGATATATTGACTCGCACCAAGAATTTGTTGCACTTGTGTTTGAGCCATCATCCTATGTAAACATAGACATTAACAACGGACACTAGTTGGTAGATGGACTAATTTATCTGTGTTTTGCTCAATAGAAATATTTACCCCGAGACAAGGATTGGATCAAAGATCGCTTAATTGCTCATTTTAGTGGACAGCAGCAAAACGAGCCTATGCAACAACATCACAGACATAATAGACGTCGCCATTAGATCTAGCATATTAATATATAATCTCCAACCTCACTAAAAAAAAAAAAAGACACCCGTTACTTTACAGCATATATAATAAAGAACAGAGCTTTGATATCAATATAAAGTGTAAGTTTATTTCATAGAATTATAAGTAAATAATAAAATAGTAGGGGAGAAAAAAAAAAGGAAGGGTTATGTTGGAAACATTTTACATAATTAGAGGAGGAAAAGGGAGATAGGTTGCTTTGTGTTTTTTACAGTTTTCTAATGCTAGTACGCCGCTCTCCCTCTTCTTCTACCAGATCTTCCACAAGTTAAGCAAGAAGCAATAGCACCAAAGATACCAGTGATACAACGAGTGATGGCCGAGATAATGGCTTGGAAGAAACCAGCAATACCGCTGATAATACCAGATAATAAAGAAGCAATAGAGCTTACAATACCGCTAAGACAAGAGAATATAGATCCCATATTTTGTTTCTGTTGATTTGATTTTTTTCTTAAAAAAATAAGATAGTTTGATCCAATATTGAGGCTCCTTCTCTCTTTTATATGTTTTCTAGAAGACAAAGATCACCATGACGTAATTTTTTCAAATTGGATTCTATGACGATTCCTTGGAAATTTTGGTACCAATGACAAAGTAGCATTTTTTTTTTGTTAGAACAAAGCTTTTTTTAACTTGTATGATTTCATTTTCTGTAATGATGCTACTATGATGTTTCGTTATGTTCTAAGTACTTTTGGTAAAATTTGTCTATTTTAAGACAACAAATATTTGCAATTAGAGTCATTGCCCCTTTATTTTTGACAGAATATTTGCTCTTTTTTGAACCAATAAAAAAAAACTTATTTTTGAGCTCACATTTATGTCCCCTTGACGACTGTTGTCATGCCTGAATTTTTGCGATATCGTATGTCATAGAAACGGAGTATACATATAGTGATATTTAGCAACTTCACCGAGAATACATACATATTCATCACATATCAATCATGGGGCATTGCTTAAAGAACTGACACTACTCATGTACTTTTTGATTTGAGATCAACAGTTTACAGTTTAAAAGAAAAAAAAGTTTAATATCAGTTATTCTGAAAAGATATGACAGGATGAAATATAACTTGCCTAGAAAGCCTTTAGTATTCATACTGGAAGACAATAATGTCTCTAAATTGTACTTGGAGATTGATAAGAACAAATAAAACTTCGAAAACCCGAGATAACAACCGCATTATCCAATCTTTATAGGGCTGTATTCACAATAAAGGAAAATAAGGTATATATATATATATATTCACCATATAAATACATACCCTATATCAATAAGCAAAAAAGATTAATATATATACATTACATCCACTAGCACGCCCTTCTGCTCATTTTCAAGGCTTTGTAACAAAAATGGCAAAATTAAAATTTGGGTTTTAGCTGCTATTTCAAACTTTTTTTTTTTCTAATGAATGAGACAAAAAAAAAAAAAAAAAAAAACGGGAGATCGTATTAAAAATAAAGGAAAGGGATATGGGGGAGGACGGAGAGGAGAAGGAGGGAGAAGAAATTTTTGCACAGTGGTGGTGTAACTTTTTTGAAAACGGTATTTAAGGAGGAAAAAAAGATTTATTAAAATTCATAAAACTTTTTCTTTTCTTGTTTCTCTCAAATCTATTGTACCTTTTTATGCCTTCAAAGACGCATTTAACACTACAATATCAACCACAAAAAGAAGAAGTAAAAAAAAAAAAAAAAAGACACCCATTTATATGTCTATAACTCACTCTTTTTATAGAATACCAGTGTGGATATGTCGAATCTTTACATCAAAAATCTTGAACCGCACATTACCAATTATGAATTAAATCAAGCTTTCCGTCGATTTGGCCGAATTATATCTGCTAGAGTCATGACAAATCCAGCAAATGGACTGTCTAAAGGTTATGGTTTCGTCAGTTTTAGTAAATCTGAAGAGGCTGCTGCTGCCCTTAGAGAAATGAACGGCATCATGTTAGGCAATAGGCCGCTTTTTGTTGCTTATCATGAGCCTCGCAAAAATCGAGCTCCAGCTAACTATTATCCTCCTTACAATTACTCTTCTTACCCAGATTACTCCCAAGGTAAATAAACAAAAAAAAAAAGGTCCTGTCATCTTGCATTAACTTTATTTTTATTAGCAACACCAATAAATGGTCTTGGTATCAATAACGTGGATGAATTAGGAATGAATACAAACATAAAGGAGCTTTCCATTGGCCAAAAATATGCACCTATGCATACTACAATCAATCTACCACCAAGAAAGGTACTTGCCTACAGGCATATTTGTGCGATGTATTAAGGCTGTTTTTTTTTTTTTCCTCAAATAGGACGCTTCCCCATATAAATTATCACCGCCATTTTCATCTTCGCCAATATCAGGTGCAGGCATAGGAAAATCTCTTGCATCTCTTGCATCAGGTCTGAGCATTCAGCCACCACCTTCGAAACCTATCAATATCGGTTCAAACGGACGTCCCACATTGCGTAGAAGAGGTTCCTTAGAGTCTGTTATGACTGAGTCAAGTGTTCAACTACAACGCACTAAACTAGAACAGGCCGTTCGCAACTCGGGTAACTATGGCAAATCGACGGCCGATATTGTGGATATGCTCTTGACTTTAAAAAGAAAAGAAAGATCGTTGTGTTTATTTAATCCAGACTTTTTACAAGAAAAGATACAATTGGCTTTAGATGCATTAACTACATGCATAGAAAGTGATGATGAGGAAGAGGAAGAAGAAGAGGAAGAGGAAGCAATCAGTGACCTAGTCATGAGAACGTAAGTAGCACATTGAATATACATGTTTATAGAAAGAAACCTTATCGCCATCATTAGAGATAACAAGAGTCCACCATCTCACATGTATTATCAACCGCCAACAAGAGAATCGAAGGCTATACCTATTGTCGCCCCAAAACCCGATACGCAAAAAGAAATTCAATCACTCTTGGACTCCTTGGAGAATAAACCAACTCATGAAAAGAAACAATTACTAGGCGATAAATTATTTCCGCTTGTCAAGGTAAAAACAAACAAACATTGTCACACGTTAACTGATCTCTGTATTTTTTTTTTTTTTTTTTTTTTTAGACCACTGGTACAAAACAAGCGCCCAAAGTAACTATCCGTTTATTGGACACTGTGGATTTACAAGAATTAGCACACATCATGTACGATACCCCATCATTAAAAGCACGTGTGGAAGAAGCTTTCCGATCAATACAGTAGCACATAATGACTTTATTTAAAATAAAAGAGACACATATAGCGACATTTTTTTTTTTTTTTTACCTAGTGTAATGCTAACGAATCCGTGACAATTTGGCTTCGTTTGTTTAAAAGCTTAGCTTCTTCATTTTCATAATAAGTACGAGCTCTTTGTAAGCCGTGGAAGTATTGGGATGGGATATGGTCTTTCAAGAAGAATGGGTAAAATTTCTCAATAAAGTAAATAGGATTGCCACTGGGAAGGTAACGGGTTAACCACGGCTTAGACATGAACATGTGAGCCCATCGAGGCAAATTAACTTTTTCAACAGGTGACGGTGATGCGAGTATTCTTTTATGCTTCTCAAGAGCATGAGTCTCGTTACTTATGCCGCTGTTAGTAACAATATTGACTTGTGTGGGAGGCTGATAACTGGAAGGATAGCACTTGAGAGGCTTGGAGTGCCATTCGCGAGTGATTTGGATAGCATGTCCAACATGTGAATAATTGAAAAAATCAGATTCTGACATATAATGTCCTATATATGTATATAGATATATATATATATATATTCATCAATAAAGCAAGCCAAAAAACGGTCTTTTGTCTTACCACATGTCTTGCTGTCATATCCTGGAGGAAGTCTGCAAAAGATATCCGATTTGTTGATAATTCTCCACAAAGTTGAAGACCGAGTTACGGGTAAATTACTATAAGAAGCAAAAGTAGAAGCAAAATCGCTATCTCCAACTGCTGGAGTACCAATAATATAGGCATCACGAAGCACAATTTTGTCACCTAAATCTTCTGGTGACTTGAGCCATCTAGCAAATAAAAGAGAGCTGAGTGCAGCACCTAGTGAATGACCTGTAATCCAAAGTTGTACAGGCTCTGTTGTGTTTAGCTGTTCCTGTATTTGTGCTGCTTTAGTCTGAACTGCTGATAAAATAGCGCCATAAGGGTCACGTATGTCTTGATTTCCAAAACCAGATGTACTGAATAAAGACTCATAAAAGCCTTCATGCACACAGCCATCTAAGAAAGAACGGGCGTCTGTTCTTTGGAAAGTAGCATCTACCAAAAACTCTTCATAATTAGTTGGTGTTGTTCCTTTAAATGTGACGATAATGAATGGTGTAGTTTCTGACCAGAAAATACCTAATTCATCCAAACTTTTAGACTTTTTATGCACATATTGATCATGCGTGCATTTTACCACAAAACGGTCCTCCCAAGGATTTTAATTCTGAAACGCCAGCAAAATGCAAATTCCAACTTTCAGCAATTTGTCGAATGCGGTACTCAGATTCCCAAAGTAGTTCTTTCATTTTACTTTCAATAACGTGCTCTGCATTTTCATCGATGACTGCTTCTTTCTTGCAAGCTACTTTGAAGGAATTGTACATATCATAGGCTTCTTTTACTTTTCTCGAATCGCGCTCATAAATTAATGAAGAGACAAGTACGAACGCTTGTGCGATTGAGAGGTCAAAAGTACGCTTGCGACATCCTGAAACATTCAATTTAGGAGCAGGCTTGCCTAACAAGTGCAGCGTTTTTTTGACTAATTGAGCTGATGAATCTGACAATAAGAGCTCAGGTGCACCTAATACACATCAAACAAAATAACTGTAAAACAAAACATGAACATGTGAATGGATTCTATTACCCCAGTTGATAGCGCCAAAACCCTCTCCATACTTCAAAGCGATATATCTAACTACTTCTGCTCCATGCCATGTTTCCATAAAGAGTTTAAGCCCCATTTCAAAGAGGACAAGAAACGATACAGTTGTAGGGTACACAATGATAAACGCCGCAGAGCTAAGAGGAGCCGTAAAGATCATGGACCAGTTGAAATAGAACGTCAAAAAGAGGTTCTTGAATCCGTTTATCATGTATCCAAGGTATGGCCAGTGACGAGCTCTACCAGGTTCTGGAATACCCTCATGACGTAATGCGTTAAGGAGGTGCGTCGTGCTACGTCTCTCAATGAAAATAGGATGCCCGGAAAGACTTGTTGATGCATGACGAGATGTATCGTCTTGTTCACTATTGTGAATCACTTCATTCTTTTTGTTAGTGTGAGTAGACGTGCTGCTACTGTGTGAGTGATTGTGTGCATGGCTATGGGCATGAGCACTAACACTGCTGTTGCTTTTCTTGTTGGTGATTTTCGTATTAGATACACTACTACTCTCACTACCTGAATCAAGCGATCTTGATCCTTTAACTGTATATAAAGATTAACACACTAGTTAAATGTGAGAGCGTTTTTTTTTTTATTATTATTTACCGTGATGAAGATTATAAGACATTAAGGAGAGAAAAAGAGAGAAGATTAGCGTACAAAAGTTTAAATTAGCTTTATAATATTATTTGTTTACAAGCGATAATGTTACAGTTTTATTTATGTCATACATAATGGTTATATATCTTTAAAAACTAAATACTTCTTCAATCGTCCCAAGAGAAAGAAAACACTAAAGAGACGTTTATTCCCTATGGAAGCGCTACGAACAGCAAATATCAAAAATGACGGCTCTTCCTGAAGCTGTAGAATTTTACAACTTGTTTTTCGTCCCTAGAATAAACCATTGTAAATTCATTGAGCAGCGCTCAAATAATTTAAGGTAAACGTATTATTTCTCTCAGTTTATTTAATATATTTTGCGCCAGTTTTGCAATTCAAGATATGAAAGGGACGTGAAACAATAGATAGAGATCAAGGTATTTTCATTACCTGCTGAATGGATAGTTGTAGATAAATCTTGTACGCCTAGTTTTTTGGCTACTGCAAAACCGCCTGTCTTTAAAATCGCGTTCGACAAAACCTTTGGCAGGATTGGTCTCAATATTGCAACGTTTTTCTATTATGGGCTAGTACCATTCCATCATCATCTGATTTTTTGTGGCGTTTGTATTTTTGAACTTGTTATTCTCAGATCACTATATGTGACAAAAGTTCAAAGGGGCGTCTTTTGTTTGAAATATGAGGTATTCTTTAGCAGCACGGTAATCTCAAGACGTAGTTGAATGTTTAAACATCCTTGGTAATATTGTACAGATATGTACGGTTTTACAAAGGGCGTCATTTCGTATAAGTCTTGATCTTTGGCCAGTACTCTCCTATCAAGTTCAAGAAGAGTAAATATGGTACATGAGTGGCGGCTAAACTAGCAAACACTCAGTAGGTTGCTTTATATGAATATAGGAGAACCAAAACGGCATAAATTAATAACATTCGGTCTCATTTTGTGAATAAGTTACGGTAGATGCTGAACAAAGTGCTCTAAAAAGACGAAAAGCTTAAGTGCCTTGAAGAAAGAATGAAAGGAAAAGATTGTGATGAATAATTGATAAAGCAAGTAAAACGCGAAGAGGTTTTTATCTCTTGCACTCAATTAAAGCTTACTACTACGACTAAAAAGGTGCCTAGTACTAATTACTTAGATCAACGATCAAGTTCTGGTATGGAAAGCTTGTTTTCAATATACTCAGATAACGAATTTTGCTAAATGCACATATTCATTACACACAGATTTCTGTTGAGTCTTTACTGAACAATAAGTGCTTTCTTTGTGTGATATATCTATCTGTTCATGCAACAATAGATCCTATTTCTCACCATAATAAATCAGCTATCATAGAACAAAGGAACATACCAATGGTCACAATTTGGCAACATTTTATATTATTTATAAACAGGAACGGTTTTTATGATTACTCTTTTTCTTTTACTCTTATTGTATGCATTTTATGCGTGCTTATATTGTTCGAGAAGGAGACCCATTGAAAAGGAAAACATGGCCGCACGAAAGCCTTCTATTTTGAAGTGCTCTCAATAACTGCTGTTGCTCTTATTATACCTTTGCTGTGTGTAATAAACGTGTGCGTTTAGCAAAATCCTCTCTTCACTTTGAAGGAGCAATTTAAACTGACGAGGTTTGCGTTTCTGTTATTAAACAAAATATTCTCACTGGTAGAAAGAAACCTTCTATCAATAATTACTCTGTAATTAAGAGCTTTAAGAATGCAAGCGATGACTATATAAGATAAGCTGAAACATTAACACAAGCGGAGCTGGTAGAAACAAACAGAAAATACGTTTTGATGGATCCAGAGCGGCGAGATATACTTTACTGTATGAAAGAAACGGGTACTGGAAAGCAAGAAGTGCTTATTTTTACAAAAAACAGTAAGTCAAAACGGTCAAGGCATTATAGAATCTTAAAGGACTTTTGATTAGGCGTGATACTTCCCATGAAAGATTTGCCAGGCCTACTTGTATACATGTTTCCTTATTTATATGTAAATGAAAATGGTTACTACTCTCTTATCAATTGTCTTGGACAGGTTACTGTTAATGAAGAACCAGAAGGCGGGATTGCACAAGCAAACAAAAATAGGGAAACGCTAGCATCATATACAAAGCCAAGAATTTTGATGGCAGATAGAAAATTTGGTAGAATCATTGAGTTTCTCTCTTTTATGATAGATGCAATTGAAAAAAAAAGAACGTCTACTTCTGTAAGTTCATTTTTCTAATTTCCATTTTTGCTTCGTCCAATAAAGGCAAGCAAATATCTTAAATTAATTTTGATTTGTCCAAAAAAAAAAAAACTAACATCTTCTGAATTTCAAAGTGTAAAAACAACTGTATAGTGTATCATCAGGTGACGACGCATACAGATTCTATCCGCACCTAAACAGATATAAAGTATATGCTAGTGTTTTCTATAGCAGCAAAACTCAATAGCCTTTAAACTTCATTTTGCCCGCTTTCATATTATTGCTTGTAATCTCTTAAAGAGGCTTAATTTTCTGAATAAAGGGGGGTCATTCGAAAAATTTTTATAAAAAAACACGCCCTATAAACAATTTTTTTCCTTTCAAGATTTCCGTTTATTTTTTTTTTTGTTTTTATTTATTTTTTTTTTTTTTTTAGCAATGTCTTACTACGAGGATAGAGATCGTCGTGATCGTGACCGTGACAGAGATAGACCTAACCCCTGTCGTCTTTATATTGGTAAGTACAATAAACTAGGTATTGATGTCATTCACTAGATTTACACGTCATTTGTATAATTAGGTAACGTAAGCCGTTACGTACGTGAAAGAGACATTAGAGATGTTTTTGGCAGATACGGAAGAATCAGAGATTTGTTGTTGAGAGTAAGAAAATAACTATTTTATTTTTGTAGCCTGCTAAAGCTTAAATCTAGGATTTCTACGCTTTCATTGAATATGATGTACGTTCATTGCAGTTTTATACTAATAATATTAAACTCATATTTATTTCTTGGCTGTGTTTACCAATAGGATGTCAGAGGTAAGAAAAGATAAACATATGTTTGTTTTGGTTTTGACTAACTTGGTATAATAGATGCTGAAGACGCAATTAAAGAACTTGATGGCTACAAGCTCGAAGGTGAACGTTTAAAGGTTCATGTTGCAAACAGAGCCCGTAACAAGGATAATCGCGAAAGACGTGATGATCGTAGCCGTGATTACAGCAGAAGAAGGGAAACCTCTGATTCTGCCTCTGGTAGATGCTATAACTGTGGTGAAGTTGGTAAGACAACAACATTGACTTTTTTTTTTTTTTTTACTAACTTAACTCCAAATTCTAGGACACATGTAAGTACTAACTTAATACTGTATGCATACGTGCAAATGCTGCATACAGTCAAAAAACAGTGTTATGTAGAAATCTGTTTACTTATTTTCTTTCTCTTTTTTTTCAAACTTGTTTAGTGCCAATGAATGGTGAGTTTTAACTCTTGTTCTTAATATAACACGTTATCTAATCACTCTCTTCAAATAGTTCTTTGCCCAAAGGAAGGTGAGTTATATACTAGCGTTTCAATAATAAGTGAATTGATATTTACAAGCTCTTTCATCTTTAGCGGTGAACGTGCAACCAGGTTCCGCGAAGGTGTTTGCTTGTAAGTATATTCATATTCAATCTCTCGTCTTGTCAGCTAACATTTACTTTTATAGTGAATGCGGTAAAACCGGCCATAGAGCCCGCGATTGCCCGTAAGCCAATATGCCTGTTGTTTATTATTGTATTAACATGAAACTTTAGTGATAAAGGAGAAAGAAGACGTAGATCAGAATCTCCTAGATATCGCTCTCGCAGTCCCAGACGTTCTAGATCCCGCAGCCCTAGACGCTCCGATTCTCGTAGCCCTCGTAGACGCTCTCGCTCTGCTAGCCCTAAGCGCACTCGTGGTGAGAGACGCTCTCGCAGCCGTAGAAGATCTTACAGCCCTGACCGCAGAGGTCGTTCTGCTAGTCGTTCCCGTTCTAACAGTCGTCGCAGAGACGATAGCCGCAAGAGATCTGCTAGCCCTAAGAGATCTGCTAGTCGCAGTCGCTCTAGAGATCGTGAAGGTGACACAGCTATGGATGAAAAATAAGATGGTTCCCTTGATATGTAAACATAATTTTGAAGCAATGTTGATATAAAAAAAAAGAATTTCTTTTGATTAAATGGTGTGTGTTGATTGGTGAAGTTGTGCAATGGTTGGTTTTCATAAGTACAAGCATCGTTGTTCTTGACTTTACGGTGAAAACAGTTGGACACAGCAATTTGCTTTTTTAAAAGAAAAAAAAAAGATATATATATAAGCTCATGGTGTCATCAGTGTCTGATCGCTTGTGCCTAGAATGTGATATATATATATGTATATATGTATTCCGGCGTATAGTTCGAGATGTGAGTGTATTTCGATGGTGATGTATGGTTCATTATGTGGTTAAATCATCCATTACTTGCAGTGGCTGTCATTATACAAGCTTGATTGCACGAAGTACAAGACGATCAAATTAAAGGGCGCATTATGATCTTTAGAAATAGTTTTAACTTTGCATGAAACCATGCCAACTACATAATAACACCTATAGCCTAAACGCTCTTATCCTGTTCCATTGAGTCACATCTCAATGTTTGCTTACTTAACAATAAAAATCTTACACTGTTATAGGACGATGTTTACCCTTAGAAATATGATGCTAATCAGCCTTGTTTTTGGATGAAATAGAATAAGCTGTGTCAGTGATTATTAATACTATCACATTCTTATCCCATTATTACTAAGCACTCCGATAACAAAAGAAATTGACTTAGTAGTCACTATGCCGTAAAAAAGAGATTTATAGGTACATTGAGCCGTGTCCCTCATCTAAAAAGATAACCGATTATGTGAATGAATGAGAATTCAGAATGATAAATCCTAGAGAGCCAGTTTGAAGGCTATTTTGAAGCATCAATGGGTCTGCGTGACACTTAAATGAATTGCGGCTTTTCCCTTTCTTGACACAGTTTGTACCATTTAGGAAATACCTGTTGGCAGAATTATGCTAAATCACTAAATTAAATAACAGAAGTTACAGTCCCTTATTCATCGTCTAATCTTGATTATTCGTGTGGGGGTCGTAAAGGGAAAAACCAAGATCACTAATTAAAAATGAATAAGCGTAACTTTATTTTTTGAAAAAAGTCTAAATTTACCTTTTTAATAAAATTGATGTTTTTGGGCACATTACTACAATATGCTTTCTACAGCCCCATATTATTTGTAAACCTCTCAAACATATAAAAGAGAATCCACATTCGACGGTTTTCAGCCTTTTTTTTTTTTCTTTTTCTCATTAATTCATTTACAAAGAATAAGATGACCGTTTCCTCTGATGATAGAAAGTTCACTGCCTGGGCCAGTGTTGCTAAAGGTATGTAGGAGAATTGATGATACTAGAATCAATCTAATCATTCTCTCTTTATTCAGATAAGCCTCTCCAACAAATTGAATTACAATTGAAGCAATGGGATGATAACTCTCTTGAAATCAATGTCACTCACTGTGGTGTTTGCGGTACCGATCTTCATACCATCAAAGAATCCTGGGGTCCTACTACTTATCCCTGTGTTCCTGGTCACGAAATTGTTGGTGTTGTTACTCGTGTAGGTAAGAATGCCTCCAACTTCAAGGAAGGTGACCGTGTCGGTGTTGGATGTCAATCTGCTTCCTGTGGTGAATGCTCTGAATGTAAGCGTGGTTTCCCCAATCTTTGCCGTGGAAGATGGGTCTTGACTTACAACAGCAAATGGTATAATGGCGATGAAGCTTATGGTGGCTATGCTGATAAATGGCGTGGTGATTACAGATTTGCCTTCAAGGTTCCTGACAACTTGCCTAGTCACATCGCTGCTACCTTTTTCTGTGCCGGTGTCACTACCTATGGCCCATTGAAGCGTACAAACGTAACCTCCCAATCAATTGTCGGTGTCGTAGGTATTGGTGGTCTTGGCCACTACGGTATCCTTTTTGCTAAGGCAATGGGTGCTAAAGTTGTAGGTATGTCTCATAGTGAGTCAAAGAGGGAAGTTGCTCTTCAACTTGGTTGTGATGACTATATCAGTACTTCTGATGAATCTCAAATGGCAAAGTATGCTAACGAGTTGACACACATTCTCTACACTGGTTCTGGTCCCGATTTCCAATGGTCTACTTATCTTAACCTTATTCGTGTCAATGGTCACTTCGTTAGTGTTAACTTGCCCGACTGGCAATACCCTCCCATTCACCCTATGTACTTGGCTACAAGACAAGTCTTCATCCACGGTTCTTTCATTGGTTCACCTAATGAGATCCAAGAAATGCTCGAATTTGTTGCCGAGAAGAACGTTAAACCTTGGATTCAAGTTTATCCTATGCGCGATGCTCAAAAGGCACTTGACGACTTCAATGCTGGCAAGCCTAAATTCAGAATTGTTTTGGAAAACTAAAACGCTATAAATAGTCTTTAACATATAAATAAAAATTCACAACTTCTAAAATCAAATACTCTGAATAGTGTAATTGTAGTGTGTAGTTATAATTGACGACAAACACATTCGTATATTTTATTCAATTGAAGTACAGCTAAACTTCTAGGACGAATATAACACTTGTATTATTATTACTATTTCGTAGTAGCTCTGAAGGTTTCGTTTTAATTATCTTTTAGGGGAAGTTACTTGGCTAATTAATGTTATGAAACGATTTAAAATCGGCTGAGAGATTAATAAAGCTTGTCAATGTTGTCTGTTGCTACTGTTTAGAACATAAGCTCGATAATAAATGCAGGATGCCCTAATGATCCTTAACTAGTAATCAAGGGGTCTGTGATCCGTCCAATGCATTGCCCTTGTTTCAGTAGCTACTTGTATGTTCCTGCATCTCATATTTTTTAAACGTCTTTATCTTGCCGAAACATGTGGCCAACGTACATGATCAATTGGTTTTTTAAAAGAAGACGCCCCGAATGGACGCGTAAGCCTGTAAAGATGTATAGCATGTTAGTATATATCATTAGCGACTGTGATACAGGGGGGTACACAATGACAAATTATCAAGTAAACGCTTTTAAAAAATAAACTATTCACTTTATCGACATGTTACATAATGTTTAGAAATATTGATGAATAACAACCTCTAGCTGTGCGGCGCATCATTATTTTATAATGATTTTTCCGTCCAATGAGATCGATTCTGAAGTAAGCTATCTTTTACTAAAAGTTGGATTATCTTTGAAAAAAAAAAAAAAAAAAGGTCTTTTACTACTATAAACACGAAAAAATGCCAACTGTATACTCCTTTAACGATGGCGACGCGCTTTCTGGTGCCCTTAACACCTTTGTTGAGAAGGTGTCTCGCGATTCTATTGCAAACCATGGTTATCTCTCCGTTGCCATTTCCGGTGGGTCATTGCCTAAGATCTTATCCAAAGAATTAGCACATAACAAGAACGTTGAGTTTTCCAAATGGCACATTTTCTGGGCAGACGAACGTTGTGTAGGCCACAACGATGTTGATTCCAACTACCTCGAAGTCAAAAAGTCATTGCTTGATCACATTCCTGGCATTCCTCAAGAGAACATTTACCCCATCAATGAAAAGTACGCTATTGCTAAAGACTCTGAAAATGCCGCTGTAGATTATGAACAGCAGCTCAAGAAGTTTTTCAAGAACGAATTGCCTTCATTCGACCTTATCTTATTGGGAATGGGACCAGACGGACACTGTTGCTCCTTGTTCCCTGGGCATCCTTTATTGAATGAATCAGTGCGTTGGGTTGCACCTATCAATGATTCTCCCAAGCCTCCACCAGAACGCATTACATTGACTTATCCCGTTGTCAATAACTCAAAGTTGGTTGTCTTTGTGACCGCAGGAGATGGTAAGAAAGACATGGTTCAACAAATCATCGAACAACCTGAAAAGGATTTGCCTTGTCAGCGAGTCAAGCCTGTTGGAGGTAAAGTCTATTGGTTCATTGATCATGCTGCTGCTGCTAAATTAAGAAAAGAATCCTGCTCTGAATACAAGTTGTAAAAATTGCATGAATAAAGTAATTCTTTAAGGCTATTAGGAGGAGAATGACAAATGTTAGAGGCGATCGTTTTTAGTGAGAGGGGTTGCTGTATCGATACGAATTAAAGGGGGATTTCCTCTTCTGTGTGTGATTCTTTTGATATTTACAAAATGACAATTATCGTTTGTAAAGGAGATCTACATAAATAAAAATTGCGAGGGAAAAGTATTGCTATGACAATCCTTGTAACTTTGTTTATGGCAAGTAAACATCTGTCAATGAGCTTCAAGCAATTAAAAATAAAACATATTGCGTGAATATTGTCTATTACTATTAAACTACATTAATTTACTTAAGGAGGATAAAATGAGGGAGAAAAACCACCTGTTTAGTGGTCGATCCATACCATGTTTCAGTGTTTTTTTTTTCTGTCTTTTTTTTTATGTGTTTTGATTGTCTTATCTTGTCTATAGCAGATCTCCTTTATTCTAAATATATTTATGATTTTAATGCAACTAGACTATGCTGTCTGCCCCTTTCATCTTTCTCTCTTTTTACCATGGTCCAATGATATCCTTTAATCATAAGGTCTGGATTAAATCTTCTTCTTTATGTGAGAGCAAGTAAAGGGGTCAACTTTTTTTGGATTAATCCGGAGCGTAAGGGGAAGTAGATCAAGAAAACATCCTCCTATTTCAATTGTACATTAAAACTTGAATATATATAAAGACTCGTTTTCTCTAGTCATCAAAGGTTTTTTTTTTTTCTTCATTATTATCTTTATAATATAAAAATGGCTCGCCTTACACAAATCTGTCTTGCTACTCTTGCTTTATTAGTTGTTGCTTCTCGCGCTGCTCCTTGCTACGATGACGGTGATGATGTTGGACACAGTGGTGGTGACCACGACGGTTCCGTTGGCGACCACGATGGTGGTTGGGGAGATGATGACGACCACAACGATGGTGGTTGGGGAGATGATGACGACCATAATGATGGTGGTTGGGGAGATGATGACGACCACAACGATGGTGGCGATGAAGGTTGCGATAGCTCTTGCGACGATGGTAGCTGGGGGGATGATGGCAACGATCATAACGGTAGCCACAATGGTGGTGACCATGATGGCGATGACGGTGATCATAACGGTAGCCACAACGGTGGTGGACATCACGGTGACGATGGTGACCACAACGGTAGCCACAATGGCGGTGACCATGATGGTTGGGGAGATGACAACGATGGTGACTACAACGGTAGCCACAATGGTGGTGACTGGGGCCATGGTGATGGCGATCACAACGGTAGCCACAACGGTGGTGGACATCACGGTGAACATATCCCTGTTTCTCACGGCGGCCTTGTCAATGCCAACGTTGGCCATGTCGGTACTGGTGACATCAATGCTCAAAAGTCTCTTAACGACGTTGTTGACCTCAAGAACCTCCACATTCACGATGCTGTCCAAGGTGTCGATGTCCTCTAAATCACCCTACAGAAATATATCATTAACTAACTGGAAACATTAGTATAAACCCTTAATAATCATGTCATTTTTATGCTTGGTCATTTTCATTTCCAATACCAAAAGAGCTATAATAAAATAATTTTGTCATAACCATCATTCATAACGTGTCTTTAATCAATGTATAATATGCTTGACATTTATGCTAATTATATTTTCTTTACAATGGTTAGGAGTGATGGCAGCATTAATAAACTGATCTACAGTCTCCTATACCTTGATACATATAATTTCATGCAATTGGATTTTAGGAGCGCTCCTGCATTAGCGTTGATTACTTTATTTTGGACTTTTGCTATACCTCCTTTCAAATTATTAGCATCATTTTAGCAACACAAAAAAGAAGTTTGTTAGGAGGCTTTATTAAATAATTTCAATAGATTAAAAGAGCCTAGGCGCAGTGGAAAGGGGTCATTAAGTAAATTTACATGTGCAAGTGTACTGTATAAAACCGACTTGAGCTCTTCTGTAGCTGCAAAAGATAAATTTCAGCTAGCCTACTATCTTTTTTCGGCAAATATTATCAAGGGCTAAATGGTTTCCATAGATTCCAAATCATCTTGTGACAGATTTTGCCGTTAATGTTTCTATGGTTACTTGAAAACAGTTAAAATAATGAGACGACTGTTATTAGTTTTACGTTTACTAGTTTCTTTCACCTTATAACATTAAGGCTATTTTAATGGCTTTAGGTGTTACTTTTTACTATTTAGTTTGAAAGTTGCAAGTAGTAAATCACGTTAATAGCCTAATGCAATCCACCATAACGTCAATTTGCTTTGGATCATCTGAATCCACTTATCGTAACACATTACGCGGCTGAGATTGATACAAGTTTCGATTCGGTTGGTCATTCATTGACTTTATTTCATTTCCAGGGAAATGTTGTAATCGCTTTTACTTTTTTCTTTTATTATATTTTATTTTAGATATGTCATTTCAAATTGTTCTCCGTGAAGGTATTGTTGGTGGATTTGCTGGTCCTACTGTTAAGTAAGTGTGGTTGCATGTCCCCTTCCTTCTTCCCTAACGATATTCTTATTAGACAAGCAGTTGAAATCAAAGGAGATGATTCCGGAGCTTCTATCATGCAAGCTACTTTAAAGCCTGAATCTAAAGCTGATTACCACACCCAAGTAGGAGGAGTTTCCGCGTAAGGTAATCAACTTTTTTATAGTAACGTGTGTACTAAGAATATATAAAGTGAGGCATTATCCGGATTCTTGGACCTATTGAAACAACAACTTCAAGAATTGCCCACTGAAAACCCAGTTGGAAGCGAGGACATTTATGGTCAAGACATTTCCTTATCTTTCTTTACCGAAGATTTCCAATGGTCGAACGGTAAGTGTTTGTTATCTTGAAACAAAATAAATAAATATTCATGTATGATTTTTTTTTTCTTTGCAGGTGGCCCTGAAGGTTGTTCTCAAGGCGGCGAATCAAGCGTAAAGGCTACACCTGAACAAGTAGAGAAATTCAAGGAACTTGTGGATGTAGTTAAAGGGCTCGGTCAACAATACGCTGTTACTGCACAATAAATAAAATGATATTTTATTGATTTTCTATTTCTTCTTTATCGGCTTGTGCTTTAAGTTTTTCTAAACGTTGTCTATTTCTTTTCAATAAAACTCTATTTACATTGGCTCTTTCAATCTCGTTCATTTCTTGCCAATTGTTAATTCTACTAAGTGTGCCGTTTTCATTAATAACTAATAGAAAAAAAAACTATTAAAACCAATGCATGTCACTTAAATTATTGTCATTCTTACCAACTGGTCCTAACTCATTTAACTTGAAAGTGTCGTCCATTCCAATAACACTAACAGTTTCTTCTGCAGTAGAAGGAAGTGCAAGCATTGGCTTTTTGGGTTCTTCAGACATTTGAATTGTTCGATGAGATTCGTTAACAAAACTGAGAAAAAAAAAGAAGGACTTGAGTAATTCGATTCCGGCAGAACCTCCACACTTTGCTCCGGTTAATTTTTGCCCGGTGCCCCCTTGCGAGTTATTCTTTCGTATACATATGGCTATGATGTAAGGCGCTCGTTCCTAATATGAAGAAACTATGCTTTTTTATTTTATGGAAGAAACGATCCTATTGGCTAGGGTGGATGAAAAGGAATAAGTTTAGGCAGACGCGCACATGATTTAGTACCACCCTTTTTCATATCATGCTGCTGCTTCGAATTGGCTGTGATGCTTTATGTGTTTTTGCCTTAACTCTCATTCTAACTGTCAAACTTTAAGGAAGTAAACCCCTTCACAAAGGCATTTCTTCTCCCGTGATGCAAGTGCGTTCTACTATACATTGTTAATGACGTGCTCTTAGTAAGTAAATCAAGATTTTTGTAACTACATAATAGTCAATAATTATATATGGCTCGTGTTTTTCGCCTTTGTGATTTTATTGACCGTGTAGTTTCATACTGGTATTATCGAGGTATATCATTTTGCCTTATTTCGCATGATATATGGTATCTAAGCAGTGTTGTAAGTAAATATTGCTAATATAAAATGCCTAAAAATCATGCTGGAGCTGTACAAAAATGGCATTCGAGCATTTGAGTCTATAGCGAACTCCGAATTCAAGAGGTGGAAACGTCGTCACTTAGGGCTTTCTCCTTTATTAAAATAGAAAAGCACTTTTTCTTTCCTTTTTTTTTTTTTTTTACTACTGACCAACAGTCTCTATATATTTTATAAACAGTCCAGTTGACTATATATTTTGCTATTAACCACTACTATATAATTATATAATACAATGAACGGGTAAACCTAATTTTGTCATTATGACATGGCACTATGCTTATTGTAACCTCTATATTAGGCTCGATTATGACCTGCATTCTCGCATTTTAATGAGTCTTGCAGGTGTTTTAGCTGACTCTAGAGCAAAGACGTCAACAGATGAACTTGAAAGACTTTTACAGAAATGCCCTGAAATCTCAGTTATTCCTATAGAAGATTCGACGACTAGAACAACAAGTGAAGTGAGCGTTGGACGCATGGTAAAGAATACTGATAACTTTGTACCACAAACTACTGACATAGGCTTTGCTGCTTAGACTCATAGATATCAGCAAACGTTAGAAGCATTGACTAAATACGCTGTGAAGACAAACGAATCCAGACAAATTGAACTTGTACCTCGAATTCTTAGCTACTTGAAACACTTGCCTATATACCAATGGGACGAAGTTATTATTAAAAAAGGTAGATAAACAACCAAAAGCTATTAGCGCTTTGACTAATGTGTGTTGTAGGCTCTACGTTGCCTGATAATGTAACATTTATTCTTGTATCTGGATTATTGGATATTGCACACCAGCGTAATGAAGTTGCCAACATCATTTATGAGACGTTATGGGATTTTGGGAAAACAATCATCAATTTGATGGAAGAAAGCGACAGTAAATAAGGAGAGCATAGAAAAGGATAACACGTTATTAATCGCAATTTTAATAGAGGATTACATTGTGTCCTTTATTTTGCCATCACTTGCTGGTTTGGCACGAGCTTTACAAGTTTCGCCTTATCTGTACAAACCAAAGCAGCTCCATTCACTTTGCTCAAATATGCAACCTTTAATTGTCGACAGTACTTTAGACAACATCAAAAATGCAATTGACTCCTGTTTGAGTGAAACTGATACTCAGTCTTACAGTAGACGCGTATTAGCAAGCTACTGGGAGGCAGGGATACCTCTTAGCTCTAACCGCATAATTCATGACTTGCTTATTGTTTTCAGAAACGCAACTGCTCGCATGATCGCCGTATCCAATCCGAAATCTTCAGAAAGTCAAACAAACGAAGAGATCGATCTGAAAAAACTTCATTTGACAACGAATATTGAAAGCTCATGGTCTCTTTTGATGAAAAGAGTAGCTGGTGGATCCCGCCCTAAAACAGCAGATATGTCAGAACTCGATAAAAAGCTCTACAAAAACTTGAGAGGCACCTATGTGATGAGTTTGGGCTATTATGATGATATTCGAAAGTACGCCGAGAAAAGAGAAAACGAGGGCAAGAAATGGTCTCCTGATTCGTACATGAATGAAATTCGAGGAACTAGTCTTGTAAGTGAATATAGCAGATTCAGAGACTTTGTAAAATAACTTTTCGTATGTAGCAAGTTGCCGCATTATCATCTGTCTATTTGCATGAAATTGATGACATCTTACTCAGCTACATTTACGAATGTTTATTTGATAGATCGAGTAACATGGACGCCTGGGTACATATTGCCGCCCTCGATACAGCTGCTCTTTTGGCAATCAAGTAGGTTTATAAATACTGTTGTGATTGTAGAATACATCTAACGCATAAATTGTAGTTTTCCTGGGCTAAGCACAAAAATGACAGATACTATATGTAGATATTTGGCTACACCATCTACAGTCTTTGAAGCAACTACCGAAGTAAATCAAAAAACTTTTACTGTTCAAAAGTTCGCCATTGTTCGTTTAGCTCAGTGTATTCAGGTAAACATGACATTTGTAATAAATTTACATCTTATTTATTTCCTCACATAGACCAAGCCAGAAGGAGAAATGCGTCAAGCTGCTAATTCTACATTTTATACTCTTCTCAACGAAACTACACGTTACTCCGATGAGGAAAATGCCATTAAAATCCCTCTACAAGACGGTTCCGGTGCCCTAGCGAAAAACAGCTTAAATGATTCCCAGAAGCAACAAGTTTGTATCAATGCACTATCAGCCATTGTCGGCATTGCTGTCTATCTCGAGGATGAAGTTGTGGTTAGTCAAGCTTATTCAGTCTTATCACTGCGTCGAAAGTCGTTATCTGTTTCGTCCATTGCAACACTCACTACCAACCTTGTCGATTTAGCCCTTATTAGTAATTTGCACATATTCATAGAAATCACAAAGCTGTTTTCACTTTTGAGTCGCGAAGCTCTTATGATTGACAATAAGCAGCTATCAGACGCTATCTGGACAGCACAAAAAACACTTGCCAAAAAACTATCATCTAAACCTGAATATTATGGTGCATACCTTACCAGTTTATTAACTTTATTTGTGGAAAATGGTAATACAATTCAGCGAGTTATGGCAAAAAACAAGCAAAATTCCGAACTTCCTGAAGTTACCAAACTCGCCAAATTACTGCATGTAATTCGAACGCTTTTGGAACATCGCGACTTTCAACCACATTTGACACCAAGCGAAGATACTGTATCTTTATTTCGCAATACATGGTTCCACTGTATCCTCTTTGGATTTGTTACCGAGTCAATGTGGATTCGTGAATGCTACGGCTCTATGTTGGTTATTGCTCAAAAAACACCTGTTCTTGTTATTGAAAGCACTACAAACTATTTGGAAAGTGATCTCGAGTTTAACTCAGTTCTTCGGGGCGCAAACACAGCTGACCGTGATATCACAGTTATGCGTCAAAAGCTCTCTTCGTTCTTGCCGCCCCTTGCTTATGACATAAAGAACTTTTCGTTTAACCAAGTTGTATTTGCTCTTAGTGTCTATCATATTGAAATGATGAGAAGCAAGATGGGCGACTGTAGTTATATTCTACGCTATTTCATGAACGACGGTGTCAACAATAGTACCATGGCAAACTGTTTAGAAACTATCGTAGATCGAGTTGTATCAGCCTATATTCAAGACTCGTCCTATAAGGCAGCTAATCAGAGTTTGGATAGTGAATTACGTAGCCAAATGACCAATTTGCTTCAACTCTGTTGCCATCGACTTCGCAAAGTTCACTCCTTGGCCGTCCATACCTGCGATCGTATTGTTACAACTTTCCCTCAAGTATTTGCCGAAAAATCGCTTATTACACTTCTATTAGAACTGGTACAATTGTTATGGCTTAGCTGTGAGGCAGAATATCGAGACGAATATTATCCCACATTTAGATTCACCTCGCCTCGCGTCGGCGTAACTATTGAACTGGGTGACTCCTTTACCTACAGAAAAGAGATTTGCGCTCACATGTATGAAGTTGGTAAGAAATGGCTTCAAAATTCTATGGATCGTGCGCCCATGGAAATCAATGGTCTTTTGCAAGACTATCTTGCTGAGTACAACCGTTATGAACCTGGTGTTGCTATTGATGTTGCCCATATGGGTAGAACGCTGGCATTGGAGGTTGGTAAAGCAGCTGCAAACAATGAAATGACAGTTGATTTTGTGCCTCGTGTTCGCGGCGTAAAGTTAGACGATTCTTCAGACTTTGTTGACGGATTCACATCTAGACGTTATTATATTGGTGAAGTAAGAGGCATTGAATATTTAGCGGGTATGAGACAGAATGCCGATAAATTGCCTGACAACATCACTGGAACTGGTCTTCAAGAACAAGTGCCCATAGTCCTTAAGACTTTGCAAGCGGTCTTAGGTGATATTGAACATCGCAAGAAAGTCCCTGTTGATCGTTTGCGTCGAACATTACTTCAAGCTGCTAGTTTCATCATATCTCTACCTAGCATACATCCTGATCTGATTTCTTATATTGTCAAAATCCCTGTGCAAATATTCACACCTGAATCATTGGAAATTGGTACAGATGTATGGAACTGGGTTTTGGTAGAAAGACCTGATATAGAGAAACGCCTGCTTGTGGAAGTAATAAGTATGTGGAGCTGGGCCCAAAGATACAGAAAAGGCCTGTTTTCTCCCAAGATGAATTCCAAGCATCCATTTATCAGCAGAATGACTTATGCACCATCGGACAGAACAATCATTGATAAGAACAACGAGAATATGCGCCGTCTTTTTACCCCTCATGTTACTTGGATCAAGTTTTTGACAAGCCGTTTCTATGCTATCCGTCATCGCAGTAAACATTTAATTGGAATGCTTATCTCTCTCCTTCAAGACGCGTTCCAGAATTCCCACCTAATGAGCACACATCCATTTGCACGCTTGCCTCGATTCCAACTTTTGTTTTTGGGTATGAAAGTTCTTCAGTCCGCTCAAATGGAAGCTTTAGCAGAATATAGGTTTAGGTCACTTATCTATGGTGCTGCATTTGATTGGTTCTCATTGCCTCCAAAGTGGCACTATGGTTCCCGTAAGAGTTATGCATTGGTTGAGCAGAAAACTCTGGTTGACTTTTATAATTTGGTTATAAACGATACACCTCGTTTAAGTGATGTAGTCACAAGCTTATCCTCCCGCAACAGTAACTCCAAGATCGCTTCGGGGCTCTATATGTTTTTGAGCGATAAAACTAAAGATGATATCATCCGAGAACACAAATCTACTACGAAATTGTTATTGCTTTTGTTAGATAGCGAACTCTCAAGACTCTCTGTTTGGTGTAATCCATTGAATGCTGTGGGTCCTGGTTATCCTGCCAATTACATGGGCAATACAGAAAAGTCGTTCACAACAGATGACGATTGGAAGAAGACCATTCGGTTTGCATGGGAGACATCACCTAAAGTAGCTGTTCAAATGGCTACTCGATTTGTGCAGCCTGCTGTACAGAGAGAACTTCATACATTGATTGCAAACAACACATTGGATGTAGTAGATGTTCCTGAAGCCCTTGAGATACTACTTGGTGAGAAATTACAACCTAATGCCAAATTAGACCTGCGATATCTTAAGTATTGGGCCCCAGTACCTGCAATTACAGCTGCCAATTACTTTATGCCTGCATATGGAAATCACCCTCTAATTTTACAATATGCAATGAGAAGCTTGGAATATTATCCTGTAGATACTGTCTTTTTTTATGTCCCACAAATTGTACAGGCCCTTCGTCATGACGAATACGGTTACGTAGAGCGTTATATCATGGAAGCTGGTCAAGTGTCACAATTATTTGCTCATCAAATTATCTGGAATATGAGCGCCAATTTCTTTGTGGATGCAGATAAAGAGTGTGTTAAGGTAAGCTCTGGATTAAACCATGTCGTTATGAATGTACTTAGAAAGTTTCTGAATAGCCTGATGCCCTGAAACCTACGCTCGAGAAGATCATTGATAACTTGGCTAACTCATTTACTGGCGAAGACCGTAGCTTCTATGAACGCGAATTCAAATTCTTCAATGAAGTTACTGCTATTTCAGGCTATCTGAAAGAATACATCAAGTACGGCCAGAATGAAAAGAAGCCCATGCAAAAGGTAACTTCTTTGTACAATTTAAGTTTCATTTTTATAACATTTGTATGATAGAAACGTTTGGATGAAGAATTAAGTAAAATTAAGGTGGATGTTGGTGTTTATCTTCCCAGTAACCCTGATGGCCATGTTGTTGATATTAATAGAACCTCAGGTAGACCACTTCAAAGTCACGCTAAGGCTCCCTTCATGGCCACTTTTAAGATTGAGAAAGAGAGAGAGCAAGTTGAATCAATTGAAGAAAATGGTGAAGGAGACGACGAATCCGAAAAATCAGTCATTACGCTCTGGCAAAGTGCTATCTTCAAAGTGGGTGACGATTGTCGCCAAGACGTGCTTGCTTTACAATTAATTGCTGTATTTAAAAATATTTTCACCAGCATTGGCATAGATTTATATGTCTACCCATACCGTGTTGTTGCTACTGCTCCTGGTCGTGGTGTAATTGACGTTATTCCTCATTCCATTTCCCGAGATCAATTAGGTCGTGAAAAGGTCAATAGTTTGTATGATTACTTTGTTGCAAAGTATGGAGGTCCTAACTCGATCGCTTTCCAACGTGCAAGAAATAATTTTGTTCAAAGTGTAGCAGCCTACTCTCTTATTTCTTATCTTTTACAATTCAAAGATCGTCATAATGGCAATATCATGTTGGATGACGACGGGCATATTATTCACATCGATTTTGGTTTCATTTTTGATATTGCACCCGGTGGTATCGGCTTTGAAAGTTCACCTTTCAAACTGACTACGGAGATGGTTCAAGTAATGGGCGGAAATTCTGAAGAACAAGCCTTCAAGCAATTCTCTGAACTAGTTATTAAGGGCTACTTAGCCTGTCGTCCTTACGCCGAATTGATTATGCAGCTAGTTACGCTTATGCTTCAATCTGGATTACCTTGTTTCCGTGGCGACACCATTAGACGAATGCGTACGCGTTTCCAAACTGATAAATCCGATAGACAAGCAGCAGACTTTATGATTCAGCGCATAAAAGACTCCTTCGAAAATCAAAGAACTGTGTTATATGACTACTTCCAAAAGGTGACAAACGGCATCCCTTATTAACCAATTCAACTAATAAACCAGAGTAATATATTCAAAACGTTAATTATTTGAGAATTGAAAATGATAATTTTCAGAAGCAACTAGATCTTCTTTTGATCAGTTTTTTAATTCTGAGAAGTGAAATCAAGTTGCATTTACAATGATTCTTAAAGTAAGCCAACAACAAGTTCTTTATTTACTAAAATTAAGCTTGCCCAACACTTCTGTATTTACTGGCAACGCATATACTACTAGATAATTGATCGCACATTAGAATCCCTTGTGAAAGAAACTATACTAACTAACAAGCCAACTAAGAAGATAATATCAAAAAGCATGAAATGATATATTTTATTTAATTTTTCAGACAAAGGCATGCAAAATTGACATACAGCTTTAGCTGCACAATACATGCTAAATGCAAGAAAATATTCAACTACTACTTCTTCTTCTTTATCCAAAGCATTACTTAAATAAAACAAGCAGCGGAAATCATTCAAAACCAAAAAATAACCTTAAAAGGTCACGTGACTTTAACTATATTTAATAATATATATTTTATTTTGTAATTGCTAATAACAAGTGAGGGGCTATGGCCCAATGGATAAGGCGTCTGACTACGAATCAGGAGATTCCAGGTTCGACCCCTGGTAGCCTCACATTTTTTTATTTTTTGATTATTTCGTGAGACGTTTTCAGGATTCTTGGATTGTTGTGATGTCGTGCATTTCCATCGTCGCTTTTTAGTTAGCTTTGTATCACTGTATAACCTTATTTTTAAGAAAGCTGGGTTACATTGAAGAAACTGGGAGACTGGTTTTCTGAAAAGTAGGCACTACAGAAGCAAAACAAGAAGAAAAAAGACATTAAGCACGTGCTTTGACAATAAAATGTCAGAAAAATAAGAGAGGCGTGCTTAACATTAAAAGTTACCTTGATTTTTCTTTAGTGTGCTTAATTTCATGTGTAACTTCATTTAATCAATTTTTTAAATGATATAATCTTCCTCCTTTTTTTTTTTTTTTTTTTTTTTTTTTTTTTTTTTCTTCTTTGTATTATATTCTTTAATGAATTTTGAAAGTAACAGTAGTCATAATCAATTAAAAAGAGCGAAAAAACCAAAACCTTTATTTGGATTATTTCGCAAAACACCTGCAGGAACAACAATAACCAGTCCAACAACAATCAATTTGGGTTCAGGAGCAGCATTTTTGCCCTTGGATTCATCTATATTACAGAGTTCGAACTATACTAACCTGGGTGATCCTTATTCGCCTCCACTTATACAACAGCCAAAGCCCTTTGTTGAACAACAAAGAAGACAGAGATCAAAGTCTCTTGGTAAAGACGCTTATCCAAGCAAATTATTAGAAGAAAGAGAATTAGCTTTAAACAAATTATGTAAGAACGAAATAACACCATCGCTGGCCGACTCATTGCCTTTACTATCACCCAATTCCTATAAATCAAACAATTCTTCTTCGCCTCCCCCTATGCCCAAATTAGCAAACCTGAAAAAGTCTTCCTCAATACACGATTTAAGAAAAGCAGTCAAGTTACAACAGGAATCTATTAATCAATTGAGTGAAAAGGCGCCTTTACCTTTGAAAACTAAAAATGAGAGCCTATCTCGCTCAAAATCATTGAACTCGCCACGAAGATTAAAGCCTTCCAAGTCTCAACAACAGTTATCAAGCGCTTTTAATGATAGCAATTCCCCTCCACCATTACCCTTAAACGCTCAACATATTGTGAAATACAATAACAAGGCCTATAATGACAGCGATGACGATATTCCCCTAGGTTATTTACGGTCTCCAACTGAATTCAAAAACAGGCCTTCGTCACTACTTAGTGACAGAGACGACGATGATGACAAGGACCTTATACCAATTGCAGTTATCAAAAATAGCAATCAAGACAGCCAATCTGCTGCTGATAAATACAAGGAAAGAGTAAAAGAAAGGTTAAACATTAATACAAGTAACGATGAAGATGACGACGATGATATTCCAATCTCAACTTTACTCTCGCCTAAATTTAATAAATAAAAAATATTATATATCTAAACATACCACTGTTTGTACATGATAACCTATTTTAATCAATAATGTAGATACAGGCACTATTGTCAACATGCTATATATTTTAATATACAACTTAACGCAGCGACACGATAAATTAGCATTACCGCTTTGAAATCAGAACAAACCTTATTATGAGGTAATTGTAATTTCGCGTCAAGAAGATTCTAGTTGGGTACCAAAGAAAAGTCAGCGCACAAGAATATAGTACCTGTTGATTCCTTGTTATTTTTTTGTATAATAATTAAAATGTAATAACGTAGAAGAGTTTTATGTACTGTAACACACTGTTAAAAGTTTAACATCATAGAACAACTAAATTCAAGCATATAGCAATTAAAGCTCTCATTAAGCATACTGATAATATAGTACACAAGTTGTCTTTTTGGTTTTTGTCATCTCAATGGCAGCAAGAAACATTATAGATGTCCTTATTGATAACCACTTCTAGTATATAGAAGTATGAAACTGCACTACATGTAATTATATTTCTGTTTAATGACGATGAGCATATAATAGCTTGAAAGTGGCCATTTTATCTTACTCTTTCTTTCATCCAAGCACTTTATATTTAATTAAGATCGCAGTTCGAGTTTGAAACTTGGCAAAAAGCCAAGACAAATCAGCGGCGATAAAGATTTTTGACGTGTGTCGCCTACTAGTATCCTCTCCTTGTTGGACAAGGAAGGAGAAGCACCCAACAATAACCTAGCCTAAATCCAAAAACTATATCACTTAGAATCTAAAGCGTCGCTATTCCTTGTAACTTTAGCTGCTCTTTTTTTTTTTTTTTTTTTTTTTTTTTCAACAGAGACACATAAGTAATACATGGCTCCTCCTTCTTGTATATTTTCGACGACTAAACAAAGAATTACTTTTTGCTTGATTCTCAAAAAAGTTATTCAAGTCATTACTAAATACGATAAACAGCCCTTTAAATTATAGAGACCATGACGCACGTTGTTTCTTATATATCTCACTATTTTTATGAAGCCAGTACGGTAAAGTACGATAATAAGAAAAAAAAAAAAAAGCCAAATACAGAACTCTTTAATTTTTTAATAATAGCAGCATACGAAAAGGTATATAATACATGTATAGGCCTTCTTTTGTTTATTAATACACTACCAGTATTAGCATCATAAGCTTTATAAGTATAAGTTTTAATGAGAGTTATCAATTGGAAGGAGAACGGCGATGAAGTCTGCTAATAGTTTACAGCCATTACGTACCAAGTATTTCATTCAAACTATATGCATACATTCCTAAAAAAAAAAAAAAAAGCATAGATTACGTGGCCGTTTCCTGCAAATAAGACAGAAAAATAGTTTGAATACCTATTATGAATCAGCCATTTTAACAAGTACAGCCGTTAAAAAAGAAGACCGAATATCGTAGATGTAGAATATAAATGATAACGACAAAAGACGTCTCAAATAATAAGAAGAAATTCATCAGTTAAAGTCTAGTCCAGGGTTTTCTCTTCTTAGTAGTGTGGTTGGAAACAATAAAAACTAGATATCAAATAAAACTATTCCTCCAAAAAGAAGTGATCATATCGGAATATGCTAAAAACCTTACTCAAAGCTCATAGCACTTATTTCTAACTAAATGATGTACATGTCCAAGTGTTAGACAAACAGTTCATACGTAAGGATAAAAAGGTTAATAATATTCATACATTAAGGTTTACACATAATTATGAAGTAATGCTACAAGGAGATTAACAGGCGTACTCATGATAATAATAATATATAAAAAAACAAGGATGGCTACTATAAGAATAAGGCCAATTTGCTAAACAGAAGGTTGTTTACAATAAGTAAACTTAGATATCATAGTACATAATCAAGACCAAGGGTAAATGATATACTTGTATATTATGTAACTCATTACAAAACGAATCACTCGGAAATTGGCTCTGGTATTCTGAAAAAAAAAAAAAAGAAAAAAAGAAAGGTTATATACCAAGACTTGTTTAGATAAAAAAAAAAAAAAAAAAAAAAAAAAACCTAGTTGGAGCAAACTTCGCAGCAGAAGTATCAAATACTTGTCTAGGTAGTTAGTTACCAAAGAGTTGGCAATACTAGCAACATCAATGCATCCTTCTGCTAGTAAAAACTATAGGTGAATGCGGTAACCATTCAAACAAGAGCGCGCACTTATGGAGATACTCTTCTTGGCTATGATAACAAGTGGAAGCCCCAACAGTTCATATCAAATAACGTAAAAGAAATCGGTTGTGAGAACCTTTCCATTGTAATATGAAATACAAACACTGTCCTCATCTGACACCAATGATGGTATTAGTATTACATGACTATGCACCTTATATTAGCTGTTAGTGCCCGTGTGTGGGTGGTAAATAGATGACTCATACAGCAGTAATGTTTTGGGATTGTGGTCTGTTTATAGGTCTATACTATTAATGTTTCAAACCGTGTGCGTGAGTCTATTGGTTTACAGTAAACCAAGGTGGTGGAAGATAAGGAACGTGTAACTAGTTTATGCAAAGTGCTGCTATTCATATTGTTGTCGTTTTAAGAAGTTTGCTATAATAATAATAATACTATCATTGCATTCTACATCTAAATAATAGCAGCTGATGTTGTTGTTGTTGTTGTTATTAAGGTATATATTTCTCAAAAAGAAAATTGCCCTTATATGGGTTTGATGAGAAAAAAAAAAAAAAAAAAAAAGCTAAAGGTTACTGTATATACTTGTTTACGCCTTTAAAATTAAAGGGTAGATTTTTTTTTACTGCTGCTGCTCGTCGTGGGATTTATGATTACAAACAAGAAATACCATACATTTTCCAATTGAATTCTAGTAAAGAATCTAAGATCCGCCGCTCTTCACTTATTGTATTATCTATTTTCTGGGATCACAGAAATCACTTCCCCGCACAAACGACGAATTTTAACAATTTCTCTATTTTGAATTCGTGATACCTTTCTTTTATGTGCATATTAAATAAAAGGAGAATTCGCCTAATAGAGTCTGTTGCTTATTCTTTAAGGAGTGAGCATGGGAAAAGGGGAGGTCAAAGAAACACGATTGACAATTGGGTGAATTTTTCTGTTTGTTACTCCAATGAAAGACGTGGTACAGGGCTTTATCTATAAAAAAAAAAAAAAAAAAATATACGAGTTTCTTATTCTGTGACAAGGTTTAGATTCATATCGTAGTTTTACATGCCAATAATGCATAAACAACGATCATATTTTACAGTTTAGTTTAAATAAAGAGTATAATGCTCCTTTGGTTCAATATGGCAATTAATACGATATTCTTTTTTATTTATTAATAGTTTTGTACCTTGGGAAATAAGAAATTGCATACGTTTCCAAAGTACATTTTTTTGAAATGTGGGGATTGTCAATAACTTTAAGATTTAGTGACACTTTCCTTTTGAAACCAATTTGGTATAGAATTAATCTCCATATTTTACGAGAAACGTGACCATGTGAACCTGCATTAAATTAAAGAAACAAGTATATAAAGCGCCACCATTTTGTTTCTGTTTACTTTATTATATTTACTTATATACAAATGTCTTCTTCTACTTCTTCCGATCGAAAGAACGATATCCAACACCGTGAAGCCGTCAATATTGACATGCCTTCTGTTCATCAATACGGTGAGGACGTTATTGAACAAAGAGCTGCTCAAATGCACGTCAACACAACGCATACAATGTTTACAAAGATTCAACCTGCTCCCATTGGTTTCGGTGCCTTTGCCCTTTGTTCTTTCGTTCTTGGTTTGTACAATACCGGCTATGTTGTGGAACTTCCTCAAATTGCTGTCGGTATCGCTTTTGGTTACGGTGCCATGGGTCAATTCATTTGTGGTATTACTGAATTAATCCTTGGTAACACTTTTGCTGCTACTTCCATGTTAACTTTCTCTGGTTTCTTCTTCACTTTCGGTATTATGTTAATTCCTAGTTCCGGTTTATTTGACTTTATTGTAAAGAACGGTGGTCTTGTTGCTTTTGAAGAAACTTTGGGTCTTATTCAAATTGCCTATGGTATTGCCGCTTTCCTCTTCTTCCTCGGTACTTTCCGTCAACCCATCCTTATTCGTCTTACCCTCTTGCAAGTCTTCTTGGCTTTCTTATGTGGTGGTATCGGTGGTTTAACTGGTATCCATAACTTTGTCCTCGCTGGTGGTTGGATTTCTTTCACTCTCTCCCTCACTGCTTGGTACATTATGGCCGCTATTATTTACACTCCTGATCACACCTTTGTCAAACTTCCCTTCTTTTAAAAAAAAAAAAAAATTATTTTTTTCTTATTGATACCAACTCAAAAAAAATTGTATTTTTATTTTTCGGAACACTCTCTTTAAACTAATGCTTTAAATACACAGCATCTTTTATTTATTACATACACACCCTGTATCTCTTCTTTTTGCCTGGTGCTTAAATCCTTCTCTTATAAATATATTTTTACAAATTAATAATATCTTACACACATAACAGTCAATTAATAAATAAATAATAATTATATAAATAAGATTGAACGCCAGTATATGGACTAGTTGTTGTTTAAGTATTCGTCTCATCCTAACTACTTTACAAGTGATTTAACTTCAATACTCAAAATAACAGTAGCAGTGTTAAGAAAAGCGATCGATGAACAAGGAAAGGCGCTTGGTGATTCTCGTATTTTTTTTTATTATTTATTTCAAAGTTTATTATCACAGTGATCTAGATTGTGTCATAGCAACAAGATTTCTTATGTAATCGATTCAATAGTTTCCTTTTTAAGATGTTACACATAGACAACAAGGTTTTCCAGTCAACGGGTAAAGAAGTCTGCTGCCAAAACAGTTTTTTTTTTTTTTTTTTCATGCAGCATTTACAATTTCAAATAAATACTCTAATATCTAATTTACAATGTTTACCACTTTGTGGCAAGGGGATTAGCAAAGCTTTGTGTAACTGCATGATATTGTGTTCGAAGCAACTTAGCAGCTCTTTCTGAGAAGGGGTCTACTATCCATTCACTAAAATCAACGCAATTAGTTATCTGTTTTCATTTCTTCAACAATAGCTTACTTATAAATAGCTTTAATTATATCATTGTCTTCAGGTTTGACGCCTTTTGATGAACGATAAATATCCTCAACATGACTAATCCAGTCCTTTGCATTCACTGTCTGTTCTGTATCAGCAGCAGCAGGCAGTTGACCGCCACCATTGGCGCATCCACCAGGGCACGCCATTACTTCTACATAGTGATAATTACATTTACCAGTCTTAATCTTACGGACAATGTTTTGAATATTGCGGAATCCATAAGCTGTGGCAAATCTTAATAAGATGCGACCGTCATCACCGACCAAGAAATATTCTTTGACATCTGCATTTTTACCAGTTTTAACTATCACTCGAGGGGAAGCTTCAATAGAGGGATCATCAGGCACATCCTGTATGTTGAATAATTCGCGGGCCGCAGCTGCAAAAATATACTCCAAACTACCACCAGAAGAAGATCCAGGAATACCGTAAGCCGTTTCAGTTTGTGTGACAGGATCCACACCAACTTTATTAAACATATCGTCGATAGGACTCTCAATCATTTGAATAAAATCTAACTTTTGTTCTTGGAACATTTGATCAATTTCGCTCGTAGTCAATACACAATCAACTTCTCGAGTATTGAACTCTTCCAAAAAGAAATCAGGTCGACTAGCTTCCAATTTTTTATCATAGCAAGGCATAATGGATACGTGATAAATCTGGTTTGGTCTATTTTGGTTGAATTAGTGGCTACTTCAAGACAAGTAAATCCTTCGTTCTTACAATAATCCTGATTTTTTTGCAAAGTAATCCTTAACGAGGGATCCCATCATTTGTTGAGGAGATTTGGCGGCTGTAATGAAAGGCAAAACTTCACCATGTGTTTTCTCTGCATAACATACCCAACCAGGACAAGAAGAGGCAAGCATAGGTATATGTTGGTTCGTAGCAGCACTGTCACTTGATTTTTCAGCTTTACCTCTTCTTCTAGCACGGGCCTTGGGTTTTCCTTCTTCTTCCATAGCAGCTTTTTCCGCATCTGCTTGTTGCATAGCAGCCTCTAAAGCCTCACCACCGTTTTGCATGTATTGCTTAAATCGATCCACAAATTCTCGAGCAGATTCTACCAATGACAAATCTTGGGTGAAAGCAGTATCGAATACATGATGTGCGCCTAAGAAATGCTTGAAGAAATAAACTAATTTATGTTGTACTTGTAAAGGTGTCAATCGGTATTTCGCAGCAAGTGAGGCTCTGGACTGAGGACTGACAGAAATGACAATTGTGCGATGATCTTCAGGTCGATTCTGCTCAATAGCCGCTTTATTTTGGTTCAATATCTTGAACAATTCTTCTTGAGATTGCATTGAAATCAAAACACTCTCAGCCGAAGTAACGCAACCGCTTTTAAAATGTCAACATGCGAGCTAAAATGAAGTCTTTCTTTTTTTTTTTTTTTTACCTGCATGCCAAACAGTCATTGAGCGAAATACTAGCTTTTTCTAACTTTTCTTCTCCACCGTCTTGGGTGATTTCATAATATGTTCCCTCATTATCGACTTTGATTTCGGACTGAAACAAAAAAAAAAAAAAAAAAAGTTAGAAGATCGATCAATTTGAAATGATCAAAACTACACTTACAGGTCCTTTATTTTCAGACTTCTCAATTTCAACAGGCTTTATACAAGCTTGAGAAGGAGCAATATAGTCATTTAAGTCAGTTAAAACAAGTGCAGAAGAAAATGCCATGTTAGTGTAAGATTAATGTAAGTGGAAGATCTGTACTTAAACGAATATAAAAAAGTAGGCTACAATTAATAATCCACACATCGACAGAGAGATGAAATTCGGAGTTGTGCTTTTGTATAGACCAATTAAAAGCTCTAATTCCCCTTTGATTCATCTTTATCACTTCAGACAGAGCTACATCAAAATAAAGTAGTAGAAATTACAGGTTAGTGCGTTTTTATTGACCATTTAAAAGCTGTATACTACGCTGGCCTTCTTTCTCTTCTTCATCGCCTAATAATAAACCATTTATGGCTTTGGAATAAATATCTCCTGCTAACACCATGCATGCTCTTTTAGCGCCTGATAATATAGTTTTTACCAATACAAGCAACATATGCGTTTTTCCTAAGCGACAGATTCGTATGAATTATTTTTACTTGTATCTCTTTTTTTTTATACTGTAAACTGATATTATCGCAAACACTACTTGTGTTCCTCAAAAAAGCGGTCTGAGAAATATTGGTTATTACGCCATCCTCTTCTACTTTGTCTGCAGCTAGTACAGAATGACAAAAGCTCCCTCCTTCTAAAGAGTCCGTTTCTTGAAGCAAGCTCATTAATTTCAGGGCTTTGTTCTAATTCTATGACGCAACAGGGAATCTCAAAATTGCTTGTTGGAGATAGCAGCAGCTTAATTTATACAGCAAACGCGTGTAAATCAGCATTTTCAAAATATGAGAGTAGCGTTCATCTTTGTTTTCAAAAGTAAGCTGTTCGGTGAGTTTGGTGCTGTATGCGCACTTTACATTTATGAAGCACAGTCATACGTTAAAAATCACTGATCTTCCTCAAGTAGTATCGTTTGCCATTGGAAATTTAGATACTGTGTTAGGTGCGGAAGTATTGGAAGTCAATTTGCTTTATAGGAGCGTCCTGTACACAACGAAATAACAAGCGTTCTGTACCCGCACACCTGACTTGTAGGTTTTATTAAGTCGCCTCCGTTATCTACTTTATTTTTTTTTTTTTTTTTCAAAATAGCCTAGAATAGTCAGCTGATAGCACGATGCTTAAGTAAACATGTTTGTTCAATAAACATATACTATAATGAACTGACGGCCTACTTTCACAGAATAGTCCTAACAATGACGATGCGTGAAAATGTAGCTACCAACCAGATTTACTTACAAATATGAAGATAAATCGCTACATTGAGATCAGAAAGGAGCAAGTATTATTTTATTAACAGAAAAGAGACTATCACTAATAGGGTCGTAGTACTGTGCCCAAGAGACTATTATATAATGTTACTTGCCATACCGCCATTTGAAGAAGAGTTCAGCCATTTTGGGGTTTCGTGGGACTTGCTTATTCATCGAAATCTTCGTACCCTTATCGAGATCTCCTGAAAGATTGAGGGTGTTATCTTTTCTTTACATAATCTAGGGTTTCACACGCCGCCTAAAACTTCAGAGCTTAATGAGTAAAGCTCTCAATAGGTAAGTATGTTTGTTCGTTTCCATAGGTTTTCGTGAGCGCAATTACCATTACAGCGATTTGATTTTAGAAAAAACTGACTTGGGGAGCCTATATTGAGTTTCAGTAACTTACTACGGGTAATAATAACATCAACGAAATAGGCATTCCAATTTTGGCTATAAATTATGCTGAATCAAAGATTATTTTTCCCTTTTCCCTTCTTTGCTTTTTTTTTTTCTCAATGAAATTGGTAACTATTTCTGCAGTTAGCTCTATTGTATTTCCAGTAATTGTGAACGCTATTTATCTTTGGCCTATTCCTCAAAACGTCAAAGTTGGACACACTGAACTCGAACTTGACGTAAATAATAATAGCATTTTTTGTAAACAATGACTAAATTTCTTTAAAGGAATCGTTTTATATCTCGGGGCCAGATGTTGACGATTTACAAGAAGCTATTGACCGATATACTGAACTTATCACTCAAGAACGTTGGATTCCAGTAAAAAGACGCTCTCTTTTATCACCCACTATTGGTAAAGCTAACCAAGATATAAATATAGGTCCAAGTCCCCTATCACAATAAGACGGCAACTAGCAAATCAAAAAGAACATTAAAGTCACTCAATATAGTAGTCAAGCATAAACATAAACGTCTAGAATTCAATGTAGATGAGTCTTATACACTAGACATACCTATAGAACGAAGAACAGCAACATTGAAATCACAAACTATTTGGGGAGCCATTCGAGGCCTTGAGACCTTTTCTCAACTCGTTCAAGCTCGCCTAGAACTAGATGATGAAGGCAATGAGCTTACCTTGGATTATGACGATACTGAGGATGAAAATGACAATGGGTTTGAAGGTCTTTATATTCCGGAAGCTCCTATTCGTATTATCGATACCCCCAAATATGCTCATCGTGGATTAATGTTAGGTAGTGTATTTTAAAACAATCTCAGCTAATAGTTTAAAACATGTTAACGACAATAAAACAAGTAGATACCTCAAGAAACTATTATCCTGTAAAAGACTTGTTAAGAACTATCGACGCATTGGCTGCTAACAAAATGAATGTAAATCATCTCAGGAGATCTCTTAATTTACTGTTGTTTAAATTCTCCTTATGATATAGGTCTTTCATTGGCATTTGACAGACTCGCAAAGTTTTCCTCTTAAATTAAAAAGTGTTCCTGAACTTGCTAATAATGGTGCGTATCAGTTACATCAAAGACGTCTCGTTTATTCCAAAAAAGATGTGAAAACTGTTATCAAATATGCATATAAACGCGGTGTTCGTGTTATTCCTGAAATTGACATGGTGAGTTGCAGGAAAAAAAAAAAAAAAACCTGTCTCTAATTTAAGAAACACATAGCCTGCACATACTGGTTCTTGGGCTCTTTCTCATAAAGAATTAACGTAAAAATACAGCAATCCCTCCTTTTTAATTATTGTGCATTAATACTCCTTCCTTGAATATATCTCTCTCTATATATAGAACATGCTCAGGTATTCATTACTTGGATAAAAGTAACGAGTGGAGTGAACGATTCGCATCTGAACCTGGTACTGGCCAACTAAACCCTGTGCTTGACGAAACGTATGATTTAGTCAACAAAGTTATCACTGAAGTGGCCTCTTTATTTCCTGATAGTTGGTACCATGGAGGTGGAGATGAGCCTGTTTACAAGTGTTGGAACCAAGACGAACGTGTCCGACAATACATGGAGCAACATAACGTAACGGGTGTGGATTTGCTCCACTTGTTTTTGAAAAAAGAAATAGACATGATTGACAATTCTCAAAAAACAGCCGTATTGTGGGAAGGTAATCATACAATGATTCTTTAGACAACAATTTTCGCACTAAACTCCCCCTCATTTTAGATGCTGTCACAAATGATAACTTGCCTATTCCCCAAAATGTAGTATTACAAGTTTGGACAAACCCTTTACAGACAGCTGTTAAAAAGGGATATAAGGTTATTGCCTCTAGTAATAATTTTTGGTATTTGGACTGTGGACATGGTGGTTGGGGGTAAAAAAAAAAAAAAAAAAAAAAAAAAAAAAACATTAGTTTTTTTTCCTGGTTAAAAAAAAAAAATTATAAATAGTGGCAATGATACAAGTTACGACGAGCAAGTAAAACCTGAGATTCCTGAAGCTGTAGCATCTGTTTTGGAAGACAATAACCTTATTGACAGCTATAATCCATCCAATTGGGGAGGTCCAGGAGGAGATTGGTGCAGGTAAAAAAAAAAAAAAGAGCAAAACTTTCATTTGACTGTAATGTCTAATACCTTTGTATTTAGCCCTTTCAAGTCCTGGCAAAGAGTGTACAGTTATGATTTAACCTTTAACCTCACAGACTCAGAAGCAGAAAATGTTTTAGGTGGTGAAGTTGCTTTATGGTCAGAACAAACAGATAGTGCGACTCTTGATTCTCGACTTTGGTAAAGATTCTTACTTCAATATACATGGAAAATCATACTAATATATCACAGGCCAAGAGCTGCTGCTGCTGCTGAAATATTATGGTCCGGAAGATATGATGAAAATAAGAACAAACGAGACATAGGTGATGCAATGCCCAGAATGTTTGATTGGCGCTACAGATTACTTAAAAGAGGAATACAGGCTGAAGCATTGCAGCCATTGTGGTGGTATGCACTAGTATATAAAATCCAATAAGAAACACTAACTTATTTTTGGTAGTGGTCAAAACCCTCATATGTGTGATGCTACCTTTCCTGCTGCTTTCGAGGCTCTTTAATTGATTTAGATAAGCTTGTACACATAATAAATTGTAATAGTGAAAATAGTATACAAAAATGGTTATTAATTAAGCAACAGATTTTTTGTGTTTTTATATATTCTAAAATTATGGTAATGGTATGTGCGCGCGCGTGATAAATGAGTGATGATTTGATGCATTTATATTAGTTAAGGGGGGAGGGTATTGTTTAATAAGGTTTTATCCATTCTGGTAAAACAGGCAATTTACACATCATTACTTCCATGATAGACACCCACTTGTTTCTTTCTTCTAAAGATTCACACCCAAAGTGAATAATCTCACCATTTTCTAAATACAATTGAAACCCGTTTTCTTCTTTTAGCGAGGTATCGTCTTCATCCCGTGTCATAATAACCTGCTCAAGCTGATTTAATAGTGTTGTAGGTGTTTTCAAATTACTGTAATGTGTCGGCCTTTCAGCAATAATATGGGTATTACACGTTAATTTGATAACGTGTGAGAGTGAAATTTGACGTTTTAATAATCTACTGTCTTCTGTGAAGGCACACAAGATACCACCTCTTAAAGTGAAATATCCTTTTTTAAATTCCTGCAGCATCACGATGAGTTAAATGGGATGATACAAAGAAGAGGTCAAACTATACCTTCTCGCTTCCTGAGCATTGTAATAAATAGCCTGACTGCCACACTGTATGATGAAACCGGTTGGCGTTAATTCCTTCTATTGCTTCATACATAGTTTTAGGTAGTCGATGATCACCGTAAGCTTCAATGTAGAGGCACGATATCACAATCTTCCCCACTGCCTTTTCTCTGGCTAATGCTGCCGGAGCCGTTGGTTTCTTTTTCTTAAACGAAAGCAGTGATGATGTTGAATTGTTTGTAGGTGTTGACATGACGCGATACCATCCATTCAGAAGCATGAGTGATGCTGTTTGTTCGAGCGATGTTTCTTTCATGAAGCGGTCAGGTGTAAACAAAGTTTGACAAATAGAGCCATCTTTTTCATGCACATAGCGCTCGAGATCAGAAGACGATGCTTTCATCTTGTGATACCAACTACTTAATGCTGGATTTGATTTTTTGCTTCGGTCGACATGAATAGTGAGAGCAATTTGTTGGCCAGGATCAGCATCCAATCTAATAAACTTTGGTTATTTATTGTATAGAGAAAGAATAGAAGTAAAGCTTACATCCTCATTTCATGATTTATCTCCATTGTGTGAGTGAGTTGTTGGAGTTCAGATCTATTTTCATTATCTTTATATCTAATACTACAATAAATATTTGTATTATCTTTTGAAGAATTAGTGGTTATTGTCTGTACTCCTGGTTTTTTCTTTACCATTTTCTATTGGGAAGTCGAGTTGTTCGGCTTTTAATACTTTTATGAAAAACAAGCGATGCGCTGAATGATTAAATGTAGGAGTAGTTGTGGTACTTTTAGTCGAGATTGAAATGAATTTCTCTTCGAAAGGTAAAGTGAGTTTAGGTGGCGAATACTTTTCAAAGGAAGAAATAACATCCTCTGGTTGAAATCTATCCTCGAAATTATTGTTCTCATGATGAGTAGTAGGCGGTGGTGATGAGGGCGGTAAAGGTAAAGGTGAAGCTGATGATGTTGTGGATGTATCACTATCTTCAATATACATTGAATTTGCAGATGTTTGCATCATCGAATGCTCGTTTTTTAGCGTGATAGGCTCTCTATAATCACTATCGTTCTCGAGTGATGGCGTTTTCTCTAGCTCTGCGATTTCAAGTCTCGTTTGAATAAAGTCATCGTCATCTTGTTCGTCTTCAGTACTACTTTGATGTTCAATATTAGGTCGATCATCGTATGTTGTGAAGTCTTCACTTGGATCTTGTTCTTCTTCCTCGTCGTCAGAATCAATAATTAATATACTGTTTGCATTATTGTTTATATTAGCAGATGGTGATGACAATATATCTTCATTCGGTTGATCTACTTTGTTTGAAGATGAGACGTCGTCTTGTTGTCTTAAATTTGGATATAATGCCATTTGTCTTTCTATCGATTCGCTAATTAAACGTTCTGTCATCTCGAGAGATCTTAGGGTGGGTAAAGGGTGTCGGATCATTCCATTGTTTGTTGTTGTTGTTGTTGTTGTTGTTGTTGTTGGTGGTGGTGGTGGATTAAGTGGGTACCAAAACGCCGATCTTGACGATGATGGCTGAAAACTATTGTTATCACGTCGTCTTACTTCTTTTCGATATTGAAGGGCATCATAGGTGGCTTTTTTAGAAATCCTTTCTGAGGGTATAATGGTTGGCGCTGGTATTGGTTTAGCGACTGTTTCGGGCTCCTCTAGTAATGCTAAATCTTCTGAAGATGATGATGCAGAGGAACAAGAAGAATAAACGGGTATCATTTGCACTTGAATATCATCTTTAAAAGTGACACGTCTTTTTGGTTTTTTTGTTTCATTTGTGTCATCAAGTGCTACAGCAGTAGATGTTGAAGGTGGCGGCATATAGGCTGTAGATTTGATAGCAAGATCAGCAAGAATAATACTAGAGGCAAATTGTTGTCCTATAATGGTTTCATTGTACTTGTTGCCTTGGTTACCGTTGTTATCACTTAAAGAAGTAGAAGAAGTAGGTCTATTACTTGAAAGTAGATCATTAGACATTCCCTTCGTGTTGAAATTAAAGAAACCTAAAAGAAAAAAAAAAAAGGGGGGGGGGAAAAAGAGAGAAATTATAAAAATTTGGAATTATAAAATAATTAGAATACTAATATGATGAAACATCACAGGTACAGGAAAAAAAAAAAAAGGTTTTAATTGTTTGTAGTGTTAAAAAAATTACAAGAAGGGTTTTTTCTATAAATGTTTGTGAATTACACAAATAAAGAAAAGGGCAAACAAGAAGAAACAAGTGTTTTCAAAGCGTTTTTTTATTTTACTTTGGGACGGTTTCCTTTTTTGGTTTTTCATCCAAAACATCCATAGCGGAACACTCAACTCCGAGAAAATGAAGTTCCACAATTTAAATCACTTCTTGTATATAATTAGGTTCTAAAATGTAAGCCTAACATAAAATAGCTACATTGAACATAAAGCAATAATAAAATATACACGTATTTGTGAATATGATATATATTTTTTTATGACACGCCACCAATAGGAAAAGCACCATACACAATCCACTTGTTTGTCTAACAATTAGATATTTATTTATATTTACAATTACCACTGTGAATATTTTTTTTTTTTTTGCATAATTTCGTATGCTATATTCACGCAGACATAACGTACTTTGTTTTTTAATATAAAAAAAAAAAGACAATTGATGCTAACCGTATATGATACATTTTGCTTCTATAAAAGCCTTTCTTCTTCTCAGGAATACTACTAAATAATACATAAACTTAATAGAAATGCTATTAGAGTTTAGTACACGGCCCGCAGATCCGTATGATCAACCGGATCAGTTCAAATGCTATCTCCTGCTATCAAGGCGCACTTGTTGGCATTTATCTCGCTGTGAAACAAAGTAGAATGACGATCAATAGCAGCGCAGACATTTAAGTCTTATTGCATGTGATTAACTGTAAAATGCGGATCTGACTTTGTAACTCTTTAATACTTCCTATACTAAAAAGACTTTGATCAATCAGTCTTTATATTGATGGAGAAATACAGAATGTAGACACGTTTCTCTCTCAATCCTGATTCTATTAGCCAAGCTATTTGCTGTAGTTATCAATACAATATGCTCCTCAAATCAAGTAACATCTTCATTACCTATAAATGATCACCTATTAACTATTTTAACAGGCATTTGTGTTTGCTGAAACTACTTATTTTACTCCTACTACTGCAAATAATACAGCTGATACTGTTAAGTATCCTTCTTCCCACTCACTTTTGTAATGGCTATCAAATTACTCTTCAGTATTGCATTGTCTTAGCAAAGATGGATGCCTTGATTTTTCGTTGGTATAAATTAATTTTGTTCGCTGATAGCACTAGCAGCTTTTTAAGATTTTATGGTGTCTAATATATGTATAATAGATAAGATAATTGATTCTCTATGTAGCTTCTTCTTTTTTACTGATGAGTAAATGCTAATCAATTATAAAACACACATATAGTCTCAAGAGGATTTTTCTGAGCAAAGATCTTTACTTTCACGCCCAGTCTCGTGCAAGCGCGTCATATAGTTAAGTATTGCTTATGCTGAGTGCAACCTTCTAAAAGCTACTAGAATAATTGTATAATAAAGAGCACACTTTAGTAAATATTTCTTCCTGGTTTGAAGGTTTATAGTCTCTACATGTTTGGGTTCAATAATCAAGTTGTCCAATAAAAATTCTTCAATTGTCCCTGAATTATCTTAAGGGGGAAATCAACAATAATCAACACCTTACTTCAAAATCGCGGTTTAACATTGGACTTAATATTATTCGATGTATATTTTTAGGCTAAAAACTATGAATAAGTAATTTTATTCTAACAAATCTGGTTATTTCTTCCCCAAAAAGTTATTTCTGTGCTGCACTAACATTTTAACGTAATAACTATACAAGAAAAATAGGGGGTAGTTAATACGACATTGTAATGTTCACTACAAGAAAAGAAGCTATATGATTTTGTATACAACTATGCTCAATTAGAATTTATTGTATTCAAAAAGATTAATTAAAATAATAGAAATAGTTGATGATGTTGTATTCACATGGGGCATGGTGTATGACAGGCCAAAATTTCCGCTTAAAAAAAGTGGTCCAAAAGCGATAATGCACTGTGGAAAACCAATAAAACAATAAAATTGGTTACCCAGCTCTACCTGATTAATATCATGGAACCGTGTTACAGTACTTTTTTAATAACTCTTTATTTTTTTTTCTTTGAAAAAAAAAAAAAAAAAAAAACCTTTTCCTCTTCCTATCTCTCAATTCCTTTCCTTCAAAGAATGCGTTCAAGTACAGCTGTGATATTAACTAGTGTATTGTTGATCCAAAATGCAAATGCGTGCTTTTTGGGCATCTTCAATTGTGATACGACTACAACTACAGCTACTACTACAACATCTGGTCTTGCAAGTGCTACTTCAGCAATATTGACCTCTTCAGCTGCATCGTCTGCCGCCACTGTCATTCCAACGTCTTCATCTGTATTGCCGAGTAGCACAACATCCCTTCTACCTTCAAGTACCTTAATATCAAGTACGACTTCATCAGCTACCCCAACCTCGTCTTCCGTTCTACCTACTAGCATTTCTAGCATCATGACCTCTGCGTCGTCTACTGTATCTTCTTCTACACCTACACCAACCGCAGCTGGAGAGCAGCAGTCGTCCGGCAGTAGTAGTACAGGAGTCATTGTTGGTGTTGTTGTTGGTGTCCTTGCACTTTTATCTGCTGGTGTTGCGTATGCGTTTATCTCACGTCGAAGAAGGCGCGAGAATAGACGTCTGTACAGCGAACATGGGGATATGTTTGGTGCAGACTATTATCAGCACGAAGCATACAATAACAACAATAACTATCCCAACCCATACCCTTCTCCTGTAGCAGCTACTGCTTTACCCAACAATAGTAGTACGCAATGGGAGCCAAATTATCCTCCTCAATTACCCATGGCTGCAGCTGGAATTACGAACCAAGATCATTATTATGCCAATCAACCACCCATGGGCTATGCTGATCCTAATATGAATTACTATAATCAGCAGACGTATTATGATCCCTACCAGCAACAACAACAGCAGCAATACCAATACATGGACCCATACAACCAGCAGATGTATCAACCACAACCACAACAAATATACAACAATTCACCAGTACCTCAAAATGTATCTCCCCAACACAATACAGCGATTGTACCGCAAGCACCCAACACGCCTACTACAGCTACAAGCACTGCAATTAGTACTGGTAGCAATAATGCTGGTATCACTAACTCGAATATTTACTCCGCGCCTAACAGCTATCCTGAGGATCACGAAAAATCAGGCACATCCGTTGGTAAAAAACAAAACTAGATCAAAATCTCTCTTACATATATATTTTACATGTATAATTATTACTACATCCTATTATAACTCTATATCTTTTTCTCTTACTTTTTTATACACACTTTCCTTTTTCTGTTTTTTATTTTTCTCACCAATATAATGTATATTAAATCAACAAACCGCCATAAAATAAATTCCTATTAACCGACACTACATGATGAAACATTGATCTTTGGCCATTTTATCTGTAATTCTATCCAGCCATGAAAGGTCGCCAGTACCTTTACCAAATTCAACGAAAAGACAGCCAGGGTTTGGTATATTAGGCTGACAGCTAACGTTATACTTTTTAACAAGTTCAATAATGGCAGGTTTTAACTTGGCAATCTGACCAGGACTATGAAGCCCTTTACCGACAATGATAACTAAATTGTCATATCCGTTTCTTTGACAATGTTGAATTGCTTCCTCTACCTTTTCAGATGCCTCTTTGACAAATAGACCGTGCAGATCAATTTCGTTGTCTGGTCTACCTTGATTCTTAACTATGATAAGGATAGTAAGTATTCTATTACTATGGTGCTCAATTGATTGTATTACTGGAATAAATATGATCAGCTGCTTGTTTATTATATTGCTTCATAAGGTTGTCATGGTGATGTCCTTGATTGGATAATTCCTTGGCTATAAGTATCGTTACGTTAGATCGTTGTCTTTTTTTTTTTTTTTTTTTTTTTTGCGTTTTTCGTTACCTCTTGCACCGTCACCACCTTGATAAGCTTCTTGACTCTCAGCATAGCATCTGTTTCTCTTTTCTGCTTCTTCGTGTGCTTTTTCACGTAGCGCGGTATATTCTTGATCATCATCAACATTAGGAGAAGCGACATAATGACTACTACTGGTAGTGTGTTGCGAATAAGTATGAGTTGTGGTTGTCGTCTGTTGATATTGGTGGTGTTGTTCTTGTTCCTGTTGTTTCTTTACTTGTTGGTAAATGGAAATACCCTCACTTACAACATGTTGAACTTTGTCGAGTGATTGAGAGTTACCCATTCTATTATATACGGTTAAGGAAATTTATAAAAAGAACCAAAAAAAAAAAAAAAAAAAGCTTGCTGCCTATATAATTAAGGATGTATTGATTTACCCGGGCCAGTTCTGAGTAAGAAAGGGGTATGAAAAAAAAAAAATCTTTCTGCAGCGATAGGCAAAAGAGGGGATGAAAACACTATAGATCAATTAATACAGCCAAGATAAACAGATAATACGCGAGAAGGAGAGTTTCATGAGGGGGCTTCATAGAATAAAGGCAGTCAATTCAGCATAAATATCGATCTATTTGGTGGGAGTTCTCTTTTTATCTGATATTTTTATAGATGCATCTAAAAAAGCTACCAGCAGCGAATCAATGCTTTCCAAAGAGTAACCAAAGCTACCAAACGCAGTAGTATTCCGTAATACAATCTCCGGTAAAACTTCTGCTTGCAAGTTAACTTAGAAGCCTAACCTTATTACCAACTGTATATATTGCCTGTATATTATGTATTAACGCGAATGAATGTGCTTATAAGATGAAGTATTGACACTATCCAGTTAGCTTTAGTTACAGATATCATGCATAATATATTATCAAGTAAGAAAAGCTTGACCATGGCCAGAGCAAGGTTAAGAGTATCACCAATGAACAATAGAGCATGACAAATTACATTATGGACCGCTGATACGTCTCTGTTGAGTGCAATTGTTGTAAATACACAGTGAATGAATTTAGTAGCTTTGTTGATATTGATTAATTAATAATTGTGGTATTAGAATATCATGCAACAATTATTGTAAAGGGTGACTACAAATTAGATTTAATATTTTTGAAAATGATATTTTTTATTCCTTTTTAAGAATTCTGACACTCTTGGCTGTAAAACAATCACCCAGGAAGAAGTTCATAAATTTCACATTAATAAATCTTGCTTTTTTCTTTTTTTTATTTATTTATTGTTCTTAAGAGGATGACATCTGATATATTTAATTTAAAGAAACAACTTGTAATCTATGGTGCACACCATAACAATAAAGTAAATGTTGCCATTCATATGGTCTTTGTTCCTATTATTCTTTGGACAGGTAAAAAATCCCCTTTGAGACGCATATTTTTTTTTTTTTTGCTTGAATTGACTTTTTCTCGAAGCTCTTGTATTTACTTCCAATACTGGTCCTCTGCTTGATGTTAAAGGAACTATCTTTGAATTTCTATCACCATTTGGTCCAAATCTCGCTTTCTTTGTAGTCGTCTTTTACTTGATCTATTATGCCATTTTGGACCCCATTGCTGCTGTAAAAAAAAAAAAAAGCTTTTCTTCAAAAAGTAATTATACTAATGTCCAACAATAGACACTCATTTCTCCAATTTTCATTACATTCAGCTATACAGCAACCAAATTCTTGCAGACTAATCCTAATGCTAACAAAATCGCCTTTTACATTCATATTACTTCTTGGATTTTCCAATTCATTGGACACGGTGCTGCTGAAAAGAGAAGCCCAAAATTGTTGGATAATATAGTTCAAGGTAAATCACTATTTTATGCATAATTAAAGGATATAACTGACATCAATGTAGCCGTTGTATCCGCACCATACTTTGTCTTTTTTGAAATCTTGTTCTTTTTCGGTTATCGTCCTCAACTCTACAAGGAAGTTATGATTGAAATTAACAAGGATGTTGCTGAATTCAAGGCCAGTAAGTCTGAAAACAACAGATTTCCATGTAATTCATGCAAAGCTAAAAAAAAAAAAACTTTAATAGGACGCGCTGCGCAAAGAAACGGTACTGCTTACCAGTCGATTCAATAGTTTTAAATATGGACCAATTCAAATTATGCGATATTTGGCTACCTCAAATGGGAAATAAATTATCACGGTATCTAATTTTAATATAAATACTACCACTTTATTATTCCTATTTCAGAACCCAACCCAACCCACCCAAACACACTTACTGTGGCCATTTTGGGTGACCTGTAATAATTGGATTTGCTCTTATTCATTACTTGTGGCGAATAATTTATTCTTCTTTGTCTTCACGCTAACTATGAAAACGCTGTACTTGTAGGCAAGCAACCAGCGTCTTACAGTTTTTGTATACATAGTTCCTGTCGTCATAAGAATTGTTATCATTTTCTGGATCTTTAGTCATTTTGCCTAGAGCTCACGACTGTAAGATGATTGTTTGTTAGTTTTCCTTTACAGTTGATATTATGTAAGCTTACAAAACTATGTACATAAACCATATATTTTTATATTTCTCCTATGCAAAACATGTGTATTAAAGTGAAGCCAAATTCAATTGAATTTGCATAGATATTAGTAGCATATAAAAGAGAAGGGTTTCCATTAAGAGTTCAATAACGAAATCCATACTAAAAAACGCATAAAAATAGATTGTGCTGATTTTTTAGGAGACGAGAATTTCACTAACAACTACTGTACATATACATGGATTACTCACAAAAAACCGCATATCGATGATAGACATACATTGCTCACAAAATTCCAAGTAAAAGAAGTAGTTATATTAATTAGTTAATAAACATTGTAAGGGTGACAAAGGTTGAGGGGAATATAAGGTTTAGCTGTGTGACTTGTACAAGTTTTTGAAGTAATGTTTTTATATGGTTGGGAGAATTAAGAGACTAGAATTATCAACATCGCGGGGAGAATTACCCATCGTAATAGGAATGCCTTCACCAAAAGAAGGATCGTTACTTTAACTTTCCAGTAGGTTCTTTCTACTAGATGAAGTGATGTCAGTAACATCAATATCTTCAAGAGAGCGCTTGGCTACATCGACATAGGCATCACTGAGATCGTCTGCAATATCAGAGACAGTATCATCGAGAACAACAACGTCGCCATTAGCAGCAACTATACCACTTTTAGAGAAGACGCGGGCTTTGGAATTGTTTAAGTTTCCATCAGCAACGGCGTTGTTGGCAATATCAGAGACTGTATCTTTAGCAATGACTCTGTTGCAAGAAGCATTGATGAGAGAACGTTTTGTGGTGGGCTCTAAAGAGTCAAATTTAACGGGGGCTTTAATTATTTTAGGATCTTCAGTATCTTAACAGTTTTCAATATCTTTGCCATCTTCAACTTCAACGTCAGTTCCGACATCACCACCTTCAAAATTGCTTTCAAAATCGGTATCAACGTCTGTATCAACATCAACATCAGTATCAATAACACCACTTTTATCACCTTTATGGCCTAATCCAACAGGACCGCGACGAGGACTGTTGCTAAGGACATCAGCAATGAGATCATTAAGATTATCGGCAACAACAAGACTATTAAGAATGTCGCTCACATTACGACCAAGAAGGACATCATTTCTTGACACATCAATAAGAGAATTACGCTTTAATTGAGAAAGAGCGCTATCAACAGCTTTCTGAGGACGAACAGAGGCAGCAGCTGTTAAACTAGCAATAATACTAAGAGGAACGAACTTCATATTATCTAAAAAAAAAAAAAAAAAGTCGCTTTGAATGAATCGTATGAATAATGTGTATCTTCTCAAAATGCGTTTTGTATATAAAGGAAAAAAGAGTATTCAATAGTTGATTTTATACCTTTCTTGCTGCTAAATATAAAGGATGCGAGAGGCAGATGTCTGCAAGTACTAGGACACTCTGACCGACGAACTTGCGAAAACAGAATCCCTCTCATCAAAAGAGCAAAAGAATCCCTTGTTACCTTTATGGTATATGTACCTTGTTTCATGAAATATCCATAAATAGCTTAGTACCGAGAAAAGCTCTCGCTGCATGTAAAAAGAACATCTTATTCTTCAATAACAGTAACTATGCATTCGTATGAAGAGAATTGAAGAAAGCGAGATAATAAGGGCACACTGATTTATAAAAAGAAAATACACTGGCTTGTGTTCTCAGGCTAGGTTAGGGAGAGGGTTGCGTGATTGACGTTACATAGATGATTTGACATTTCTAGACTGAGCAATCATAGAGTTACCCTCCACCCACACATAGCTTTCGAGCCAGTCGTTAATTACCTCAACATGAAAGCCACCTTTTCTTTCTTTCTGTAGTTTTGATTGTTCATTTGCTGTGAAAAGTTAACTTATTTCCGTGACCACTCTTGATTCTGCTACATTTTAGATGAGTGAGAGAGATTAACTCATTTTCCGTTATTTTTATTGGTTCAAATTCATTTAAGCAACCCCCACTTAAACCTTTTGCTTTATTTTAATCTCACATCAGAAAATCTCCATCTTTTTTTTTTTTTTTTTTTTTAAACCTTTAAAATAAGTTAAGTTTTAGTTTGTTTGTTTTCTTTTTCTTTATAATACAAATATGACCGATATTCTTCCATCATCGCCTGCCTCCTCTGTCGTTGACACAATCCCTAGAAGATACCATTTTGCAACAGAAGTTGTTACTGTTGATAGTTCTGATGATCCTCATAATGCTGCTTCTGTTCCTATCTATCAAACAGCTACATTTAAGCAAAAAGGAGCAACAGCTGAGGGTCAATACGACTATTCTCGCAGTGGCAACCCTACTCGTACTCATGTTGGTAAGTCTCTTTTTTTACCTTTCAATTCATGCATAACATTGACTTATTGTTTTTACGATAGAGAACCATTTAGCCAAATTAATGGGCGCAGAAAGAGCTCTCGTTGTGACAAGCGGTATGGGTGCTTTGGATGTAATTACCCGTCTTGTCAGAGCAGGCGAAGAAATAATTGCTGGTGACGATCTTTATGGCGGCACCAACCGTCTTCTGAGCTTCTTGGCTAAAACTCAAAATGTAAAAACTCACCACATCGATACAACAAAGTCCGACACTATTTTACCTTATTTATCAGATAAGACTCGACTTGTTCTTCTCGAATCACCTACGAATCCCTTAATCAAAATCTCAGATATCCGCACTATTTCCAAATATGTTCATGAACGTTGTCCCAATGCTCTTGTCGTTGTCGATAACACCATGATGTCACCATACCTTCAAAGACCCCTCGAATTGGGCGCAGATATCTCCTATCACTCTGGCACAAAGTATTTGTCTGGCCATCATGACTTGATGGCTGGTGTGATTGGTGCTAAATCAGCAGCCGTTGGTGACGAATTGTATTACGTTATCAATGCTACAGGTTGCGGTCTAAGTCCCTTCGATTCATGGCTTTTGCTTCGTGGTGTCAAGACACTAGCAGTGCGTATGGATAAACAGCAAGCCAACTGTATACGTATTGCAGACTATTTAGAAGAACAAGGATTCAAAGTGCATTATCCCGGTTTAAGATCTCATCCTCAATATGAACTTCACAACTCCATGTCATCAGGGCCAGGCGCTGTACTCAGTTTTGAAACAGGTGACATAGGTATCTCAGAAAGAATTGTGGAGGCTACAAAACTCTGGAGTATCAGTGTCTCCTTTGGTTGTGTGAATTCATTAATTAGTATGCCTTGCAGAATGTCACATGCTTCTATTCCAGCCCATATCCGTGCTGAAAGAGCACTCCCAGAAGACTTGATTCGTCTGTGTGTAGGAATTGAACATGTGGAGGATCTTTTGGAAGACTTGGCCAATGCTTTAAATGTCGCAGGTGCTTTACCTACTCCTGCTAAACAATAGTAGATTACATTCGTTTATTTAAAATAAAAAATATCTAAAAATGCTTGTTAAATAATATTTTCTTTTCCTCCTCGTTTAAATCCTCAGAAAACTCTTGATCGGGCTCTTCCGGTTCTAAAATGATAATTGTAATTTGCAGCTGTTTGACAGTGGTTTGATTGTCTTGCTCAAATGTAACTGTAACTTTAAGTCGATCGCGACCTCCATTAGCAAACATAAGCGGTGTCGGTTGAAATTCAATGGAATTCAAGATATGGTTGATTTGCTGCATTGGTGTATTTTCCATTGTATGCGTTAATAATTTTTCGTGTGTGCCATTCAATATACTTGTCTTTCCAATTGCTGTCTCCAATTCAATCTTTGCATGCGCTACAATATCAGGGCCTCCACGCACATAAATGACATCCAAGCCTTGGAACTTGCCCGGTGTTGACCGCAGTCTCAACACGTTTCTCGTTTGACGGTCGTTCTGCAGCATCTTCTCAGAAATAGTTCTATATATATAATCACGCGGACCTACAAGATCCATTGGCACATCCATAGACTGTGTGGATGAAATGATTCTGTGTGTACGGGTGTCACGGTGCGGTAAATCCAAATCAAATTTTCTAAACACATAATCAATCACACTGTTGGGCTGCACAGGTAAATGATTTGTCATTTTTCCAAACAAATGAATATTCCAACTCAAAGGCTCAATTTTAAGCTTTAGTTCTTGTTCTGAAAGCGGGTTCGGTTGTAGTAATTGGTGAATATCGAGGTAACTGAAAGGATACAACACTTGTCGAGGCAATATAATGAGCCCAGCCTCTTCCAATATTCCACGACGATCACGTACATACGACGTAATAGCTTTAGGCCCTCCACAATTGAAGCATTCGGGATCATATATATAGGCTGAAAATGCACCTTCCGCCATCTCCCGGAACAACTTCCATCCCCGTTTAAACCGCATTAATCCCTGAGGAAGATACAGACCTTTGTCATCCAAAGTCCACTCCAAATCTGATGATACACTTGAATAATCAGATCCGATAAACTCCATATTTGAATCGGGTGGAATTCGGATCCACAATGCGTCCATGTCCATATAGGTCCCGCCATAGTTGTAAAGCAGCAAACATCGGATATAATCAGTCAAATGCCAGTAAAAGAACTTGCCTTTCTCCCATTTATCCCATTGTTGTAACCAATCTTGTGTGCCCGGTCCAAAATACCATTTCCATTTGAGCAAGTTCTCTTTGTTGAACTGGACCACTTGGATATTATATCCTCGACGTGTGTACTCGTGGAAAAAGTGTTCGGGCAATGTATTAGAAATCATAAAGATAGCAGCTTGAGGTTCATGAATCCACACCATTTCGAGAGCACGCCAATGACGGTCAGTGAATGTCGATGGATCACTCGTCCAACATACCCAATACAATAAATGCCAGTTTGTCTCGTCTTCCGTATACACTGATGTGCGTGTAGAAATGACGTCTTTGATGATCCACTGGTCGTTTTCTCCAATGACAGAAGGCTCAAGCTCATCTTTGACAGGCATGGTAGCTATTTTTTTGTATGATGGTTGTTTTAAGGGTGAGACACCGCGACCTACATCGCATTGAAGGCCATGCGTGCGCCAGTCATCCGATTTGTCATAGCAGGGGTAACAAAGTGCACATTTCTTGACTAAGGCAAGTCCTTTGCATTGAGGCAACTTATTCAAAACATTGTTGTACATGGTTGGCATCTCTTTTCTCATCTTCTCCAGGGTCAGTTGTTTGGCTATCAAGTTGTCTTCACATACATCAGATAGATGCTGAATACGTATATCGTGCACAGGTTCAATATCGAAACCAAACAGCCACATGGAGAAATTGACATCATCTGCATCCACAAAACGTTGAGGGTAGTTTATTAGACCAATCAAGTCCACCATGTTGCGCGATACAGTATAAAATGTGCTGGATGTATAGGTAGGAAGTACGGGCATTGCATAATCAAGCTCCATATGTTGTGCAGGCATATTCCTATACACGAATCCTTGCCAGTAGTTATCTTTCTTTCCTAATGCTCCCAGTTCTTGTCGGACAATATCATACCTGACAAAGACATCGTCGTCTGTTTTAATGAGATAATCATGCTGAACTGAAGAAGTGGCCCATCGAATTGCTTCAAAAACTTTTTTGCTCTTGTCCGACTGTAGATCAGGAGCTGGTACGACAACTAGGTCATGGTATTTCTCCGATTCAAAGATGAGCTTTGACCCCCACTGCGATTGGATACGGGCTGATGGTGGCTGTCCTACAACGAAGCGATAAATGAAGGTTGTATCGCCTTCGTTCCCCATCCAATGTAACGTTGTGTCTCGCAGCAACTGGCGTTTCTCTGCAGCCTCCCACGACGACATAATCAGCACGAGCACTGTTAGTCCTGCTATACTATCTGCAGTCGTGTCTAGAGCGTACTCTCTGTGGTGCATTAAAAATAACGACCTATATTGAAAAAAATCGATCTGGCCTATGAGAATATAAGCTGAAAATCCTATCGCCATAATCAAAGGCAGAAACAAGTGCTGATAAGGTTTTTTCGGTTCTTCTTCTCTTTGCCTCATATTCGCCATGTTTAAACATAAGAGAGTGCAACAGATGAGTATTTGAATCAAAATGGGATGGAGTTGAAAAGATGCTATGCAGATGATTATAAGTGACATGGTAACTATAAGTGATGCAAGACGAATAACAGTATGTCTAATCTCGGAACGGTATGACCATCGCTGCAACATGTTGCCAACAAAAATCCATGTCCAGTAACCTGACAGTAAACACTACAAATTATCAATATTGTATTCAAGTCTTGCTTGTTGGTTTACCCATAGTGAAGCCACATAATATTCAGCTTGAGTGGTTTGTATAAATAGAGAGCCACCAGCATCTCTTAACGGAACTTGACGTGCTAGATTTAGATTTCGAAATGAGTTGACGATGGCAGGTAGAAAACTGAATGCTCGTAACAAAACAATTGATATTTCATAGCGACGAGGTATATTTAGATTTGATGATATAAATCGATTTGGTCGAAAGAAAGGCAAAGGGATTTGCTATCAGGGAATTTAGTGACCTGAAGCCCTCATAGAGCAATAAATATTTGTACCTGTGCCATATTCAAATCAATTGACCGTTATAAGGGCATCAAACTATGGTAGCTTTTTTTTAGAAAAAGGAAAACAAAAAAAAAAAAAAAAGGTACACAATTTTAACTTTATGCTGAGATTCAAAACTTTTTATTCATCAGTGTTTAAAAACTCGCTTACAGATGGATCATCCTCTGTATTAACCATATCATTAAAGAAACTATCAGTGCCATCTTCTCCAACTTTATCGTTGAAATATAAATTCATGCTGTCTTCTTCTTCTTGATTGGGTGGCTGTTGATTCAAATTCTGCACTTGTTCTGGCGATTTGTCTTTTTGTTCCTGATTTAAATTGTTATTTATTTGAGGCAAATCCTCGTGAATTCCTGGTATCGATAATATTCTAAAATGCTCTGGTGTGTGTTCAACTCTAATGCTTAATTTATCCTTTAATTTGTCAGAAGCTATATCAATAGACTATCAAAATACGTTTTAATCGCCTTGCAGAAATAAAAAGAGAAGCAACTCACCTCAGTCGTCTCTGCTTTTTTTAGATCGTCCATTATTTCCCAAAACGCTTCATTCTCTTTATCAAGAACTGTTAATCTTTCTTCATGCTCGGTCTTCTGTCTCACTGATCTTTCTTTATATTCTTCAATTTGCTTTTCTAATTCTTCTTTTGTTTGTGCAAAATCTAAAGTTGCTGGTGTAATAGAAGCTATTTTATATATATACATGGTTAATATCTTGAGTCAAACTGGTTTTTTTTTTTTTTTGTCTTGTTTTTACCAGCATTATATGGGGTAAAGATCTCGGACAAGTAGTCGTGATTACGTTTATATCTAGCCATTGCAATATCGCGAGCAGAGATATCGTCTAATTCATCTATTGTAGAAATCAGTCAACAAATGATCTTCGTTGTAATTCATTAGTGATTTACCCCCTGAGGGCTCTTCTGGTTCTTCTGTTGCCGGCACATTTTGTCGAAGTGTCTAAAAAAAAATAAATCAATACATATTTTGTCTTTTAGCCTCTTATGCTATACCTTATTATGTGCACGTTTTCTGAGTGCATCATTAATGGCTGGATTTCTGTAAGCCTGTTGTTGCTGCTGTTGTTGTTGTTGAATGTATTGGCCTTGAATGGGATTAATGCCAATTTGACCTGGTATACCTCGTTGTGGTACACCCTGTTGTTGCTGATTATAATAATAAGTGGATGCCATTGAATCGCGTTGAAAAGAAGGATTTTCTCCTTTACCAAAAACTGTGTGACTTTTTTGAATTTATTGCAACGTCATGTGGAGAGAGAGAGAGAAAGCGGACTTTTGTCGAACGCGCGGCCTAGTATACGTTTTCATTCAAGCAAAGAAGCTCAACTTTTTACCTTTTTTTACAACATATTTTAATTTCATTAAAATGACATCTATTGGTACTGGTGTAAGTAATGTTTACAATTATCTTATTTTAGTAGCATCACCCTGACTATTTCATCCATAGTATGATTTATCTGTTTCAACTTATTCTCCTGATGGACGCGTATTCCAAGTTGAATATGCTAACAAAGCTGTAGACAACAGTGGGTAAAGGACCAATGCCTCTTTTTGATTAATTACCCAAGTCTCACTCAAGTATTATAGGACTGCCATCGGTCTTCGTGTAAAGGACGGTGTAGTTTTTGCTGTCGAAAAGCTTGTTCAATCTAAGCTTTTGGTTGCTGGTGCCAATCGCAGAATTCAAAGCGCCGATCTTCACATTGGCATTGTAAACAATTGAATCATTTACTATTTATTGTATATTAATTATCTCTTAATAGGCTACTGCTGGTTTATTGGCCGATAGTAGACATATTGCAAACAGAGCTCGTGATGAAGCTCAAGCTTGGAGAGACATCTATAGACAACCTATTCCCGGAAAGACAATTGCCGATCGTTTAGGTCAATATGTCTCTGCTTATACATTATACTCTAGTGTGCGTCCTTTTGGTACAAGTACTATTGTTGGCGCTATGACAGAAAAAGAAGGACCCTCCTTATTTATGATTGAGCCTTCTGGTGTCTACTGGGTAATTACCTGCAACATTCGAGCTACTACGTATGGTTTTGCTGATAGTTTTATGATAGGGATATCGTGGTTGTGCTGTTGGCAAGGGTAAATCAGTTGCAAAGACCGAAATTGAAAAGCTAGATTTAGAAAATATGACCGTACGTGAAGCTGTCAACCATATCACACGAATGTAAATATCTATATATAAATAATAATAGCATAACTAATTTTATTTCTAGTATTTATACATGTCACGATGATGCAAAGGATAAAGATTTTGAATTGGAATTAAGTTGGATTTGTGCAGAGTCGAAATATAAGCATCAATTCGTACCAAAGGATATCAAGACGGAGGCAGAGGCATTAGCAAAGGAATCCTCTGACGACGAAATGGAAGATTAGTTTTTATAAATAAATAGTATACAAAAGGTTATTGTAATTTTTTCAAGGCGGATTGCATTTCTGTCATTGTGAAAGGCTTACTTATAAAGTCATTCATACCAGCATCAATACAAATTTGTCGATCTTGTCTACTTGCTGAAGCTGTTAATGCGATAATGTAAACCCTATCAACATTGAGTAACTTTGCTCCTTGTGAATCTTTGCGCTGACTGATGATTTGTCGAGTGGCTTCAAGGCCATCCATTTCGGGCATGTACAAATCCATCTAATACAAATCAAATTGAGTACACTTGTTTTCTCGTACAGCAGCTAAATACTTACAAATATGATGTCAAATGAATAGACCTGCATAAGTTCAAGGGCTTCACGACCATTGCCAGCAATGATAACATCTTGATAACCTAACCTCTTTAAAATGCTGACAGCAATTTTCTGGTTTACTTTACACTTATTTAGTTTTACGTCAAATCATAAAGACACAAATGTTACTTACAGATATTATCTTCTGCTAATAATATGTTCAATTGGCGCAAAGGCTTTTCAATAGGTTTAGGTTGAGGCTTCTTTGGGGTGGATATCATTGGCTTTTGTTTGTTCACCATACGCTGTAGCTCTGTACTGTTATTATTATTACTATTGCTGTTGGGTATATTGTGATTATTGTGTTGCTTTTTCTGCTGATGGTCAAAATAGTCGACAGGTGATCGCTCACTTGAATCTGAGACGGACGAAGAAGGTGAGGGCAGTGCGTCCAAGGGTTCCGCCACAGTCAAGGGCAGAGTCAGTGCGAATCGAGAACCGTGCTTTTCTTCAGATTCCACCCATAGCCCACCACCCATTCTATTAACCAACATACTAGTGATGGCTAAACCCAAACCTGTTCCGCCATACCGTCTTGCTGTGGAAATATCAATCTGCGAAAACGATTTGAATAGTCGAGGCATTCGATCTGCAGGCATGCCGATTCCAGTGTCTGTGACGGAAATTTCCAAAATAATTTTTTCGCTGCCATCACTTAATTCTATAGGTTCACATACAGGCTTCACAAGATTTTTAGTCGCTTTGTAGGATGATCTTGTGTAAGGATGTTCTTCGACTTTTGCATCATAGCGGTCTTTGTGGTAGGCCCTTTGAGCACCTTTTGATCGATTAATTCGTACTTGAATACCACCTGATTTTGTAAACTTGGGAAAAGAAATGAGGTTAAGTGTTTAATGCTTTTCTGTCAAAAAAAAAAAAAAAAAACTACCTTCAGAGCGTTAGAGCATAAATTAAGCAATATTTGCGTAATACGCATGGAATCACCCATGAGATATTCGGGTATATCAGAATCTATTTTCCAGATAAGTGGTAATATGACTTTATTGGTATTTCTTGGAAGTACTGTCGACACCAAATTTCTTGATTCTAATTGTTGTATAAGTTGCAATATCGGGACATCATCATCTATTTCTTTTGGACATTCTACAACAGAAACAATTTTATTTGTTTGCGTCATCGATGCCTGATGTCGAGCCATATTAAGGACATCTTTATATCATTTATATTAGTTGAAACAAGTTACAAATCTCTAACTGAATTTTCACTTTTACCTTTCACTGATTTTCTAATACTAAACCGTCTAAATTCTAATTTAAACTGAGGATCATGGTTGATTTTTGAGATATCGAGAATATCATTGATGACAGTTAACAAATGATTCCCACTTGTTTGGATGACGTCTAAATGTTCTGCTTGTTCGTCGTTCAAAAGATGCCTCTCTTGAAGCATCAAATCCGTTAAAGCAACTACGGCACTCATAGGTGTTCTAAAACAACAAAGAATTAGGAATGTACCCCTAGTGATGCCTATTCATCATACCTGATTTCATGACTCATTTCTGCAAGAAACTTGATTTTACTTTCTGCATCCGAAAGTGCAGCGTTTTTCATCATAATCAAGTTGTCCTTTTGTCTAATTCTTGCAATCTCATTTTTTGTTCGTAATTGAACTGCTTTTAATATAGATTCAATGAGGTGAATTTGTTCAGATTGCAAAGGTTTATTATCCATGACAGTTATTAGACCTATTGCAATGTCCGTATGATCCAAGCGCACACTAACAAAACTTTGAAATTCGGGATAAACTGAATCTGCTATGGATGTTTGTTGTGATATTGCGTAAGTTGCATTTTCAATTGTTTTTAAAAACGGCGAATTTGTAGGTAAACAAGCTATAGGCACAGCGGTATATTTTACACTATAGTAAAAATGAAGCTAAGTAATTTACTGTGATATCGATGTATATGTAACGTAGTTACATGGTGGGATGCTTAAGTGTAGAATAGCATGCTTTGACAAATAGATATTGAATTTGATCACCGACTATTGATTTATCATCATCACTTTCCTCATCACTGCTATCTTCGTCGACTACTAATTCTACTGGAGGGCATCCTTCGTTGTATTTTATGTCAATGTACTCCTTTCGAGTTAATAATCTATGAATAATCGCTGTCTGTGTACAGGTCTTCTTTACAATTTCTTTAGCAATTTTATCCAAATATTCATCTGTTACTTCTGAAAAACAGTTTTCGTAAATATCTGCAATTATTTCTTTTTCTCTCATGGTCAAAAAAAGGAAAGAAGAAAAAAAAATGAAAGAAAGAGTAAAAGAGAGTGAGAAATTGCTCTCTCTCATCATGAGCATATTTTTTTTTTTTTTTTTTTTTTTTGGTAGGAGAACCAGAAGTTTGGGTTTTTCATTCATTTTAGTGAATAAATTGCTCAATTTGGGTGTCTTTGTCATCCTTTTGGTCAACCCCAAACACGGACTTACTTTTTTGGGAAAGAAGATTCGATCAACCCGATTTGAAGTATCACGACAACCTTCATCATTTGTTGCCATGATACATTAAAGGCACAGCCTTGTCTACGGTGTAAAGGATAAATGAAAAAAAATTTTTTTTATCTTCGAATCTTCTTTTATAACTTTATCTTGGTGATACAATAAATGACTGATTTCATTTTAGAGCAATCAAATTTTTGATTTGGGAGTGTATGAAAAATGTCAAAATTGCACATATGCACAAAAAGAAGTACTCAGATTTAACTTTCTTTTTTTTTTTTTTTCCTTCTAGAAGTCGAAATGTCTCAAAGAATCCTAAATAGTAGTAGATATCTACTATTATAAGTGGAAGGCGGACTTTTCAGTATAGTATAATAAGCTATTGAGGAGTTTCAGTGACTTTTTTCATATAAAAGAAAAAAATCTTTTTTTAAAAAAATCTTTTCTGGTTTTTTTTTTTGTTTTTTTTTTAACTTATGAGTGACCAAGACCATAGTAAATATACGTTTGCAGAGCAAGGTAGAATACCACCTGCTCAAAATGTGGAAGATCCGATGAGAGTGTTTGACAATGAAAAAATGGAAGCATATGACCAAACAGATTATTCCTTCGAGTCAATTCCTGACGAAACAACTCCTACAAAATCCAGTGCCCATCGTGGCCTAAGTGCTCGTCATATTCAAATGATCTCACTTGGCGGCTGTATTGGGTAAAGATCACTACCAATGTTTACAAAGTACACATTTCTCACGATCTCTGTAGTACAGGTTTGTTTTTGAACTCTGGTGCGAATATTGCAGAGGTAAAACACTTACTACACTTGCATGTACAACGAACACATTGTACTCACCAGAATATAATAGGCTGGCCCTGCTGGTGCTTTAATTGCGTACTGTGTTAGTAAGTAATTCCCTTTGTTTGAAAGTGAATGAAAAAGTTCACTTACAATTCCTTTCAGTTGGTATCATGGTGTACTGTTTAATGACCTGTCTCGGCGAAATGGCTACTTATATGCCAGGTGAGAAAATTCGCACGTTAAAACAAGTAAAATTCTCCTAACAAAGCTGTATTTAGTGTCTGGTTCTTTCAACCACTATGCCAGTAGATTTGTTGATCCTGCTTTCGGCTTCGCCCTTGGTTGGAACTATTGGTAAATCTCGGGTTAATACTTTTATCTTATCTCATCGTACTAAACTGTTTTTTTATTATTAGGTTTTCTGTAAGTTTGCTTTATTTCACGATTATGTAGACCAACTAACATGAATTCATTTTTTATTCTTCCTTTTTAAAAATGTATAGTGGGTAAGTTTTTGTATTTGGTTCTGTTTAATAACTGTTTTCTAAATTTCATTTCTTTTTTTTTTTTTTAGGCTGTCACTATCGCTACTGGTAACAAAGATAACAAAAAAAAAAATTTGATGACAGACCATTGAATCAGCTTTCATAGAAATTTCTGCTGCTGCAACAATTGTAAACTGGTGGCAATACATTATGCCTGATCCTGCCTGGTCTGTTATTTTCATGCTTATTGTAGTTTTGATCAATTTGGTTGGCGTTAGACTTTATGGTGAACTCGAATATTGGTTTGCTCTCTTGAAGATTTTAATTGTTATTGTCTTTATTATTATTGGTAAGATTTCAATTTACAAAAAAAGAAATTTAGGTCTCATGTTCTTTCTACTGCTCAGCTATATGTGTCACTACGGGCGGACTTGGCGACCACACAATTGGTTTCGAATATTGGAATAATCCAGGTGCATTTGCAGGCGGCGGTCTTGGTACTTTGAATGTCTTGCTTTCGGCCGGTTTCTCCTTCATGGGTACAGAGATTGTCGGTATTACTGCCGCTGAAGCAAAGAACCCTACCAAGACTGTTCCTCGTGCCATTCGTAATACTTTCTGGCGTATCATTTTCTTTTATATCATCACTATTTTCTTGTTAGGAATGTGTTTACCTTACGACAACCCCAACTTGGCCAATGCCGATGGTGATCCAGGAACCGCTTCTTTTACTTTAGTCTTTGAACAAGCTGGTATTTCAGTAGGTGCACACATTATCAATGCCGTCGTATTAGTCTCAGTTTTGTCGGCTGCCAACTCTTCTCTTTATACCTGCTCCCGTACTTTATTGGGTCTTGCAAAAGACGGTCAAGCTCCTCGTTGGTTGGGCAGACTTAACCGTTGGGGCGCTCCTTATTGGGCTGTTATCTTCTCTTCCATTATTGGTTTCTGCTGTGTCTTTGCTTCCATTTACTCTGCCTCTGTTGCTTTTGTTTGGTTCTTGAGTGTTACTGCTGTTAGTGGTTTTATTAGTTGGTGGGGTATTGCAGTTGTTCACTTGCGTTTCAGAAGAGCTTTTAAGGCACAAGGTCGCAGTATGGATGACTTACCATTTAAAGCATTTGCCTATCCATGGTCTGCCATTGTGGCTCTTCTCTTAACATCCTTTGTTATTCTTGGTCAAGGTTACACTGCTTGGTATCCTGAATGGGATGCAATTACATTTGTAACTGCCTATATTGGTCTTGTTCCTGTTTTCCTTTGGTATGTGGGTTATAAACTCATCAAGAGATCCAAGGTAGTTCCTTTGATGGAAGTTGATTTTGAAACTGGTCGTGTTACTCGTTTAGATGTCGAAAAGGACAACATGGAAGACGATCAAGGTCCTTGGTACCGTAGAGTATTCGCCTGGATTGCATAAAAAATTGGAAAAAAAAAATATATATATAATATAATATGTACTATATCACATTCCCTCATCATTAAATAAGTTATCTTTTTTTTTTTTTATCAACTCTGTATTCTTTATTGTAATATATATGATTTTTACACTGTATCATCACTATTAGAATAGGTTAATAAATATGCAGTAGATTGATCAAATTCGTTAACACTCACTATGCAAGAAAACAATACATTAGTTTTTTTGTTTAATACGCTCACTTTTAACTCTTACCTGGAATGCCCATGATGTCTTTTTAGGTGAATTGGAAGCATGCTTAATATACATGTCGTTATCTCGAGGAAGTTCCTAGAAAACATAGCCTTTTAATATATAGTTTTGCGCATGAAATCCTTTTCCATACCTTCTTTGTACAACTAGAGATCATTGAAATTATAGATAAACACACATGAGCCACTGTCTGTACGGGTGACCAATCTTTATAAAGTATATTAAGACATATATGCCCATTCGAATATATCTATTATAGGAATAGTTTAGTGCTCTGCCTTGTATATCCGTATCAATACTACGCTATAATCAACAAAGTATAATTAGCCACACTCTTTTACGTCAAATGAGTAAAACTTACTGTGGGTGAATCGGGACGTAAGGTTTGACAAAAACTACATCAGGAGCTTCTAATGGATACTGGGGAGTGAAGCGAAACTACAAAAGCCCTTTTATTCTTTGTATCTCTGTATATCACACCCTTCCCTTTTACCTCTAGTTTAAACTCTTCTCCCTAATAAAGAGTCTGATTAAAATCAAGTATATGCATATGTTCTTCCTATACTATCTAACCTCGTAAATCGTTCCTGGTGCTCCAGTTAAACGCAATTTCCATCTATTTATTATTAACATTGATTACACATTGTTGATTGCTTGCTGAGAAGTTTTGGGTTTACTTTTTAAAATTCTCTGCTTCTTCCACAATGACGCCTTCTGGAGGATTACTATGTAAATCTAGAATATCATATAAGCTTCCAAATGTATAGCACTAGTAACATTCTCTCCTTACCTTTCAGCTCTTTGGTTAATCTCTTTGTATAGATGGCACTCATGTCCTTTTTGCTCCGTGTTCTGCAAAAAAAAAAAAAAAAAAAAATCATGGTTCACAATGATTTTATGCGCATCAACCAGACAGTCACAAACGAGCTGAATGGAGCAACCTTAAGTGAGTTGAAGGGAAAGGATATATTCACGCAAAAGAAAAAGAATAAAGTATTTACAATGCTTGTTTCTTTGTTGTATCTGCTATTTTAAAGAGGGTGTAATTTAATAGCGAGTTTGATCGTATGTATGCTGTAGTTGAAACTTTATTCAAAACAGCAGCTGTCAAATAATGATTCATAATGTTCTCGCGAATCGAAACCACACGCAAGAAGAATGTTTTTCATAGTTCTTATGAACTCTGGCATGTCGGCAGCAACTATGTTCTACACATTACCATATCATTCTGCTCTCGGTATAGTATAGATAATAGAATATAGTATAGTATAGTTAACTAGAACTCTCCTAACTGATAATAATAAAAAAAAAAAAAGAGCTACGATATGAACACAATAGCTTGCCTGATATAATTTGCATTGAACTAAGGCTTACTTACTCCACTTTCGATGAGCAAAAAGCCTTTAATAAACAGACAATGTGCTATTTTTATATGCAAGCTTTGAATCGCTTGGATTTGGTAGTTAGCATTAAGCTAAGCACGCTCAAATTCATACTGCATTGAAGGAGCCAACACAGAACGTGCCTTAGATGTGCTCAATTACAGTGTAGATCAAGATAGCCGGGAAATAGGGCATATACAATACAAAAAGGCGAATTTATAAAGGAGAAAAAAAAAAAAGCGTAGGTAGTAACAATGTTAGACTGACACGAGCTATCATATCTCTGCAGATACTGTAGAAATTGTCTTTTGAGACTCAATATCATTCTTTAATCAGTTTTATACTCTAATTACGACACTCACTTGTTACTGACGCCTTTTGACAGTAGAAGACTTCACCGTGTTATGGCTACTATACTGGAGTGATGTATTATGTAAGCTTCTTTTTTTTTTTTTTTTAAGAAATATAAGAGTTATCCGAATCAAAGAGCAAGAAACAGTTTTAGACAAAACAAGAAATATTAACTTGTTTTAGGGAGGCCTTTTTTTTTTATATAGCAAATTTCAGCCTGCTCTTTTACTGTTTGGATTAAATTTCCCACTTGCATATTTTTGTTCCTGCCGATGACTGCCATCAAGGGAAAAAAGATTATTTTTTAAATCCCCTAAAAGGAATAATAAAATTTCCCTATATCCCCGAGCCTATCAAACAACACAATTTTAGTTTACCACGCATTAAAAAATAAAAGATAGTTCACTTATATAAAGCAGCTCGTACGCTTAAACTTCCTTTTCTTTTTCACTAGTTAATTTCAAAACATAAAATATAAAATGGTTGACACTACTTTACTTGGCTCTACTATCACTAGCTACGAAATCAAAGATATCCGTTTCCCCACTTCAAAATTCTTAGATGGTTCTGATGCTATGAACAAAGATCCTGATTACTCTGCTGCCTATATTATTTTTTATACAGACAATAAAGAATTAGAAGGACACGGTATGACCTTCACTTGTGGTCGTGGCAATGAAGTTGTCTGTTCCGCTATTGAATCGCTTGCTTTGAAATTCATAAATAAAAAGCTGGTTGATTTGGTCTCGGATATGCGTGCAACCCATCAAATCTGTACAGGTGACTCTCAACTAAGATGGATTGGCCCCGAGAAAGGTGTTATTCATCTTGCTACAGGTGCTGTCATTAATGCCATCTGGGATCTCTGGGCAAAAGCCGAAAAGAAACCTGTCTGGAAACTCGTCGTTGATATGACTCCCGAAGAATTTGTTCAATGCATTGATTTCCGCTACATTACCGATGTGATCACTCCTGAAGAAGCAATCAAGATGTTACGCGAAAAAGAGTCTACCAAAGCAAAGTGTGAAGCTGATGTACGCTCCAATGGTTATCCTAGTTATACTACTTCTGCTGGCTGGTTAGGTAAGGACAACAGAGTTTTGCGAAAGTTTATAACTTAAACAAATAAATAGGTTACTCTGATGATAAGGTTCGTAGATTGATCCGTGAAGCCAAGGCAGAAGGTTTCAATTTCTTCAAACAAAAGGTTGGTAGTGACAAAGAGTCTGATATTCGCCGTGCAGCTTTGATACGTGAAGAAATTGGTGATGATGGTGTCTTAATGATGGATGCTAACCAAGTTTGGGATGTACAAGAGGCTATTGATTGGATGCAAGACCTTTTGCCTTTTAAGCCCTTCTTTATTGAAGAACCTACATCACCTGATGATGTGCTCGGTCATGCAACTATTCGTAAGGCTCTTTATCCTCGTACTAAAGTCGCTACTGGTGAACATATTCAAAATCGTATCATCTTCAAGCAATTATTCCAAGCTCAAGCAATTGATGTTTGTCAAATTGATTCGTGTCGTGTTGCTGGTGTCAATGAAGTACTTGCTATCCTTTTAATGGCTAAAAAATTCAATATTCCTGTATGGCCACATGCTGGTAAGTTTTCCAAAATGCTCTTTGGAAAGATAAAATTTTTAAAATCTGTTATTATTAGGTGGTGTTGGCTTGTGTGAATATGTTCAACATTTATCTCTCATTGACTATATTTGTATCACTGGAACAACCGAAGGCCGTGCCTTAGAATACGTTGACCACTTACATGAGCACTTCTTGGACCCTGTTATTATGAAGAACGGAAGATATACTGCCCCTTTAGCACCTGGTTATTCTATTCAAATGAAGCGCGAGTCAATTGATGATTATACTTTTCCTACTGGCAAAATTCACAAGCAAAACTAATTCCATATGTACTGTAGACCTTTCTTAAAGAACAATAAACATTTTTTATTTCTATTCCAGCATTTATAGCCTAGTAATTTTCTAATAGATATGATTTCTAAGACCATTAACCATATATGTATTGGCCACCCAATCAAAAACTAATAAGAGCACTAAAACGTCTCACGAAATTAATAAAAATTTCAAAAAAATTTGCCTTCTGGCGGAATCGAACCGCCGACCTTCTGCTTACTAGGCAGACGCTCTGCCATCTGAGCCAAGAAGGCTTGGTGACCAAAAATTTTTAATTTTATACAAGTTCTTACTGTTACTAATAATCACGTGATTACACGTGATGCGTTATCAGCCAATTACATATGCTTTTTTGATTTGTAATCTACTTTTGACATTTTAAGTGGTAGTAATATTAGACAATAATAAGACGGGATCACTAGCCCTATTATTTTTCTTGCTTCTCTATTAGTAGCTTTGGATGCTGGCGAATACAATAAGCATAATAATAGAAAGTGCTGTCATTAGTAATTGATAGCTTGCTGGCAACAGAGGTACTATGATTGAAGTAAAAGAGTACTTATAAACATTGTCTCATAAACGTGCGTTTCGGTATTCTTATTTATTAATGGATAGCGTATTTCTCATCACAATTGTTTTTAAATCTATGAAATATGATTTGAAAAATTGGATTGCTGGTCAACTTATAGTTGTTTTCTACCAAGAAAAAAAAGGCTAATTCTTGGTACACGTACTATTTTCACGTACTTTTTCAAAAAATTGCGATTTTGCTAAATGCACACGTTCATTACACGTAGATTTCTGTTGAATCTTTACTGAGCATTAAATGCATTCTTTGTATAATATATCTAGCTGTTCTTGAGACAATGAACTCTATTTATTGACATAGTCATAGAACAAAGAGACATAAGCAAGTCAGCAGACTGACAACATTTCTGTTATTATTTATTTATAAATAGGAACAACTTTGATTATTGTTCTTTTTCTTTTACTTTTATTCTATACGTTTTATGCAAAATTATATCATCCAAGAAGGGAGCTCATTGGAAAGCAAAACAAGACTCTACAAAAGCCCTCCCTTAATAACGGTTGTGCTCTTCTTATACTTTTACCGTGTGTAATGAATGCGTACAAATAGCAAAATCAGGCTTTTGAAATTTTTTGTAAAAGTGCGTGAAAATAGTACGTGTACCAAGAATTAACCGGAAGTCTCAGCATCTACGTCTTCGAACCCCTCTTCGTCCTGCTCTTCTCCTTCTCACTCCTTTCCCGAGCATAAAAATTTATCGCTTACAAGCTTTACATCACCCCACCGGGGATAAGCTGTAACAGCCTTATAACAATCATCATCATATATACATATATTGAAATAAAAGATTTTAACTTTGTCAGTTTTTTATTCTAAGTATTTTTTACAAAAAACGTCTCTCTAAAACTTATTAAAATAAGCAATTCTGATTCAATGCTATCAAACACATTCAAAGTATGCAGCACCTGCAATAGTGGTTTCCAACAACTTACTTTTGTCAATTGTGGAGATTGTCATGTAGTGTTTAACGCAAAAAAAAAAAAAAAAACTTGCAATTCCTAATTTTTTTTTTCAAATATTACAGAAGCGTAGAAATGACAGATATGCTAGTCATGCAAACAGGCTGACAGAAAACCAAGCGCAAAGAAGAAGATTACAACTGCCAGCAGCTTACATTTCAGAATTGTCTCGCCTCAAAGAGTTTGATTTGGGTCCAATGAATCAAGTTTGCAACTATTGTGGCGCTAAGCACTGGAAGGTAGAGCTACGTTTAAACTTGACAAAAAGCAACATATCTTGGATGTCTTACTGTAAAGTTGGTACTGTTAAAGTCGAATTGATAAAAATACCATCAGCCTACTTAAAAGAGTTGAATGAAAACGTCACTATGCTTGGCCAGAACTTCAAAAACAATTTGAGGCAATATTATGCTACTTTTGCATTCACTTCTTGCGCTGCGAAGTGGCCTAACAAACATGCCTTCCCAGATCCATGGCCAAATGTATCATATGCATGGCCTACTCTCAGCTCAAGACCTCAGCCAAGCTAAATGTGTGCGATTGTATATTTTTGACCCTGGGTATGCAGTTTCGATTCGAGCTTTAAACAACACCGAGCTGGATAACAAATTAATTCAAGAATTATCAGCAGTACTTTTCTCTATAATCTTCATGTAAGGCTTTGTAAGAAAGCATATGTGCTGGTTTACGATAGATGAATAGACACAGACGATAAGTCAGTGAGCACTTGTTATTGTATTTATTAGGGATCAAATTCATCTTTTAAAATGACAGGGAAATAACCAGCCTTTTATATAGTTTTCGTAAATAAGTTTATCCGCAAGAGATTAGCCGTTCTTGATTATCAAAACCAGCAATCTTGATCCAGTAACAGAAAGGGCTACATATAAGAAGGAATACGCATACTTGACAGCTAAGCTTCATACGCGCTATTTAAATTCACTTCCGCTAGTTCAGGTTCAGGGCGTGGCAATACAGTAACATCAAGTGACTGCCCTACATATTTTTAATACAATGTAAGTGTTGATTCTTTGTGCTTTTATCTTCTCGTGGTGAATCCTGTTAATTTATTTTGATTTGCTTTCAAATGACTTTTGGAGCCTATTTAGAATAAAGAACTAAAAAAGCATAATTAGATATGCAAACAAAAACAATTATTGTATCTATTCCGTAGTATAATTAATGTAATGTGATAGCGTTCTAGGTAGAGAAGTGTTATTACGAATAAAATAAGTATTAATAGTATGACATTAATTTAATATTGTTAATCTGTACGAAAGTAGGCCTAAATTTATTGCTTTTTCTCCTGTTAAACACGCAAAATCTTATATTACATTTATTGGGCTTCTATTGCAACGGGAAAATCACCCTTGTATAAGTCAATTATAACAAGTCTATATGAAGTATCTACATCATTTGCGTAAATAGTAGAAAGGAATAGAGGAGCTATGTAAAACTATATATGCATATACCTATTTAGGGAGTTATATTTAATGCTAGTGTGTAGAGAGCCAGAGATATAATAGTTTCAACGCTTCCCTAAATTCTTTTTAGAATGTTGGAAGATTTAGTTATTTCAGTAGGTTCTGTGTTGAAGCCAATCATTTGTCGTGGGGTAGGCGATATAATATCTTCCACAGTCTCCTCTAAGATCATTCTGCCAAGCCAAACAAGTTCCAGACAAGGTCTAATTTCTTTCACAAATAAAGGATATACCATAGAGTAATTGTAGGAGTAGGTGTGTATTGTCTAGTAAATCAGAGAAGTTTTCAGGTAGCTCTGGCATTTTACGCACGTTATGAGATTTAATTTCGTTTCTTCAGCGTAAACATCCTCTCTTTATCCCATACTTTTTCAAAATTTAATAAAAAGTGTGAAAAATGCAACGTCGTGCTTTTTTTTAATGAGTATAGTTAATGCATTTTATTTTTAAGGTAACACTTGGCGCACGTCAAAATATATAAGAGTCCTTCCTTCTTGTTCTCTGTACTTTTGTCTTGAGCATCGTTGAACATACAAGTAGATAAAGTAGCTAAAGGGGAAGAAAATGTAAAAAGAAAAGTTTATGTTATATATTTGTTGTCAGATGTGTGACTTTGGTATATATATATTCCTTTGTTCTATAATAATGTTGATACATTCATTGTTTCAAGATATTATACTTTTACAGAAATTTAGTTTCTTTATTTTTTAACATGCGAAATTGACGTGCACCAAGTGTTACCTCAAAAATAAAATGCATTGACTATACTCATTAAAAAAAAGCACGACGTTGCATTTTTCACACTTTTTATTAAATTTTGAAAATAGTACGTGCACCAAGAATTAGCCTATATTTCGGTCACTCCTCTCTTATCATTGAGGACCCCTCTGTGAATAAACTGCTGTCACCTGAAGACTTCAATTGCTGATCTATCAGCTTACTAACAATATTTTTATGCTCGCGTGAACCGTGCCATCGTCAACTTTATAGTTGCCTACTAGTTCTTTATTCAAACCTCCTACTATACTTTTCATTGTTATAGGAGAATCGCGTTTTTTTTTTTTTTTTTTTTTTTTCAGTTCTAAGAGGGTCACAGCAATCTCTATACAATATGACAGTTTTAGTTTTTAACATGTGAATGCACGAAATAGTATTGGCCTTTTCTTTACCTCTTCCCATTTCAAAATAATATTAACAACAAAACCGCATATTATTGGATGCAATATCGCATTGGTCAGATTCAACAGTTTAATTAAATTTTAGACTACCAGGTCGGTAATAATGCAATACAGTCAAACCTTACGGAATTTGACGTTTTCTCAAAAGTGGTAGAAAGCCCAGATGCGTGATAAACTTTGATAACATTCCCGATCAGCAGTATGGCAAATTTCAATGCTTATTATCGATCTGGACACTCTTCCTGAACCACAATCTATTGCGATGGAAGAAGTAGCTAATAGAAAGTCTTGTTGCAGACTTTAAAAAAGGCTACAATCATTAAATTCAGAAAATACAAAAAGTACGGGTAAGACGAGCACTTTATGAAGATGGGCTAGCAGTGCTAAAAGTAGCAGAACAGTATGGTATACCTTGTAGCGCAGTTTATTTTCTTAGTACATATATATATAGCAGTATTTTGCTTTAATACCAAGCCCTTCTACAAAATCAATATCATAGCACTCTTTTATGACAAGAAAATACTTTAGTTGATTGATATTGGTCAATAAAACAAAATATCTTCGGTCTCAAAAAGGGATATTAACATTTAGATGTTTAAGTTGGCTACAAATACTTGTATAGTTGATCGTTTACCTTTGCATTAATAAGATGATAATACTTAAAGGAGTATCTTGCTATACTTTTATAGTGTCAAACATGTAATCCATCAGATCACTAACTATAATTTCACTAGGGTCACAGTCATAAGGTCCGCTACCAGCAACAAACTAAGGTTAGATGCTGGATTCCCACATTATTACAAGCAAACTCATTTTATCAAGTGCGAAAAAAAAAAAAAAAAAAAAAAAAAAAAAAAAAAGGGGGGGGGGGAAATCAAATCAACAGAGAATAGTATATTAAACAGGTAATTATACAGGCTTCCCTATGCTGTACTACCATATGGCTTCATTACGTCAGAAACACCATAACAATAAAAAAGAAGAAGAGAAAGAGGAGAACACTGTAAAGGAAGAAACTAAACCAGAACCAAGTAAAAAGGATAGAAGAAAAAATAGGAAATAGAAAGTACGCTAGATTTATAAATAAACACTTTGATAGTTAATATCAGTCTTTAGAAAGAAGTATCAACAATTCCTCCGCTGTTAATTGAGTAAGTTGCTTCGCTTTCTGGCATGTCTGGTGAATCGAATAACTTGGCGACACGTTCTTCACCTCTGCCTTTTCTTAAGTATACACGAGTAGAAGAGGCATGAGCCAAAATATGGCCACCCACTGGCTTCTTTGGATCGGCAACAAAGGTCAATCCAGCTACATATAAAAGCCTCATTCAGCATAGAATAGTATGAGCCTGATTGTCTTTGCTTACCTCCTGGATCAGATGAGACTTGATTTGTCAAGAAAACTGCAATATTGTATTCTTCTGATATCTTGGTCAAACGACTCAGCATTTGGTTCAATTGCTGCTGTCTATCAGCTAATTCGCCTCTTCCAGAATAATCGCAACGAAACAAAGAGATAATAGAGTCAATCACGAGCAAACGGTAGGCACCTTTCTGTTCTGCAAAATGAGCAGCCAGCTCAGCAATGAGATCCATTTGCTGGTCACTATTCCATGCACGTGCAACAACAATGTTGTCCAACACAATATCAGGTTCAACACCAAATCGGTCAGCGATCGATGAGATACGATCAGGTCTGAAAGTTCCTTCAGTGTCAATATAAGCTAATGATGTGTGAGTGCTTAGTATACACATTGCTTAGAAATAGTTTACCTGCTTTTCCATTGGCTCCACCATTTTCAGGTGGCAGTTGTACTTGAACACATAGAGTATGTGCTAGTTGAGTTTTACCAGTCCTGTATTCACCAAAGACTTCAGTCAGTGACATTGTTTGGATTCCGCCTCCAAGAAGAGTATCTAACTGTTTACTTCCAGTAGAAATTCTGACCACATTTTCTCTTTGTGCAGCAATTTGTCTTGCAGTTACAAATCCAGGTCCCTATATGTTCATATGTATTGATATATACAAGACTTAAACTATAATATGGTATTATACATACTTCAATTTTAATAGCTGCTTCTTTGATCTTGTCAACTTTTGTTTCAGATAATCCCTTTACTTTTAATAAAGCTTTCTTTGTCATCATTTGAACACCCTGTAGTTAGTTTACATATAACAGATATAAATACGCGTGTCTGCATAGAATGGAAATATAATATTTACTCTAACGGTACAGATGCCCACGGATTTCAATTTGTTGATATCAGCCACACCAATACCTTGCATTTGAAGCTCATCTACTTCTGTATAAAATAGCTACAGCACGTGTATGTTTATTTGTCAACTTGCATAGTATAAATCAATTACTATTCACAAACTTACCTTATTACCTAATTGTTGATCAAGATCAGTATTTTCAATATCTTGAGTTTCAGAAGAAGTGTCTGGAACGACTGATGAATCTCTTCTAGCTGGCATTTATGTATGATATAGTAGAAAAGGAAATTGACCGTCTAGTAATTATTCGTTTAAATATATCTGTTTTAGATAATCTTGTGACTTAGTAATATCATCTAATTTGACAACACTTGCGTGGAATTGTATATATATATATATATTCATTTTACATCAAGCTTTTTCTTTTCTTTTTACATTATTGAATCAAGGACATACTTTTATTATGTCGTTTAACGAGGGGTCAAACAACAATCCAAAGGATGCTGTTTTAATGAAGCCTTATTTGAATGCAAACAATCCTGCAGGTCGTATCAACTTGAACGTTAATCTTCCACTTACTATTGCAAGTATTTACGCAACGTTAATACTTTGGAAAGACCCTTCTTCCATACAATGTACCAAGAAAATAATTGCCATTACTCATTATAAAGCTTGTATGCAGCTTTATTCCACTCTACCAGGCCATACCAAGTTTGAGTTGCACCCCTATGTCTTTAAAGACCTTTCTGACATACCTGAACGTATGGGCCATGCGCTTTCAATCATTGGTAACTTTGAAAGGGGTACCAACGATATTGTAGTAACTCATCCAGTAATGCTCTTTAAACGGTGGTTTGTCGCGGGGCTAGTAAGTGACCCAGAAGCAGATACGAAGAGCGAAATGTGGCCTGAATCCTGCGAAGAAGCCTATAAGCTTGTATGGAGAGATGCTACTTCAAAAGAACTCATTGATGAGTTATGCTTAGAGTATGTCCGCACTCATCGCAAGACCTTTGACTTGACTATGCAAAATGGAAGTAAGACTCTTGTCGAAATTGCTATACCTACGAAGGAAAATATTGAAAAATGGCTTGGAACAACTGTCCCCCATAGTCATCCTTCTTCAGAAGACATGCGTGCTGTGTGTGAATTGTATGGTTTATCAAAAGAAAGTTGGATGAATAACGGCTATTGCAATAATAATGCAAAAGTACGTACTATTGAAAAAGGTTTGGAGTTAATTGGCTGTACAGTAAACAAGTTAACTGGAAAAATGATGACTGATATGTATAAACAAATGTGGGCCCATAATGAAAACTCAGGATCTTTACAAGGTCGCTTAAAAACCCTTTTGAATATGACTAATTACACACCTAAAAGCTCTGGTACGGCTGCTCAAGTTGTTAAAGTGTATAACAAATCAAGGGCTGAATGGGAAATGCCTATCTCTGACAATGAAGCAAATTTGGGTGCCTTACTTAATCCATGTGCCAAATTCACTTATAGTCCTCGATTCCGATCTTACTTGACAAACAATGTCGAAGATGCTCAAATTAACTTCTTCAAGTAATGAATATATGCCCATAATTCAAATCAAATGTTTATTACAACCAATGCGTTAGAGTTTAAACTCTTGTCAAACCTAGTTATTATCTCTTTATAATTATTGCATTACAAATAAAGTATCTTTAGCTCTTTCCCTAACTGTATCTTCACGCCCTTATACACCGTATAACTTCTTTCATATGGGTTGTAGAGCATCCATATTTCCAAGCACAAATTTCGCCGTACTTTTCCGCCAAATGCTCATCCGAACTCGCCTGCCTCGAGATTTATGCTTTTTGTAAAATAGCTGTGCTCTCTTCACAAGTAATGAACAAGAGTTTGGTATTGAATGATTGGTGAAAAACGCTCTCTAGTCGCACATGTTACCGAGAAATAGCTCCTTTAGGAGGTGTGCACCCTTTGCGGTGAGCCATCCTGCGTTGCTGATATCATTTGTGTCTTGTGCTGATTCAGTGATTTTAATTGCTTGTTGCTGATGATGCGTTCCATGACAAAGTTGACTGATTTGAGGACTTTACGGTGAAATGTGAGGAGATCTACCGCAAAATTGATCCATTCAGCGATGGATTGTGGTAACATGATATCAAAACGCGGTAGAGAAACATAGAGGCCTTGATCTGATAGATGCAAGCAGAAAATCAAACAAAATGTTTAAGTTTCGTAACTCTGTATTAGTGGACAATACACATAAGATAAAGTAACTTTTCGATTTTAAAAGGTCCATTAAAGATACTCTTGTGTGCAAAAAGTGTTTAAAGAGACCAAAATAAACAGTTCTTTGTGTTCCCAATGAAGGTCATTCATTGTCGACCGTGAGCAAAATCTAGCCCTTTACTTGGCATCTCCGCGATTTTTTCATTTTTTTTTTAAAAAAAAAAAAAAAGACCCTTACCACTTTCTGAATTTGTTGGATTCAGATTTATACACTGCTGCGTAAGATCATCGTTGTGTCATTAATACACTAAGCACGACATTTATATATAAAATTTCACGCAAACGTGTGTAATTGAGAAACGCTCCTGGCCTTCTTTTTCTGCAACGATGCACTGACTTTTTTGAACAGAAAAGGTGTAACTTTTTTCCCCGATCTCAAATTGACCAGAATTGGAAAAATTGGTAAGCAGCTGATGATGAAATTTTATGTGTTTACACCGAGAGTACGGACAAACAACCCAATCACAAAATACACACATCAATAAAAAAAAAAAAATTTTTTTTTTTTGACAGCTACAAATTTGTTCCTACTTTTTTTTTTTTTTTTCTTTCTTTTTTCTCTTAAACCTATTATGCCTGAAAATCTTGATATAGAACATATTGGACAAAGTAACGACGCCTCTTCTAGAAGGACTTCTGTTACATTGAATAGTCAAGCTGTTGAGCATGCATTGGACATTGATGCAGAGAAATCAATAACAACAGCAGAAGATGAATCTACAAAGAAGAAGAAAAGCATATTTGTGACATTTTTAGGTTTACAGATCGCATTGTTTTTAGCTGCACTTGATGGGTAACAAACAAATAAACACATAATTATGCATGGGATGACTAATACACACATCTATCAGTACCATTGTATCTACAGCTTTACCTCGTATCGGTTCAGATTTTAATGATTCCGGGATTGTTGCTTGGGTAGCTACTGCCTATATTTTGACATTTGATGCCTTCCGTAAGCAACCCTCTCTCATTTCACCACTCAAAACATGAATATTTAACTTTTTCTTGTAGAGCCTTTGTTTTCAAAATTCTCTGATATTTTTGGTAGAAAATGGATTCTAGTCTTTGGTGTTGTAGTTTTCCTGTTAGGTTCTTTACTTTGTGCCGTAGCAAAGGTAACCCCTATTTCCATTAAAAAGAAATTTTTACTAATTTTTGTTTGGTATAGAATATGATTTGGTTGATCGTATGTAGAGCTATTGCAGGTATTGGTGGCGCTGGCATCTTTTCAATGGTTTGTTCTGTGATAGAAAAAAAATATTTTTAGCAAATTTCTGACCAAACCTATTTTCCCATTTTAGGTCTTTATTATTATTGCCGATTTGGTTCCGCTTGAAAAGAGAGGCTCTTACCAAGGGTAAAATGAGTATAAATTCATTTTGTCAAAATGATGTACTTACCGTGTCAATAGTGTTATAAATTCAGTGTTTGCTCTTTCCAGTGTCTTTGGGCCTTTGATTGGTGTATGTTATACTAGAATATTTTGTTTGTTTTTTTTTTTTACATCTAATCAGACATTTTTCTATTATAGGGAAGCTTTACCGATTATGTAACATGGCGTTGGAACTTTTACATCAAGTAAAATATATTACTACGATTCATTATATGAACCTTACTAACTTTTATAAAGTCTACCTATTGGTGCTGTTGCCTTGGGTGTAATCTTATTTTGCTTGCATTTACCTATACCAACTGGCAGTCTCAAAGAAAAGTTAAAACGCATTGATTACATTGGTACTTTTACTGTACTCGCATTCGCCACTCTCTTTTTACTTGCCATGAATTTCGGTGGACAAACTTTCCCTTGGAAATCTGCCGCTGTCATTGTCCCTCTTATATTGACCGGTTTGCTTATTGGCTTTTTGGTATTTATCGAAACCAAAGTAGTAGAGCCTTTAATGCCACCTCGTTTGTTCAAGAATCGTTCCATTGTTGCTGTATTGGCTACGAACTGGTTTTTTGGTATCACTTTCTTTAGTCTGGTTTACTATCTTCCTGTTTATTTCCAAGTAGTTCGAGGTGATTCAGCCATGTGGTCTGGTATTCGCTTGATTCCTATGCAAATGCTGATTGCTGTCTTCTCTACTGCTGCTGGTATTTTTATTTCTAAAGTTGGCATTTATAAACCTCTGTAAGTGATAACATAACCATATTATGATTTTAATAGACTCACCATGAATTAGTTTACCTCTCGGTATGGGCTTACTTACGCTTTGTACTGGTTTGGTTTCTTTGTTTGATGAATATACAGATTACTCAAAAATCTATGGTTATACTGTCATTGGTGGTGCAGGTCTTGGTTTTATGTTTTCATCAGCTATCATTGCTCTTCATGCCTCTTGTGAACCTAGAGATATTGCCGTCGTTACTGGTCTGGGTAACTTTAGTCGTATTTTAGGAGGGGCACTTGGTGTCGCCATTTCCTCTGCCATTTTGAACTCCTCATTGACAAAAGATTTACCTCTCATTGTCCCTGATGATATTGCTAGAGCTATCATTTCCTCTTCAGAATATGTACGAAACGGTTTACCACCTCAATATTTAGAAGCTGTTATTCACTGTTATGTAAACGCTCTTAAGTTGATTTGGTATGTCATGATTGGTATGTGCGGTTTCGGCTTTTGTTTATCTTTATTGGTTAAATCAGGCACAGTTTTCAAAAACGGTCATGGTGCCAAACCCAACGAATCGCAAAAGGATGAAGAAGTTGTTGTTGTTGTTGACACTCACGCAGATCATGTGCGTGAAGATACAGTAGCTGCCGATATTCAGCTCAGTAAACTTGAAACAGATACACCAGTTTCTCGTGAAGAAAAATAATCATCATTTGAAAAAGAGTGACTAGGTCTTTTTACCCTTCCCCCTTTTTTTTTTTTTTCAATACTTTGTAGATACTATACGTTATTCATTTTTTTTAATCTCTGTAATATTACTATTTTTCACTACCCATAACTTTTATTAAACGCGTTGATAAACTTATAGAGTCAACTGCATATTAAATAAACTTTTGATTTCGCTTTTTTGGTTACTCAAACTTTTTGGCCAATCCTATTGATTCTTTTAAAAATATTATTTCTCCCCTTTTCATGCATCGTCTCTTTTTTTTTTTTTTTTTTTTTTTTTTTCTTCTTCACTTTTTTTCAATATACACACACCCAAGTGAGTGAATCAAAAATGACTCTGGTATGCTCTTATATATCTTCAATACATTGGCAGTCCCACTAAACTCCTATTTTATTAAGTCTTCAGACGAATGGAAAGTTGATGAAGATGAGGTAGGTTTATCGCGCGCAACTATAAGTCTATTGACAGTCCTATTTCTTTAGACAATAGAATCATTAAAAGTGACAGAACAAGAAGATGATCCAGAGTGGAGAGTAGTTGGAAGTCGTTCACGAAGAGAGAGTTTATCGGTATATATGCGATTTTTTTTATTTATTTACATGTTTATTCATATAAACAATACATACACAGCGCCCAATTCAGCCACAACAACAACAGCATGACTGTAATAATACGGCTACGGAGAAGCTTTGGTATTCTCTTGGTGGTATCGAATGGGAGGAACCTCTATTTGAAAAAGACAGCAAAACACCACCTTTCTTTTCCACAAAAGAGACATCATCACCAATGTCTTTTTCAGTGAACACGACACAAGAGGAAAAGAATGATATTACTCCAACAAGTTTTACCTTTTCGCGGACACTATCACTTTCATCGAATGCTGTGTTTGATAGTTATTTCCCTTATTTTGTGAATACAACAAGTCAATATTCTCTTGGATTTGATTTACCTTTCCTTGTGGATCCAAATACTACGACTAGAAAAGCAACTTATAGCAGTAATACTGCTATTCAAAGACGCATGTCTCAGCCACTTGTTGCAACAGACTATTTATTTTCAAACAGGTGATAAATATATGTTAAATAAATATCACTCTATCTATCACTCATCTTTTTATGTATTTATTTAAAGCAAAATAACCCCTTTAGAGTCTTTATCAGAGGATTTCAATAAGTCCAGATTGTTACAAGACTTGCCACCTCATTCCTCTCTTTACATGATTGAATTCAAATCCGGACGCACAGATTTTTACTATTATATATCTATGGATCAACTTGTTATACATCAAGGGGATAAAGTCATAGTAGAAGCAGACCGTGGTTATGATTTAGGAAAGGTAGCGACTGATATTTTAACACCGAATCAAGTCAGATTATTACAGCAACAACAAAAGCAACGTAATCGACTTGCTCTTCTGGATGAAAGCACTATATCAAAGGATATTCAAGTGAAGAAAATTCAAAGATTAGCTACAGAAGAAGAGATTTGTTTATTAAAACTTAAAATGCAAGATGAAAAAAAGGCCCTGAGTTTATGTCAGCAAAAAATACAAGCCAAAAAGTTACAAATGGAAGTTGTGGAAGCAGAATTTCAATGGTAAAAAAAAAAAAGAAAACAAAAGAAAAAAATTTCGAGCTGGGTTTTGTTGTAAATGTTCTAGAATGTTTATTTTTATAGGGATCGTCGCAAGCTTACTTTTTATTACATTGCTGAAAAAAGAATTGATTTTCGAGAATTAGTGAAAGATCTTTTTAAGGCCTATAAAATAAGAATTTGGATGTACGTAAATAGATAGACCTATGTATACTGCTGTGTGTTCTAATTGTTTATCCCTTAGGTGTGCTGCCAATTAAATTCCTATTACAGAGAACAATTGCAAATCAAATCAGTTGTAATTATTGTATAATAATAACACTTTTTATAAAAAAAAAAAAAAAAAAAAAAAAGAATGGCGCCAATTATATCTTAAAGAATAAAGTTACTTAAATCTGTCATGTATATAGTATACAGAAGTGAAACATTTGTGGTAATGATTAAATCAGGAAAAAATAATAACAAATTGAAGGTGATTGCCTCTCCCCCCCCCCTCTGAGCCAATTCGTCGAATATATCTAATAGTAGTCTCAGTTTCTTCTTTATAGAATGATACCATCTTCTTGTGTGTGGCTGGCCGGCTGATGTACTCATATATGTATAATGATCAGTAGTGGGGTAATAACTTAATTTGAAACATTATCATATTGACGGGACATCCTCATAAGCACTTTGCGCGCAATTATATATATATATAATAAATATAGTCTATCTGAAACAATGCGCTTATAGCCGATATTTTTTTTTTTTTTTTTTTTTTTTTAGTATTAATCTTATAAGCACCTTTAATGTATAGGCTACTACTAAGGATAAAAATTAAACTCTTTTTTTAGGGTAATTTCTTATTTGCATGATAGCTCTTTGTTCGCGTTTCGTACTATCACTTTAACAAAGAAATTTGCTACTTGCATGATTATTTTCTTTCTTCTTTTTGATAAGCACAATCTATTGACATTCTATTGGCATAACAACACTGTCTATACTGAGGCAACAGAATTACAGACGCGACAAGTGAAACATTATAGAATTTACCATTTTCAAAGGAAAAAGTTACGGAGAAACACCGGGATTGGCTAGAGAGTGTCACAGAAACCAGTATAGTGGGCCCTGGATGTCTAATATACTTGGAGAAATCTTCTTTTACACTGTTATTCTGAAATTTAAATTTCTGGAACAAGCTAATTGTTTCAGCTAAAACAGGGTCTAATAGCTTATTTTCTTTTCTTTCTATATGCAGTGATCTTCATGATAATACATGTATTTAAACAAGAAATTTTAACTTGATCGAAATTTCCTGTAAGAAGTAGAGAGCAACCAATAACGAAGAAATGTCAAAAAGATGAATATTTTTTACTTATTCGGCAATGAATTTTCTATTTGAAATATAGCGGTGGGCTATCAGAATCTCCATTATAGGCTAAATCAAGAAATGTGATTGGTTCCTTTGTAAACCATTCAGAAGGGGAAGTTTAATTTCAAATTTTTGTATAAAAAGGTACCGCATCAAGAAAACAAAATAAAAAAAAAAAAAAATATATATATAATTCATATCCAACTTTTTCTTTTTTTTTTCTTCTACTATGAACCAAACCCAAGTTACAACTACTGATAAAGAACACTCACACAACGATAATGTGAAGCATGATCATAAAGAATTTCAATCATGTAATATAGAAGAGCCTTGGTTTACTTTCTGTCCAACTTGTGGCGTTGATGTCTCTATTTACTCTCATGAAGATCACTGTCCTTATGCTAATAATGCTACCCGTGTCTCGTTATAATTAAACTTATCTTGGAACAGTATATACTACACTATTATAGACGCATATCTTCCTTCTTTTCTCCATTCACTAAAGGGAAAAAAAAAAAGAAGGCGACGATACCCCCATTTCACTCCTTTTCCTCATTATTTGACATTTAACGCTAATACTATCACTTTAATAAAAAATTATCGTGTATTACTACTCATCTAAAAATTACTTGCTTCTGAATCTATTTATAAGTGAGTCAATTAACAAGCGGAAATAAAAAGTGTAAGCCATGTATATATACATAACAGACGCCATTGTATCACGCTTGTTTGTTTTCTCTATATACACTTTAGAAAACACTTGTGTACGATCAATATATATATAAATATATACCCATTTTTAGACGTTATTATTATCCGCACAAATGAAAACGCTATATCTTAATAAGACTTTTATTATAGTATTAATACTTGGCCGTTTATTATTATGTTGTGCAAGCATATTTGAGATAATAATAAATTCAGGGCGGGTTACACACACACACACACACACAAAACATTTATCATTAACAGGTATGCCTTCATAGTAACAACCTGCCTCACAAATGATAGCCTTAGTGTTAAAAGAACAAAAAAAAAAAAAAAAAGAAAGTATTGCGTTTTTATAGCAATAAAGTTTAGAAATGTTCAATTATTGCACTATGAGGGAGTAATTTAATAATTAGATTTGATAAGGCGAAAACAAAGCATGTGTTATTTTTATTAAATTAATATACACCCAGTGCAAGTTTAATCTTATTGATAAATGCTAGTCTTTGCTGTCGATGGATTCATAACAGATGTAGACCCTTCTTTCCTTTTTTCAACCACTTCTCTCGCAACTTGTAAAATGGTATCAATGACTGGTTCGTCGATTTGATAATGCAGTACGAGACGGGTTTGTGTGCCAGACCAGTCACTGATTAGAATATTGTGTTCCTTCAAAGCTGTTGCCAAATCAGCCACTACAATTCCTGCAGGTGCGGTATCTATAAACAACATGTTTGTCTCGCATGGATACGTCAACTGAATATCGAGTTGGTGTAATCCTTGTGCCAATCGCTTTGCCAATTGATGTGTCTTTTTCATGGTCGGCACCACATGATCGATGCAATGGTGAGCCGCTAATGCCAAAAATCCTGCTTGTCGCCAGCCACCACCAAACAGCTTTCTTAAAATACGCGCTCTTTCCACATTTTCCTTGGTGCTCACGAGTACCGATCCAATGGGCGCACCAACGCCCTTGGATAGACAGACAGAAATAGTGTCAAAGTACTGGCCATATTCGTGTAAGGGTATACCTGTTTCCTGAGAAGCGTTCCATAATCGTGCGCCATCGAGATGCATAGCCAAGTCACGTTCTTTAGCATAGGTGTAAATGCGTTTGATCTCGTCCAGAGGCATGATGCTGCCATTGAGTGTGTTTTCCAAAGCAATGACTTTTGTGACAGGGGAATGGATGACGTCGGTCATAAGGTTGGCATCGATGTCTTCTACCGTGAGATGGTGGTTGTTTTTGGGCATGACGGGGGACATACTTGCTTGAGAATGATAAGCAACACCACCGCATTCGTAATTAAAGATATGTGATCGTGCATCGCATAAGACAGAATGAGGAGGTTGATGTAGCAAGACGCGAAGACCGAGTTGGTTGGTTAAGGTACCGCTTGTACAAAATAAAGCAGCTTCTTTACCCAAAAGTTTCGCAACATGGTTTTCAAGGTGAATGACAGAATCGCTGGCCTATAAAGAGTGAGAGATGTGTTTTGAAGATAAACTATGTTGAATGAAAGCTTACTTTAAAAACATCGTCACCTTTATGAGCTGTTTTCATTAAATCAAACATGTCATCAGTAGGTTGTGTTGCAGTATCACTAGTTAAATCATAGACTTTGTTTAATAGCTGTGGCATATTGGAATGGAAATATCTTTTTGTTGTTGTGAAAAGTAATTTTTGTGTTGAAAAAGCAGAACGAAGCATTTTATTATTATATACAGATATTAGTGTGTGAGTAAATTGAAAAAAGATTTTTTGTGTTCAACCCATTTTTTTTTTTGAATTTTACTCCAGGGCTCAAAACGGTCACTCACACTTTGATAAGCTTTCCCACGAAAATTAGGGGAAAAAAAAACCATCTCCCCTGAATGCAATAAATAAAGGTCAAGGAAGCTCATGGAATATTATATGTATTGTTTTTTTTTTTTCAAACTACTAGCGGCAGCAGAGTGTAAAAAAGAAATGAGCCATAAAGAAAAGATCTTGAGGGAACGGGCTGTGGCGATTCTGATGTCATTGAAAGATGTAAGATAACCAACTATACAGATTATTATAGTTGAGACGTGATACTTTTCTTAGATTTGCTGCGGTAGTGCACTGCTTGGGGAGGTTCTTTTTATAGGTGCTAGAAGTCTTGCCCAAAAAGAATTACTATGGATCAATCGAAGTCAGTATAAGGAATCAATGGAATTAAAGCTGGGTATGTGATGTTTTTCTTAGAGCAGTTTCCTCACTTCCTTGCAGTCTCCTTCGACTATGAACCAAGGAATGTCATGATTTCCCCCTTCTGTAAAAAACGACAAAAAATACTTTCACTTCTATTAGAGACACTGTATAATACATAAGTCAATCATAAATAAATTGCAAAAGTACAGGTAACGTATAACTAAAAGGCATATGAAAGAAAAAAGACATTTACACATAATCTGCCAATTTCTTCCTTGGTAAGGTTTGTCACAGTAAATGATCAACAATAGTATGAACGTAGATATGAGAGATGTTTTTCATAGTTTTAAAGAGCGATGCAATGCTTAGTTGAAACTGTGTTCTATTAGAAGAATCAAATTGTTTCTTGGATTTACAGGAACACACTACTACGATGTGTCTTGTTTCAGCTTACTTCAAAATCTTTTTCGATTATTATGCTTCAATTTGGGATTCCGTGTGGCACAGAATGGCAGATGTGTTCCATCTTTAAAATCATTTCCTAAAAAAGATAAATTTCCATTTTTAGAAGAGGCTGATATTATCTGATCATCAAAACCGCACCTCAATCAAAGTATCTTTAGAAACCATCAGGCATATAGTCTTTGATCGTTTCGCTTAGTTTGTTGAACTGTGCCTTCACTTCGATGAAAATATTGCCAATCTTTGTTAGCCTTGAAAAAAGTTATACTGGATTCGCCGACTTCAAATGGAAGAAAGATACATTGATATATACATTACATTGTTTTGTGTATTCAAGTAGCTGACTTTGTTTCCACCACACTTGAATAAATAATATCAAGAAAAGAACAATCGTAAGACTCATCGCTCTTTTTTTTTTTTTTTTTTCTTGTGGAAGCTATTAACGAAAGAGGTGGTGTACTTATAGAAGAGCACCAACAGCAGGTGAGGATCCAAAACCAATATTTCTATAGTTTTTGCCGACCAATAAAAAAAAAATTAATTATCTGAGATTGAAATTCATCAGAATTTGATTTCCATTTAAGGTAGTAAAAGATCTGATGCCCCTAAATTTAAACTGATTATCAAAAAAAGATTTTAATGTATAAAAAACTAAAGAAATGGTATTCATGCTTTTTCTCCAACTTATTTAACACATATATCTCTCGTATAACAATAATGGAATCAACCTGTCCTATATCAGCTAATGGCGACCACGCAATTCAATGGATTAACGTAAATAGCAAACGAGTTCATTTTATACAAAATAACATTATTCATAATATATGTAGACTATCTTTGGTGATTGTGTTTACAATTGGCAAGAATCAACGAGCTTAATATTTGGCTATTTATCTATTCTTTGTTGGTTAAATGCTCAAATGCCACAAGTGATAAAGAACTACAGATTACGAGATGCAGATGGTCTCAGCTTTGAATTTTTAACTGTCTGGTTAGCAGGTGATGTAGCCAACTTTATTGGATGTATTATTACTAGACAGCTACCATTCCAAATCTATTTGTCTGTTTACTTTATTATCATCGACACTATTTTATGTATTCAATGGCTTTATTATGTTAAATATACCGATAACTGTATTAGAAGATGGTTTGATGGAAATCAAATAAGTGGAATTAAGTGTGAAGAAACCAGCGAACAATCCAGCTTATTAAGATCCTCTTCTCAAAATAACAACAAGAAATACGCTACTATGATGATGTTTGTGTTCTTTATGACATTCAATAACAACAACCTTACTGCAACTACCATGTCTACTATGAATATCTCTTCAGTAGATGAAAGAATAAATACTCTCTGGGTTGGTAGATTCTTTGCTTGGTTCTGTACAGCCCTTTATTTATCCTCAAGACTTCCACAAATCTATCAAAACTATCGCCGTCGCTCAGTTGAAGGTTTATCCATGTTTCTCTTCTTTTTTGCTGCTATGGGCAACTTGACTTATGTCCTGGGTATCTTTACAAACCCTCATGCTACTCGTGCTACATTTTTAGAAGCTATTCCTTATATTATTGGTAGTGCTGGTACTTTGATTTTTGATGGATGTATCTTTACTCAAAATGTCCTTTATAAGAATGGAACATCGGAAAAAGATGAAATGAATCAAGTGTAAATAATCCCTTAAATTATTCCCCTCCCCAATGTAAATATACATAGACCATTATACCATAATATAAAGTGTCCACAATAATAAAACAATGCATATATATATATATATTGGAATAATAAGTTTTCTTGCAAATCCAACAGTAATGTTTTGGATTGTTTTCTGCACATAAGGAGCATCCCAGAAGTATGTTGTTAGTGTTTACACACCAATTTCTATGAGCTGTCTACAACTGTAAAATATTTCCAGAAATATACATGGCGCGTAAAGATTTTTCCCTCGTATAGATTATGTATTACAATGTTGAATTATTGCATGCAGCAAGCAAAGTACTTGAACTAAAAGTAAGCCTATATGAAAGAGACTATATATTTAAGATAATTTAAATTAATTTATTACAAGATATATGGGGTAGAGTGGTGGTGGTGGTGGTGGTGGTGGTGAAAAGTTTAGCGTCTAATGGAACCTCCGTTCTTATGATATAAAGCTTCTAATTCAGCTTCGAGGGCCTTAATTTGAGCATGTCTTGTTTCAAGGTCTTTATTCAATCTATCACGTTCAGCAACAAGTTGAGTTTCCCATTGACGGAAGCGGTTTTCTTCTTTCTTGACTTGCTCTGTGAATTCTTTACGAAGTAATTCTTCCTTTTCACGATGCTTGGGGTTCTCTGCCTTTGTTATCTTGGGCTCACCAAACTTACGAGTTGCCATTTCGTTCAAACGATAGTTTTCATAATGTACTTCTTCCGTCGTTTCAATCAAGTCTGACATATGAGAACGAATTAAAAGGTATCTCAGTTTTTTGAAATCACAGTGCGATTCATTTTCTACTTCGGCTACACCCCAACTGTAAGCACGACCTTTAACGACACGACCATCAGCTGTTTGTACGTTTTCAATGGAGCCAATGATGGAAAAAGGCATAGCTGCCATCATATCCTTATTGATGCTTGTCTTTTCTTCATCTTCACTTTCAATGGGGCATGAATACACCTTGATAAAATGTTCATCTATGTCTCGTCGCACTTTATCTTTAAATTGAGCCAAATTATCAGGTGTTAAGGTATCGGCCTTTGCAACCACAGGAATTAAATTAACACGTGATCCTAATCGCTTCATGATTTCGATATCTAAAGACTTTAATCTTTTTTTAAAGAGTGAGCTACTGCCTTTTTTGAATTAAGGAAAACTTACCCATGACCAGTAGGACGAATAAAGTACAAACAAACATGAACTCGCATATCAATCTTGTTTTTTCTATCAGGCTGTTGCTCTTGTCTCATGAAACTCTCATGTTGATCGTCAATGAATTCAATGATGGGAACCCAACTGTTATGATTATTGACATAATCACCAAACCCAGGTGTGTCTACAATAGACAAGTTGACCTTGAACATTTTTTCTTCGAGTTCAACTCTTGTAATATCAATTTCAACCGTTTTATCCAATTGCTTTTTATACCTTTGGGCAGGGTCCTTGTAGGCTTTCATGGTGGTGGTTAATAAAGTATTGATAAATGTCGTTTTACCAAGACCAGATTCGCCGCACACCATCAAGGTAAAATTGGTACCTTTATTGGTCACAATCTTATGTCGTTGATTAGGTAAATGAGCAACACCAATACCTGAAGATGAAACAGTAATGGATGACATGTCTTCTAACTATAGGAATCTCGAAAGAAAAAGAAAATAAATTAAAGGGGAGGCAAACAATAATAAACAAAAGTTGATTGGACAACAGTAAAGTAAAGTGACACCAGAGACGATGTACTTCATTTCAAAAAAAAAAACAATTGGCGGATTTTAAAAAAAGTCAAATCAGCACAAGCTTCTTTGTGTAGTTATATGGAAGAACTTTCGAATCCCTTTTTTTAGATACCTCCCAAGTTGGAGAGTACGCTATATTAAGCCACTTTCAGAAACAAAAGTTTTTTTAATAGAGCGCCTACATTCAGGGTCACAAAAAGACAAAGATCTGAAACACTTCCAGTAGCAGAATCTAGCACTGCTGCAGCAAAGAGAGCAAGAACTAAACAAGAACGAGGAGAACCACTCTTCTGAATTTGCAAATGATGTCAGAAAGCTTGAAATTCAACGGCAAAAATGTCTAGATTCCTTTTGCTCACAAGAAAGAAAGTATAGTGACAAAAAATCCAAGTATGTTTATTGATGATAGGGGATATAGTGTCGGCTCCCGTGTAAAAGGTTTTTTGAAGTACGAGGGGGGGGGGGAGAGAGGAGTGGAAGCCTTCCAAGCACGAAAATTATACATCAGTCTTAGTAACCAACGAATTCAACACGTCGAAAGTATGTCCTTTTTGTTTTAGGTTTATCCCCCACCCTCAGAAAATTGTACGCAAGAATGATAGAGTATTCTTAAGATTAAACGATGGTGTCTCTATTTCAAGCAACGAAAATTGTGTTCTAACAAGAACTAGAAGAAACCAACAGCCACGAGATGATTTATCTGCACTTGCCATTGGTATCTCTGGTGCTTCCGCTTTGCTTCTGGGCCCATACCTTCCTCCATTCGAAAACAAACAAATCAGTCAATCTCAAACTGACACTACCTATTAACAATAAAGTCATGGCCTTCCGTACATGAAGAGCCAATCGGCCTGCAACGATGTTTGCATTACCTAGGGTAAGCTTCAACCATTTAAATCGAAATATTGATTTTCAGTTACTAACAGCATTATTGTATATATATGTATATATTATCTACCTATTTTTATTGGCACTTATTATTTCTAATTCCGTATAATGTCCTTTTATAACTACACCGTTACAGTAACTAAAATAAAAGAAAGGATATGGCCGTCTACTTTTATTTTCTACAATGTTCTTTATTGCTAAGAAACTTTGTTATTTGGGAAATGCCCAACAAAAGTTTTTTTTTTTTGTGTGGCTAAAGCTGTCTATTATGCAAAATACATACAACAACTCTAGGAATAATATAACAGGGCTTTGTTTCCAATTTTATTTTCAGCAAACTTATTTTTGTGTATATACATAAAAAGCCATAGTACGTTACCTAGGGCTTATATTTTTGGAAGAATTGACATAAGCCCATCATTGTTCTTCTTTTGCTTTTTTTTTTCTTTTCTCTTCTTCATTATATAACATGGATTCTTGTACTTTTGATTTATTTACATTACCAACACCAGCATATGCAAATACATTCTGGAGTAGCTTAAAAGAAAATAATCACTTTGTTTTACAGCAAACAACAATTCAAAAAAGTGGATTTTTGAAGAGTGTTTTAGGCACCTTTCAAAATGTGTAAAGCCCATAAATAAATTGAAAGTGAAAAACGGTCTATAACCTATAGTTGATGTGTAGACTCGATACAAAACAACCGCCCTATCGCATATTATATCGACGTGATAATGGCAATAACTATCAAATTGTAGTGTCTGAAACAGAGAAAAAAGCTAGGTTAGCTTGGGATTGGATTGAAAGTAACATCACCATCTTATTCAATAATGACTTATTACAGCTCTAATGTAATTGTAGACAATATGACAGCATTGCTTGATACCTTGGACAAAGAAGAAAGAGAGTCATTTGTGTTTACCAAAATAAACTCTATTGTGACACGTCGAGGTAAAAATGAGACCATGTTGACATCAGATCAAAGAAAAAAACATTTAAACATTTCAAATATTAGACTCTGGCATGGATGAAATTTCAACTGATGAAAGTCTTAGAAACGCTTCACGAAGTTTTAGACAAGCGTTTCAAGTACCTTCATCTGAGCGTTTAGTGAGCTGTAAGACACAAACAATTACACTGGCCATGCTTATATAATAACTCGTTTGTCATATAATAATACATAATAGACTATTCTTGCGCTTACTATGCTAAACGATTTACAAATCAAGGTTGGATGTACCTTAGCGAGAACTACCTGGCATTCTACTCCTACCTGCTTGGACACGAAACAAGATTGTTACTAGAACTTAAAAATATTCAAGATATTAAAAAAGCAAGATCAAAACAAGGTGTCTTTCCTGATGCTATTGAACTTTGCATGAACGACAACAGTAAAGTAAGTTTTCAAACTGCACAGAGGAATGAAAAACAAATATACTAACAGACATTAGCATTTTTTCTCTAATCTTTTTAAACGAGATGAGGTTTATGAACTGCTTTCTCAATTAGCAGGATTAGCTATCCAACGCGTTTTGAAAAGTACGACCACCGAAATAGCACCAGGTAGCGATGTATCCTCTATTGTCTCGTTCGAATTTAGTGATAGTGAAAGTGACACTTCCAGTATGACAAGTAAACGAGCCTCACTAACAGACATTGAAATCGAACAACTCATGCAGCCCTACAAAATAAACTTGGAAGCGCAGAAACGAGATGAGCAATTTCGAGCTCAGTTTCGACTGCCAGTCTCAGAGCACTTGATTCAATCCTTTCAAGTACTTGTAGTTCATACTAATAATACGAATGAGAAAAACACCAAGGATGCTCAAAAAGCAGAGATTCGTTACTATGGTACTTTGAGCATATCCGAAAACTATCTTACATTCCATATCTCAGAAGAAGAAGACGATTATTACGAATTTGTCATGCCACTTTACACCATCCGCCGTGCCGAAAAGCTTTCGGAAGAGGGAAATCCCATCAAAATTGTCAGTTGGCATCATTCTGAATTTATATTTTACTTATCGCAAGTATATTATATTAGTGCAATAGAAAAAGTCATTTAACAAATATATGTATATATAGACATAAGAAGGAGTATGAGGAAGCAACCACACTACTTACTAGTCACCTATCGAATCAACTGACAAACATGAAAATAAAAAGACAGTTTTTAACTACTTGTGCCTCAGAAGCACTCCTTTCAAATAAACAAGTCTCTCAAGGCGGCTTGGGTTTACAATTTGGTTTCCCTGGCAACACCATCACTTGGCAAGACACTAGTAAAATGAAACTATGGAAAAACTACTTTGACGGTAAGTAAATGCTTTTCATATTTTTCTCTTTATTAAACTCTCTATCACTTTAGAAAACGGAAGAAATTTAACTTTATCGAAAACACTCCAGTTCATTAAATTGATACGCGTTGGATTGCCCAACGAATTAAGAGGAGAAATATGGGAATTGTGTTCAGGTGCCATGTTTGAAAGATACACAAACCAGGGACTCTATACTCGGTTGTTAGAAGAAAACAAGTACAAGTCTTCGCTGAGCCTGGAGGAAATCGAAAAGGATGTTACACGGTCTTTACCCGAATACAAAGCGTACCAAAGCACCATAGGAATTGATCGTTTAAGAAGAGTTTTAACAGCTTATTCATGGAAGAACCCAGAATTAGGCTATTGCCAAGCAATGAATATTGTAGCCTCGGCTATTCTCATGTAAAGCTGTCTATATAAAGATTGAATGATTTATTTAATATGTATATGTATAGATATATGAGTGAGGAACAGGCTTTTTATACATTGGATGTACTTTGTAACGATCTTTTACCTGGTTACTACAGCACTTCTATGTACGGTGCCTTATTGGATCAAACCATATTTGAACATTTATTGGAACAGACCCTTCCTAAACTCCATAACCACTTTAAAGATAAAGACATACAGCTATCAGTGGCTTGCTTGCCTTGGTTTTTGACTTTGTACATCAATTCGATGCCACTCATGTACGCTTTCCGAGTCTTGGATTGCTTCTTTATGGATGGACCTAAAGTCTTGTTTCAAATAGGGTATGTATCTAGAAGCAAACGGGGTAGCTGTACCAAGATATTAATATTCATTCCTTTTAGTTTGGCTATCCTGAAAATAAACAGTGGTCAATTGATGAAGGCAAATGATGACGGCGCCTTTATTACTATACTAAAGACCTACTTTGACCAGTTAGATCAACCACTTTACCCTGACAACTCAAAAGCACAACACTTGACGGTAAGGGATATTATATGCAACTTATCATTGTTTCTGTACTGACGGTTAATATGTACTAATAGAAATTCAATGAGTTGTTATCCACTGCCTACCGTGAATTTGATGACATTACAGATGAACTCGTCAAGGAGCTAAGACAGTCGCATCAATTAAAAGTAGTTGCTGACGTAGAATCCTTCAAAAAGAAGACAACTGTGAGAGCCATTGGGAATAATGCGGGTTTAAAGTACACAGAAATGGCTACACTGTATGATAAATTCTATCATGTCATGTATTATCAAAGAAGAAAATCATTATGTAGCGAATCGAAAATGATGGACGTTGAATCGTTTAAAGAGTTGATAGGATCTATTGCTTCATGGGCCAAGATAGACGATGATTACCAGCCCCGTCAATTGAAAGTGGCTAATAACTTTTTAAATCAGCTTTTTAAACAATTTGATACTCAACATACACAGTCTCTGAGTTTTCAGGTAAACATAAAAATGAGGGTCCTTTTTTTTTTTATTAGATTGAATAACACGTATAAAGGACGTTATTGTTGGTGTTGGAGCTATTTATAAAGGGGATCTAAACTCTCAAATCAAGCTATTCTTTCATCTTCATGACATTGACAATGACGGCTATTTGAACAAAGAAGAAATATTGCAGTTTTCAGAAACCTTACTGTGGATATTTAGACAAGATCAAGAGAGTGAAGAACATTTAAATGCTGTATCCACCTTTTTACATAATGCCTTTGAATACTCTGATACCAAAGAAAATGAAACTTATCTTTCTTTTGAATCGTTGAGGTAAAGACACAAACAGTAGATTGCTATCCTTCACAAACTAATATATAAATATTAGAATGATCATTTTGGCTGATGAAACTTTGGAGACATTTTTTAACTTCGGACTTGCTCAGTCATTTCACCTAGTTTAGTAAGAAAGGCTCAACTATACTATTTAACTGAAGATAAAAACATTAACCCACTGTAAATATATCGCCATTCATATCGCATCAATAAAAAAAAAACATTAAAACCTTTTGTAATTAACTTACATTCATTGTTTTGCACGACTTCCAAAGACAATGAACAAAAAAAATCCTTGTATTTAGCCTTATGATTTTCTATTTATTATTTATTTATTTAATAATGTATCTGCTATGGATGAAGGAGGCTCCATTTTCAAGAAGGGGATTGTGGGTTTGGTCTTGTCTGACTTTCCAATCAACTGAAAGTCATTTAATGTGAATTTTAAATAATACGCCTTGATGCCACGACTCTGATACACTGAGACGTAAAAATGACCCACGCCCGTCAAATTAGACTTGAACTTCATCATAACATCATACAGACTACCAAAGGATTGAATATCGTTACTGTCTTTTGAGTACAAATAACAGCTAGGTACTTTTGGTTTTGTCATCATGGCCGCCACCACCCACGTCGTATCACCATTGTCAAAAGTACTGTTGCGCTTGATGTTGTATTTAGTGAGTCTTTCGGCTTCTTTCAAGAACCATTCGTAGCGCTTTGTAGGTATACCGATGCTCACGTACGTGACAAGATAGCTGTAGGAGTAAATGTTAGAACCCATTCTGAGATTTCCTTGAACACCCATCAAATCATCAATGTATTCGATAGTAATGTCTTTTATGGCGATGCTGCTACTATTGTGTGAGGTATTAGTATAGGAGAGCTCGTCTGCATTGTAGATTAAAGGCTTAATCATGAGGGAACGAGCATAAACCACTGGTTTTGGAAGAATAGTAGGCTCCTTTTCTACCACATTTATGTCAGGAATATCAGTTAATTTCTCATTTGGGCGAACAGTACTAGAAAGAATAAGACTTTCAGACATTTAATAAACTTGAGTTGTGTGTATTATAGAGAGAAAGAAAGGCTCGCTTTAACAATAAAGCAGAAGTGATCAAAATGTACGTATTATATCACTCTTAGACACTGCAGATAGTTTATCATTTTCCGATGATATATGTTTAGTACTTAAATATACGTCAAACGCTATAGAAGCTTTTCAAGTTCATAATATGAACATAAATTCATCATTCAAAGGTATTTGTACACTTGTCAGCGATATAAAAAGTGCTATGAGACTCATAACTTACAATTTGGAGAGAAAAGTACTGTGCTCATTTTAAGCTTTTTTGAATTTTTTATCAAAACTTTATTTCTCTAGTTGTACATTGTATCACGATATTTAGGGCTTAAAAAAGGTACAAAATCAAGTTTAACACGTTTTTAAAAGGTTATTAAAAGATTTCATAAATGATAAAAAACAACATATGATGTATATATTACAACGACAACTTCAAAACAACAGACGTGTTTGTGTGCATTGCTATTTGTGTAATTCAAGCTACAACCACTGACAACAAAAAAGGTAAATGGTAGGGCTTAAAATATCAACTGATTCTCTAATGGCCCCCACCAACAAAAAAAGAGGGTTACTAATTTAAAATTTAATTGTCTCTCTCTTCCTCTTCTTTTTTAATAAATCCAAATGTCCAACAATAATAAGAAGCAGCTTCAAGATCAAGTATATCGATTAACCAATGAGATCGAGGAACTAAGGCTAGAAAGAGAAGAATCAAAGAAAAATGTATTGCACTTTATGCAAGAAGCTGACACTATTCGACAAGAACTTAAGCGTGCACAAGAGATAATTGAAGAGTTGACCTTGAATGAAAAGGGCTATAACTCTCCTCCACCAGAATCAGACAATGATGAAGACGATCATCTACCTTCATCTTTAAAGAAAAAGAAAACTTCCTTACTATTTTCAAAGTTAAGCTTACTAGATGAAGAGCAATTATCTACATTATTTCAACTCTTGGAAGAGGGCAGCACAATAAAAAGCCTAAAGAGCGAATTAAGTCAAGCAAATCAAAACAGCGCTCAACTTAAGGAAGAATTGGATCAATTAAAAGAAGAATACGAAGCTACACGATCTGCTTTACAGGTGGAAAACGAAAGGGCTGAAATCATTGAGAGTAGATGGAAAGAATCTGAAAGTCATCTGGAACAAGCTGAATATACAATTCAATCTTTGAAAAAAGAGCTGGAAAAATCTCGACAGGAATGGTCAACAACAAACAATAATAATCTGGATAATAAATTAAGCGACGACATTGTTGTATTATGCGAAATCAAAAAAGAGTTGGCATTGGCTGTAAATAACTTTGATCAATGTAAATCAAAACTTGAACAAACTCAATCCAAATTGAATCAATACCAGCAAAGCAGTGAAGAATTAAAATCACAAATTGTAAAGTATAATCTCATTTGTTACAGTTTTTATATAGGTTACTCATTCTTTATTATAGTCAAAGCTAAAGAATAGCTTCAAAGAGGAATCAATACAAGCTAAAATTCGAGAAAATCACTTGAAAACTGTGAACAAGACGCTTCGAGAAGAGATACGAAAGAGTAATAGGGTAGCAGAAGAAGTGATTAATGTTGAATACCTTCGAAATGTGATTATCAAATTCCTTGAAAGAAAAAACACAAGGGTAAATAAGAGAGAGTAAACACGACTTTTTTTTTTTTTTTTTCTCATTCTTCTTGTAATAGCCTCAATTAATACCAGTCATCTCTACCTTATTAAAATGCTCTAAAGATGAGCAAACTAGGCTAAATCAATTAACGTGTCGAAAAGTAATCTCCTAAGTATACCTCTTTAATAAATAATTCTTTTTGTTCTTTATTGTTCTCTCTATATATATAACGATGATCGCATGTAGTTATTCATGCAGGACGCGTTTTGTTGAAATATTTTAAGGTCTCATGGGGGTGATGATTTCATAACAACAAAATGAGATTTTACTTGCTGCATAACTCTTTGAAATGCAACTGCCAGTGTTTCAGCTTATTTTTTTCGCATACAAAACTTGACGCGTAAACTTGTTCGAATTAGCTTTCTCCCTATTGTTTTTACACTAGTTTAATCTTAATGAAATAACCCCTTTCATCTAATAAATAATATACAATGATTATCTATCATCACTCGTCAACAACAACAAAAGGAGGGTTATATTATTATGCAACGTTGTTGTTTGTTGAGTTCAGTGTCCGCTTGCATTTTTTTTTTTTTTTTTCCTCAACATATCCTATGAACACGCTTTTGCACAAAAGATCGATCCTAAGCGAAACCAAAAAAAAAAAAAACTTTCTTGCTCATGGAATGATGTTATATTACGTCAATTTTTTTTTTTTTTAAAAAAAAAAGATATAAAAAGGGGTAAAAACATGAATGTAACTGTTAATATTATTATTTTATTAAATTCAAAATGGAAGGAAAAATGGACAAAGCTATCGGTGGTATGAAGCAATCTCTTGGTAATGCTGTTGGTAATGAACGTATGCAAGCCGAAGGTGCTGCTCAATCTGCTAAGGGTGACGCTAAGGCTACTGCCCAAAAGACAGGCCAAAAGGTTGAAGCTACTAAGGACTCCATGATGAATAACTGGGATAACAACACCGGTAACAAGGGCAGCAACTTTATGAACAGTGGTGCTGGCGGCGACGTCTGCTAAGCTAATAACAAACATTCTTTTGTAAATACAAGAATCTCCTTTTTACATATATTTTTTTGTAAATAAAATATGATTGTGCAATACAATTGGCCTTTATAAAGCTTCTTCGACTTTTGTTTTCCTCTGTTCTTTTCATAATTTCTATAAATGATATAATAAACTAGTTGCATATTTCTTTTTGGTATGAATCAGTCTCTCTCAGCACTGCAAATCAATCAGGTGTGAATTGACAGCGATTTTTTGTCAAAAATCCTGATGTCGTCATCTGAAACTTTACTCGTTCTTTGATTGGCTGATAAAACGCATGAACGAATCCAAGCGCAGCTTACGTGTGCGGGGTAAAAAAAAAACAGCATTTTTACCAACCTGGTTGACTATATACCTTGGGTTGATTGTTCTGAAACAAAAATAAACAATAAAAAAAAAGACAGGAGAAAAAGAAAAACTTGTGTATATATCAGAAAATAGCGTTTATTGAGTAATTCAAGTATAAATAATATATTCGAAGGAGGAAGGGGAAAGAGGAAGACGGAGGAGTTTAGGCTTGTGAAATAGAGGTTTTTTTTTTATTATTATTATTTATTTAGATTGATGCTTCTTTTCTAAAGCTTCAAGATCCTTCTTGAGAGCGGCAGTTTCCTTTTCTTGCTTAGCCAAAGCTTCGCGAAGGAGCTTCATCTTTTCAGCATCCTAAAATATATCACAACATTAATATAACCCTCTCTTTACATATATAGTGTACTTACATGAGCACGAGCCCATTGGTTTTCAATAGCCTTTTCCTTTTGACCAAAGGAACCAGATTGAGCAGTAGCACCTTCAGAACCACTTTGATAGCTATTGAATCTCTTGGTCATACGAGCAAACTTGGAAGAGACACGTTGGGTAGATCTAAGCATTTAGTATATGTTTTTAAAAGTAAAAGTTAAACAAGAAAAAAAAAAAAAAGATAAAAATAAAAATCGCCACCCTTTTTATTGCAACCAGTTGGAAAATTCTGGCGCCATCCAGTGAGAATTAAACTTTTTGAAACTGAAAAAAGTTACACAACATTAGTGAACGACGCCCAGCATTTTGATATTTTGAGTCATATGAAAGTGCCTAATAGTAACAGGGGAAGCGCGAAAGTACACATTCGGTTGAACTACCACACTTGTATTATTGCATTTTGCTGGCGTTCATGTCTATATTAGTTGTTAAAGTCTAATGTCTTCTCATTATACCCAATGACAAGAAAACGCGTTTTTCATGTGAAGATAGTATTTGGTTCTAATTACTTGACATAACCAGTATAGCGATAAGTTCAAAACTGTAGCTCTTTTCTCTCCAACTAAAAATTCGCTTGGTTTTGTATTTTATATTTAAAGTGGATAAGTACCTTTTTTTTTTTTTTTGTAACACACTTCATTTGATAACAAAATGATTACTAAAGTTAACTTTGTCAAAAAAAAAAAAAAAAAACCCATTCTTCTTTACTGTCCGAAGTCGGTTATATTTTTAAATGAAAGATGATTGGACCCCACTTATTTACTTTTTTTTTTGTTCTTTCCATAAGCACGTCGGTCTACTACTATTTCTTCCTCCGTGTTACCATTGGCATGAGAGACCCGTGTTTTGGACCAATGAGAACTGTGCGAGTAATAGGTTTAGCAGTAAAAGAGATTCCTCTTCCTACCTACCCCGTTAGTGTTCAAAAATGCAAATTTATTCAAGCAATAAAAGTCGTGATATGTTGATAAATATATATGTATATATGTGTGTGTTTTAATATCATCATGAGTGTAGGCAGTAGCGTTTTATGAACGACCTAAGAGTTTGCAGACTGCAGCCGCTACTTTAGCGGCATCACCATATAACTTAACAGGTTCTGGAGAGGCGGAGGCACTTACTAAATGACCCAAAGTCTTTGCTAAAGATGCTTTCAATACGCTTCTAAGAGTAAAACCGCATCCCACAAATGGCATAGCAAAAAAAGAAAAAACACTTGTCGCCAAAATACTGATTACCTCTTGTTGGCATTCTGCTTTCATTATGTAGTAGTTCTCCATGTACCTATATACAGATCCTTAAACGCTCTATAAAACGAAGAGAAAAAAAAGAGAAGCTTCCATATGTATAAAGATGAAATACTTATACTCATATAACCAAATGATATATAGACCAAAATCATCTTTAGTTATATTCATTTCAGATGACGGGAGACTTCTTTGCTATTTATCTGTATTGCATTATGTCATAACCATCAAGAATACAACTAATATGGACTTATTGTTAGAATACAGTACTATCTTAAGCGGTGTAGATACTAGGAGCTTCCAGGTCCAACACCATATCTCGAAACAACAATGTCTGCTATCTAAAGAATCTCATGGACGCGTTCATAAGTGTAAATTTATCATTTAAATGAATAAAACTTGAATACGTGGTACTAGCCCCTTCTATCATAACCCAGGTATTATACACATAACGATTATTATTGTGTATATTTACAAAAAGCGTATAGCTTCTGGTGCAGTATTTGTTTTAAAATTTATCCTTCTCTTGCTGTTACGCGTATACTGTCGTGTTATAACTTACAAATTAACATTAGTATTAAAAGTGCAAGGCCTTTTTATCTTTATCTACATATACACATGCCTTTATACTTAAAATCATAGAAAAGGTAGTTAATTTATTGTTAGTCTATGTAATGTTTGTTCCTGTGCTACCTGAAAAGCCTGTTAGATACTTTCCATTATGTGGCGCCTCCTCTTTTGCTTCTATATATCGTTAAAGTGTTTACTTGTTTGTTTATAGTGTGTGAAGTGCTTGTCTTATATTACATTTTCTCTCGCAGCCCCTCCTTCCTCCGTAGGCTAGCGTATAAGGTCGTTGAATCAGTATAGCCGTGATGTACATTGGTGGTGTATAGCTAGTATCAATCTTAAATGCTCTAACTAAAAGCTATACAAGCCCTACGCAGGTATGAAACTTCAGGTCCGAGTGAGTACGGCTTAAGAATCTCGCTGAGTCTTCAAACTACTCGTATTTTCAGCATCCTCAGTAACAATAGAATGCATATATGCGATGGACTTTTATATCATTTATCTTGATTCAAAATGTTCTTAGTTGAAGTGTTGAGCTTTAAATGATGCACCATATCAGCGAGTCTATTAGTTATTTCTCTAATTTGAAGACTACATTATGATTCTTGAAGCAAACATAGTTTATGTCAGGCACCACTGGGCAACTTTTCACACATTTATCTATGGGAAGAGGTGATATATAAATTCATATATGCATAAATCAATGACACTATTGTGATCTCAAAGACTAAAAGTATCCTTTGAATAAATATCTTCAATGAAGCCGTATTTTTGAAAACGCAAACAATTTATTTATAACATTAAATGGACTACATAAAGTGAGTTTTCTGCAAATTTTTATTATTCATTTCTGTATTAGCCATGACCTAAAGCTTGGCAAATACCGCATGCCAAAGCGGCAGAACCTCCAGTAACTTGCACCACTGTACCAAGGGCAAAACCTGACATACCTATACTTTGTAACAAAGCAAACATAGAACCCGAAGAAACGCTTGCACCGATAAGTGACTGAGCCCACGCAGCTAAAGAGCCAGCTATGGGGCCAGCAGCTCCAAATCCTACAATAGGTAGAGCGATCATAATCGCCAGAAAAGAACCAGCCGTCGCTAGCACGGTGTTTCGAATAACTTTCATACATTCTGGACGTATTGTATATCGGCCGTCTTCAGCCATTGTATATAATATAACTTAGGTGAAAGAAAGGCAAAAGAAAAGCTGTCCTTTTTTTTTTTAACTTAAAAAAAAGATTTTTAATCGTTCTGACAGCACTCTAATAAATATGAGACATGATAGTGTAAAGTGATAGGTAGAAAACAGAAAGTTTTACGGATTGTTCGTTGGTGATATATATATATCAAGAGCTTCATTTCCTGTAATTTGATATATCGAGAAGTTCTTTTTTCTCTACAGCTGGGGAGTGTTGAACATAAACGCGTTTCTGCAGGCAGAGTACAACTATAACTTCTGAGACTTCTTCTAATCAAAAGGGAAAAAGGAGTTACTTTTCGAATACGTGGTTTTAAAGGACCTCTTGTTATCTATAACTAAGAGTTTATTTATTGCTTCTGCATTGACTAATTTTATCAATCTTTTTTAGGTATTCTTTTTGACATCAAAAGGCAGTCATTATTAAAGCATCTTTAAGTAATATGTATTATCTTATGGCAGGAGTCAACAGTTGAAGTCCAACAAAATTCAACAACCACTTTTTTTTTAAAGATCAGTATTATCGTAGATACATCTTACTGTCTTCCATATAATGCTACCATATGCTTCTAAATGGAGTGCTGTCTTGTTAAGGTATCTACAATGAGTAGATGATGTCTGGCAAACTTGAAAAAGTTTGGCTTTGTCCAGCTTGTTGTCAAGCCAATTTCAGCGCTCTTGAGGTGTCTTCTGTAAGGATACTCGTACAACTTCACCTTCTCATCAGTATGTATTACTGTAAAATTTGTTTTTTTTTTTTTTTTTACTATGGTATGCTATTCAGCCACAAATCTAATATTACTATCTGTAGTCTTTCACCCATTATTTTCAAAATTAAAGTGATACTAGTGGGCTTTATTTTTGCAGAAATAAAGAAAGTTCTCGTAATAAAAATCCGAGTAAAGAAAGAGATGGCAAATAGCAATATGCACTCACTAGTTATTAAATGGCGTAATAATGCTCTTTAGAAAATAGAGAATGAACAGGCAGCATCATGTTATTAAGTGTTTTAGTTCAAATACGGTGGAGGGTTTTGAAGCTAGGAATTTGCGCAGAATACTTCGACGGGATGCAAAGACATTGATTTCTCATAATGGAACAAGTCGCTCTTTGTTTGTTTTTTGTTGTTGTTCTGTTTGTTTGATTATGTAGTTTATTGTTATTCCGATAATCAGAACGAGTTCCTTTGCTTCTTATATGTCTTCGAATACGTATGTAACTAATGCAAATACGTTAAAGAGCTTCAAACCACGCACTGCATCACAATAGAGAATACGCTATAAGCATATCCCAGAGGTCATGTGATTTACTTTTAAATCTGAAAAATTTACAGGAGGTACACATCTACTGTGAGAACAACCTGTTTAATATCTGTACATGCATGACTTATATAAATATACGCCAATGGTACATAAATTCAATCAAACCATATTGATGTGGTTAGCTTTTGTTTAAATGCAAAGCTGTTCATTTATATGGTGGCTATATAAGTTTTTTCAATGTGTAATGTGTTTTTATTAATTCTGTATTAGCCATGACCTAAGGCGTTACAAATAGCGCATGCCAAAGCGGCAGAGCCTCCAGTAACTTGCACCACTGTACCAAGGGCAAAACCTGACATACCTATACTTTGTAACAAAGCAAACATAGAACCCGAAGAAACGCTTGCACCGATAAGTGACTGAGCCCACGCAGCTAAAGAGCCAGCTATGGGGCCAGCAGCTCCAAACCCAATAAAGGGAAGTGCAATTGAAATTACAACAAATGAGCCAGCCGTTCCTAAGACAGTATTTCGAATAACGTTTAAACAGCCAGGGCTTATCACATAGCTACCGTCAGGCATCGTATGAATATAAACTGTTTTTTTTAGATTTGCGAAAGAAAAAAGAGCAAAAAAATTTTTTTTTGTCTTCAGGCTTTACTGATTTTCAGTACCGCTTTAATTTGATGCATTCGAATGTCTTTCATATCATACCACTATAACATCAAGACAGTACATTCAAAGTAAAAACATATAGAATGCATGGCTATAAAATTGGTGTCTGTATATCGATGATACATATAACAAACGTTGCGGTCCTTCATGAAAGAGCTAATGTACATATAGCTAAGCTGGTTTACCTTTTGCTCATCAGAGTCAACTTTTCTCAACTTTTAATTCTTCGTTAGTTATTCGTGGAGAAATCTCACGAAGATAAAAGCTTACTTTTTCAATCGAAGAAGATTTGAACCTGGTAATATCACACTGAGCGTTTTGAGTCAAAAGAAGAAGAGCTTAAAACCCAGAGTATCGGTACTTGGTTTCAAGTCATAGCACATCTACCATTGCTTTTGCTATTTACAGAGAAAAGCAAAGTTATATGTACAATCGGTTTTTCTGGTGTACCCCCTCATACTATTCTGACGTTTCCAAGAGGCATCCTAATATAAGATTCTCTCAGGTACGGTCATTTTCAACCAATAGCACGCATATAGCGCGTAAATATTCCCTTATGGTTTAGTATGCTTTACTTTCACGAGTCTAAAAGTAGTATTTTTTCATTTAACGCCCTTAAAAAAAAAAAAGGAACCATGTGTAGATCGTAAAAATAAACAAACAAAGAATCTCTGCACCACCCGAAATTAAATTAAGGAGAGTTTATTACAACCTCTAAGCAAAAGGTTTAGCACTAGAGTGAGAAATCTGAACTGATCTTATACTGCTACTATCTTCATCTTGATTCTCCTTATTTTCACTACTGTCCAACTTTATAGAAGCAAATTCGAATTTCATATTGTCTCCTCTATTATGAGGGAGGTCGTTGTCGAAAGTAAGCTCAGCAGATAAGTTGTCCAATGTATGGAATGTTTTCGTTTTTCCATTGACATCCTTATTATCGCCTTTATGTGTATTTGTGGTAACCTATCATAAGGAAGAGAGTTAGATAGGGGTTATCGATCTATAATTATGCATACCCAATAAACAGTAACTGCATTAATCTTCATTGTATAAGTTAAAAAAAGAATATTTAGATATAATGGCGACTCTAAAAAAGTGGTACATATATATTTACTGTAACATCCATAGTACACATGGTTAGACAGACCAAACCTCTTTCATGTCCATGAGTAATAACAACGACGATTACGTTGGCAAAAGAGATTAAAAGGGAGACAATAGAAGCAACTAAAGTACGCTTTGCTAGTTTATAAAGTCTTGATTTTCTCCAGTTTACTCGAGAAGTCAAACCGACGTTCATCAGTGGTGCCATAAATAGCCATGTCAAATACAAATTAAGAATCTAATATCACGAACATTAGTATTAAATTCTCACTGCCTTGTTGCGGCTTAAACTTACAAAATCGTAAACCTAATTATAAAACAGGTTTTAAAGTTAGTCATGCTGTACTATCTTGTTATTACATATGAACTTACAAGCAAAGGAACACTTGCAATGAGTTGTAGACCAATCGTACATTTTCCATCCTCTTCAAGATAAATATTTCTATATGTCAGCTATGTATTGCATATGTCAGTATACGTCTCTTTTTTTTTTTACACTAGTAGGAATATACCATTAGTGCAAAAATAATGATGTAAGGGCACAACAAGACAAGATGAAATATGTATTGACAAGTTTTAAGACGTGGTGTTTTTACAGCCGTGACAAGATGAGTCCGTTCAATCAACCAAGCATAAATGACAATTTTGCTACCAGCGTAAAATATGTCACAGGAAAGCATACCCAAAGTGCAAGAAGTCATATTGTCTATCATTTAGAATCAGTAAAAGTATTGCTTTCTCTGTTAGATGTATTACGTACTGTCATTAGTAGAGACAATAACAGCTGAAGTAAAGGCAAACGCCCAAGATAATAAAAAGATATTGATCACCATAAATCGACCGTAATTAAGAGTTTTCAATGTCTCCCCATACGTCTTTGATCCTATCGCAGTAGCCAATACAGTAATACATACTAACGAAATGAATTCCGAAATCATTTCTAATATGTCAGGTCCTACAATACCGGGACTCATATTCATGTAAAAGTCATTAGAAGAATTACTAGTTGCCATGGTGATAATGAAGAAGAAAGGAAGAAATCAGAAAATAGAATAGAATTTTATAGCTAAAAAAAAGTTGTTTGGTTACAAGAAAACTTGATTTCTCCCTAACTTTATATCTTCTTTGTATAACGATAAAGGCTGTTTCTAAAACACACTTTTTTATTTATTTATTTCTTTTTGTTACTGGTGGCTTTCTTTTCTTGTTCTTCCATCTTTAATAGTTCCTCCTCTGCTTTTTTAGCTTCCTTTGCACGTCTTTCTTGTTCTCTGGCTTCATTTTCCTTGGCTTCTTTAGCCTCTCTTTCATCTTCCTTCTTTTTACGTAAAGTCTCTTGCTCCAACATTGTCTTCATTTCCGCTTGGAACTCCTTTTGTTTCTCATGTTCCAACATTTGTGCAGCTGTGCTGAATATTGTTTGTCCCCAACCCTCTTTAAACGTATTCGCTTCCATAGCAATCTCTTGTAATTCAGCAGTCATCTCTTGTTCAGCGGCATTAAACTCTTGCCAAAGATCATCGCCTATACTACCTGTCTTCATCAATTGTTGTAAAGCTGGCTTTTCTTGTTGAACCTGGACAAGGCGACGTACTGCCTCCATTGCACGACGCAAAAGAGCAGCACGTAAATGAAACTCGGGAACTGCTGGCTCACAATTTAAAAGTGCAATGTATTCTTCTTTTTGAGTATTAATAGGAAACCATGCTTCAATAGACTTGATCACTATAAAACTAATTATGAGTTCCCTTGACATTTTTAAAATGAGAAGAAGCGTACTTGTGGCTCTACGATAAACATAAGAGAATGCACTCATGGCAGCAATACAACCACCAAGATAAGCAGCTGGCAATAGTAATGAGGTCACCATCTTGATTTTTACGTGTTTAAGAAGAAAAAGGGAGAGAAGAGAGGGGCTCTCAATTTTTTTTTCATAAAATTCCATGATGTATTGATATTTGATTGGCTCTTACACTATTTCCACTGTCAATTGGACAAATGTTTGAAAATGTTGTGTATATCACAATATTTTATTATTATCAACCTTTAGACATTGCTCAAAAGCATCGCACTCATTTGATATTATATTCTCTTCAGTTTATAGCCTCTTAATTGAATATTGTGTCCATATTTAATATTTGCTAATAGTCAACAAGTAATGAATAGAAATCATTAAAGTGTATATATATAGTAACTAACTTGAAAGAAAAGATAGTCAATACTAAAGCTTTCCAACTTCTTTAATGCTTTCAAAACACAGGTCTCCATTTATTGCGCTGTTGCGTCTATCTTATTTAGACTGCCATAGTTGAGTAATCGTTTTTTTCTAAGCTTATTTAAACCAAACTAAAAACCTACAGAGTATAAGACAATTGCATTATAATATATCCTTTTTTTTATTATATCAGCTATAATGTACAAAAAAATACTAGGAAATTGTTGTTGGTTTAGATCATCTCCTAAATTTTTTATTCACCAAGAAGCCATTCAACTATGGCTGTTTCTTCTTGTTCATCCCATTCAGAGTCTTGTAAGAACCATTCTTCATCGCCTTCCATTTCACCATGCTCTGAATCTTCCTCCTCTTCTATCTTCTTTTTCGTTTCTACAATAGGCTCAGTCTGCACACCTTGATCCACACCTATCACACGTCGCGTAATAGGTTTCACAATGGTCTTTCTATTCACAATCGATTTTCTTTCTATAGCAGAGGGATCTTGCTGCAAGTACAAGAAACGCTCTCGTCGAGGCATATGGGACACGCGTTGATGATCCGCAATGGAAGATTCAAATTTCAACACCTTATCCAAAACAGCATAAGTCTTTTGTCGTTCCTCCTCTACCACTTCCACTTCCTTCTCTTCTTGCTCCATCATCTGTTGTTGCTGCTGTTGGCGTAATTGACGCAACACAGAACGGCGATGAGAGACAGGAGGGATTACAGCGCTCGGCTCCTCTTGCGTCTTATTGTTCAAGTCATCCCATTGTTTAATAGACACGCTCACAGACCCGTGACGTTGACGCAAGACATCAGTGGCATAAGTCTCGTGCAAAGATCGACGACGGTGATTACTTAACATCGAAGCTCGTTTCGCCACCATACTAGAAGGTCGTTCAGGGCTTAATGTTTGTGCCTTTTTAGGACGAGGAATAACAACAGTCTCTTCTTCTTTTTGTTGATCGAAATGAACTTGGCGAGGTTCTGCAATGGCTTCAGGCTCATCGGTCAACGGCGCAGTATCTTCATGATTGAGGATAGCTGTAGGCTGAGGATCGTCGTCTTTAGGCTTTTCCTGTTGTTTTTGTTGATCTTCTTGTTCTTTCATTTTACGTAAATGGTCACGGCTTTTTTTACTACTGCCACTACTTCTACGAATAAGCATACCGTTTGTATTGATCGTGCTGGATTTGGTAGGGCGAGGGATAGGAGGCTCTTGGATAGAAATGGTTGTATTAGTAGCAGGTGTCTTGACCGTGGACGATGTTAAGATAGGCGAAGGCATACTGTGCACAGAAGAAATAACAGAAGGAATAGAGTCACTGCTAGGATTATGCAAAGAGGATATCGTGGAACTAGATGTCGTATGTGTCGAAGATTTCAAAGATGGTGTCTTGTTTGAGTTGTTCGTCGTAGGTGGAGATGAGGGCAACTTAGGCAAGGGCGTCATATTCTTGATAGAAGAGGGTGACTTATTGTTATTAGCGGTGGTAGTATTAATAGTAGTATTAGTATTAGTTGTAGTTGTATTGATGGAGGTATTTATAGTGGACGCAAGAGAGGGTGCAGATGTACTGGGCGAAATAGGGTTGTTTGGTGTAGTTGGTACAGGTGTGCTAGATGTTTTCACAAGAGAAGATGACAACATTGGTTCTGTTGTATAGAAAGATGGCGTTGACGGGGGTTTAGGCGCTTCACGAGGATTCTCAAATCGATTCGCATTATTGATGGCGAACGTGCTTTTACTTAACGGAGAAGAGGGTGTTTGAGGTCTTTGATTGAGTTTAGGTACTTCAGGTACAGGCTTTTGATGGTCAGATTCTGATGAATTTCTACCAGAGGAGGTAGAGGAGACGGATAGGGATGAAGGAGCTTTCATGCTAAGTGAAGAAAGAGGTGTCACTGCTTTTTTAGTAGTAGTAGTAGCTGTTGTTGTAGTAGTTGTAGTAGCTGTACTTGTGGTTGATTTATGACTTGCTTGGCGCACTAAGGGGGAAGACGGTCGCGTTAAATTAGCAGCAGATAATCGAGGAGAAGACGTAGACCTGCGTTCCCAAGTAGGTTGAGGTGGAGCCAAATCATCTCTTGTTTGATCTTTTACTTCAATGGATCTCAGCCTGTTTGGCGTCAACGATACCTTGACAGTGCCACCTGATTTAATCAATTCGTCAAAATTCATGACAGGTAAATCCGAATCATCCTCTGTTGGAGAAGAAGCACGTGGTAGTACATCGCCACTAAATGAATTTCTATTGTGTTTAAACAAGTGGAATGTTGATTTTCTATTATTCAATTGCTGGTTTGTATGTGACATGGCTGAATGAGGTCTCATGATTTCAGGTATTTTTGAGGCAGTTGATAATGTGCTTTTACGTGGATTATCATCAAAATATTCCAAATCAAGGTCATCAAATGAAATATCCAAAAATGAACCTGCTTCATCTGTGTAACAAGATGGTTAATTAACTAAAATATGTCCAGTTGTTATAAATACTTTACTATTTTCAGTGTTTTTCATATTTAACATAGGTGATTGAGGCCTTGAGCCAGTATTAGTAGGTATATAAGATACTCTTACTTTATTAAAGTCAAATATACCAGCCCGTTTCTAGTAAACACACACACACACATATATATATGTATATCAGTCCAGTGTTGTATACCCTCGTATTTTTATATATTACCTCCATCTTCTCTTTTAAATCCATTCTATTAAATACATCACCTAACTGAATATCATCATTTAAAGCTAAAAAGACTTCTTTCACTCTAACATAGTCTGTATCTTCATGTTCTGCTGTCATGGCAACGGCTGTCAATAAATACTCTGCAATATGTTCCATGATCGTTGTGACATAAATAGCAACAATAGGTGAAATAACAACTCGCATAGTTGCTTCATCTCGTTTATGTTTGATACTCTTTTGTAAATAAAGTTGATCCTCTTTATCTGCCAATGTACAATATTCAAAACATTTCTCTCTTAACAAAGCAATAGCTTCATCCAATGGAAACCTTTCATTTGTTCCTTCACCCAAATTCCTCATACGTTCATATAACTCGTAGTCAATTGATTCTGTCTCTGTGAATGTTTTGACTTCTAATTCAGCTTCCACAATAGCATTTTTACCCAAGCTGGAAGGTAATAAACTGACAACGACGGATTTAATTTGTGATAAGTCCAAAGAGAGTGAACAAGTCAATAACAAAACGATGAATTCGTCTAGAAACTGGTTGATAGATTGTAAAGCATCAGTAGATACTCGAAATGGTCCAATTTCTGATATGATAGCATTGGCTGCTCTTTGACAAATATAATGTTCATCTAAAATATTCGTTTAGACTTACTCTTTAGTGCGCCCTTCCCCCCTTTTATTGATTTACTTTGCATATAATTACCTAAAGCCATTATTACATGTAAAAGAGAAAAAAAAAGAAAGAGAAAAAAACAGGTGATATTATTGAGGGAAGGGTAACAAATTATTTTTTATCATATATTTGGTGTAACTTTGTATTCATATCGTCTTTTAAAAAAGAACGAGGGAAGATGCCTTTGATTTATTACAGAAAAAAATTTTTTATATTCTCCAGACAAGTTGCTTGCCTTTTTCGAATAAAATAAAAAAGGAAAATAGCCTATTCTGTGTTCTTCCACATCATTCAACAACTGGTGGTCGCTAAAGTGCATCATCAAGATACAAGTCTAGTAAGATTAATCGCTACTGTATCAAATAACTTAGGGGCAACCATGTAATCAAAATGGCCTCTTGAGTTACAGTCGAATATGACTTTAGTATACAGGATCACCATATCCCCAAGAGATATTTGTCAGTGATTGACGAGGCCAAGTGAATAATCGACCAAAGAAATTCAAATAAAACCTGCTGTCTCGGAAAAAATAGGTGAAAAACAAACAGTCTTGGGTAGTCTCAACATCTTTTAGTGCAAATATGAAATATATTGCAGAAAATGAGAGACATCTGTCAGGGAGAGATGAGACTCGTATATGACATTCTCTAAAAGGAAAAATTTCTTCAGTTATGTGTCCGACACATTTCAAAAATCCTCATTGTTTGTTCCAATAACTTTGAAACAAACAAGAACATTATAAAGACCTAGAATGATGAAATCTTTCTTTCTTTTCTTTTATTGTCTTTTGAATACAACGACATTATATATATATAGCAGCATACACATATACATTACATATATACAGTCTTTTTTTTTTTTTTTTGTCTAGTTAGAATCATTTTACTATTATTTTTTTTTGCTTTACATAAAAAAGAAGGAAAAAGTGAAAATGCAAAACAAGATTACGAAAACATGTCAAATTAAAAAGAGCAAAAGAGTAGATAAAATACGTGACATACTTCAATTATCGACATCCGATTCTCTTTTATTAGATGCTTGTGCAAGAAAGACTCCTAATGAAGGTATAAAGAAAATAAAGAAAAGGTTAATACGAATATGCTCATCTTTTCGTAGTAAAAGAATTATTGGAAGTTTTGCCTGGAATAAAACCAGATACGATACGAGATAGATACTTGAGAACACCTTTACATATTGCTTGCAGTAGAAAGGATAATCACCAAATGGCAACTTCCATTGCACTATTATTAATTGAATCAGGCTCAGATGTAAATAATGGAGTGGGTGATATAGATGGACTTCAACCCTTACATATGGGTAAATAGAGGCAGAGTAAACAGTAAAAAGGATGGTAACTGAACAACAATGACTATAGCTGTACTTGCTGGAAATTATCAATGCGTTTTAATGCTGTTACACAAAGGTGGGTAATGTTGTAAGTTAAAAAATTTATGCAAAAAAATAAAAATAATTAAACCCCCCCCCTTTTTTTTTTTAAAAAAAAAAAGGTGTCAATATCCCTGCCTCAGACCCATTTAAACTTACACCTTTACTGTTGGCAAAACTGAAAATGGATAATCTTCGACAATCACAGCATATGATTCATCGCACAAATGAAGAAGATACAGTCATTGAATGGTCTTCTGTCAGTGCAAAAAATGAATATGAGGATTTAAAATCAGTAAGTTTTTGATTCTACATATCATGGGTATATACTAAATTGTATACATAGGTAACTCAAGTACTGGTCAGCCATTTAGCAAACAAACACATCACAACATATGGTTTACCTTCTTACTACGGCCTATCTGACTTTTTATTTGCAAAAGATGTGGATCATAACAGTAGTGAATTAAATGACACAATAGCTTGCATCACAGATAAATTAGCCTTAATTGGTGTCAATGATACAGATTTATTACGAGACTCGATGAATGGTTTAATAGAAAAAGTAAAGAAACTTGGAATAAGTGAAGTTATTTCTTAGCAATAAAGTCATCTCTTTCTTCTTTGATTTTGTCTGATAAAGCAGATTTTAACTCGACGCTTCTTTCTACAATGTCTTCAAGTTCATTCAAGTAGTTTTCATAACTGTCTTTGATAGCCTCGTCATTAATCTCCTCATCATCGTCTTTTGATTCAAGATTCTCAAGAGTATGATGAAAACTCTGAAGAATACTAATTTCCTTCTCTAAACAGTCTTGCATTTCTCTGATTTGAGCTTTGTGGAAATTCACAAATCGTTCCATTCGTGCAGTATCTTGTTTAAATAAGTTTTCTGTCTCGATAGGCTTTGGAGAAAGAGGAGTTTCATAAAAATCTTCAGGTGGAGATTCAAGGCGATTCATTAATTTGGCTTGTCGACGAGGTGTAGTCTCAACATGTACTCTGTAGTGTCGGTTATTCGTAGGTGTAGAGTAATGTGAAAAGTCTTCACCAGGAGCATCAACATCCAATAGGTCCTCTGTTTCTTCCATATAAACTGAATCGGAATTGGTGGATCTTTGGCTGTCATCCGCCACTTCTGTCACGTTGATTGTATTATTCTGATCTCCTAATAAACGAGGATCTGACTCTCCTCGAAGCTGCTTCACTCTATTCACAAAATACAGTCAACATATTTCCCTTTTTATTTAAACTAGGTATTACCTATCAGCATATCGAAGTGTATTTAACGTATGTTCGCTATTGGAATTGTTAGGCGATATAGTAGCGATCATACAAGTCCTTGAATTGCCAGTAAAAGAGTCTCTCAATACCTAATATACATTAACTTTTTGTTTCTATATTCTTGTTTACCCTTATTACCTGTGTGAGTTTACTGCCTCGAAAAGGCGTATGGACCTTGTTTTGATCAAGTGCTCGAATACATTCTTTCAACGCCAGTAAACTCTTGTTAATCTCAGCTCCTTCCAACCTATATTTAATTGAATATTCATGTTTTTATACCAGTTTCATACAATTTACCTTGTCTTTGCATTGGCTTCACCTCTGTCGGCTCCTCTTTCACTACCAGCCAAATCAATAAAGCTCAATTTACCATGTATATCACCCAGCGCACGCGTGCCCTGTTTACTCTGCTTTCTTAATAAGATCTGAAGAACAGCATGGGATCGCGATGATTTGGTATTTGCCCCTGTTTTACCAATAGTTCTACCTTGGTTACCATATTCAAACACCTGCAATAAGCCGTCCACAGTGTCGATGGGTACTTCACGAAGCCCAGCAATGACCACATTACCATTGCCGTCTTCTCTAGCAACCAATTTAGCCTTCATATTCAACAAATCAAACAATTGACCTTGATAAATTTCATAGAATCCAACACTGGCTGTTAAATGAGAATGTTCTGGAGACGATAACATGCGAAAGATATCTTGAGCTGCTAATACATATAAACCATGCTCTGGGTCTAGCATGGTATACGTTTTACCAGAACCTGTTTGACCACTAAAATATAAATCGAGTTAACTTGGCTGTACTTTTTATCTGTAGAAATAAAATTTACTGTGCAAAACAAGTAGCTTTTCCTCCTGAAAACACATATTCTACGAGCGGTTGGGCTGTCCTATTGTATATCTAATGACACGTAAAAGTTAAAATAAAAACGAAGCGTATCTAAAAAGGGCTCATGTACCTGAGTGTTGGACGTGTTACTGTCAAAGGTATCATCAAATGTAAATGTATGAGTTTCTGTATAAGGCGTCAAATCGATTCTTGACCTAAATCAAAAAATATATATATATATATATCAGTGATCTTTATCTATATAGGCATGTCTCTTGTTACTTGGGCGCATTTAATTGAATAGTCCTGTTTCCTACTAAGGGTGCAATATCCGTCTCTAGGTTCGCTATTTCTTTTCTATTTAATGGTCTCTTTCGAACACAGACACGAATACGTTGATGTAGCTCATTATACACAGCAGGTTTAATAGTGGATGAAACAACCATTGAATTCTGCTGTTTTTGAGTAGAGTTGCCTCTGTTAGGTATTGATCTGCCTTTGGATGATAGAAACTCCTCTAGTGTGATGTGTTGATTACGTTCAGGCGTCACTTTTTTTGTACTTTGTTGTACTGGAATGCCATATGTATTTAAGAGTCTTCCAGTGGGTTTGTCTTCGTCCGAGTCTGGCCTACTGGTAGATTTGAGAGTATTTGTTGATTTGGCTTTCATGGGACTCGTATTGAATGATAGTGATTTAATGGGTCTGTCTTCGTCCAGCTCCTGGTTTATGATAGACTTGACATTACTTGTTAGTTTGGCTCTCAGAGGACTTGTGTTGGATGATAATGGTTTGCTGAGTTTAGGGCGAGTAGGAGAACGATGATAAAGCGTCTCTCTACGGTTGTTTATAGGAGTTGAAGGCATAGTAGGTAAACGATTGTCACTGGGTCGTATAGGAGATCGTTGATAAAATGACTCTCGACGATTGTGCATAGGAGTTGAGGGCATATAAGAGATTCGACGGTTGTTGATGGGCGTTGAAGGCATATAAGAAAGTCGGCGGTCACGCGCTGTCATTTTTGTAGTAGTGAGAGGTTGGTGTTTAGGTATCGTTGCTTGTGGTGTCATTGTCATTCTTCTTGTCTTTTTATTATCAGGTGAAAGTCTACTACTTGTATTTGTTGAAGGAAGTGAAGAAATTGGGCGCTTCCTTGTGGCTGTGGAAGGTGGTTCTGCTCTTCTAATTTCAGTCCTCAATGTCATTTCTTTGATATCTTGAATGACTTTTGTGAACTTTGGCTTATCTTCTGCTGTTACTCCCAAATTTGAATAATCAACATCTGTTAACTATAGCATAATTATTAGATTTTCCTCTTTATCTTTTGTTTGTTGTTAATCGTACTTGAGCTAGTTTTTCTGCTTTTATAAAACCTTGAGAAGAAAAACTATAACAATATCAACAATGAGTGCTTGACAATTTACAACTTTGATAAAAACAGTACCTTGGATAATACTAATTTATTACATGTACAAAAACAAATCAATAAAGTGAAAATCACACAATTTTATGTTAGTCTTACGTTTTGTAAATCATGTTTTGTTAACACATCCAACAATATTGCAAAACTCATTATATTCGTTAATCTATAAAGTGAAAAAAATAAACAGAAAATTTTTAAGTTAGTGCTTATTTTCGTTACTGGATACAGCATTAAACTTTTTTGCAGCTCCACCACAACAGCCGCCGCACGCGTTTACAGCGCGAAGAAAAAGATTTTTTTATTCCTCAGGAACCAATATATAAGACATGGATTTATGCCTCTTGGTAAATTCATGTTTGATAGTGAGGTTTCAGGAAGCAAAAACCATAAGAGACTCTTCTTAATAGACTGAACATAGTGTCGTTTAAAGTTGTATACTTTGAATGTTCTCGTGACTTCTCTTCATTGTGAGAGCGACACTTTATAAAGCATCTTAATCTCAATCACTGAATAGAAAGCATTTTAAACCTGTTTTGCTAAAAGCTTTCTTGAATTGTTTAGGAAGAAACACAACTGTTCTTGTTGCGTAGAAACCGGTTAACCTAAGGATCATCGAGATAGATCATTTAGAAGATAGAGATTTAAACATATGTTGTTCTACGCTATACTGACAGAGACAAAAATCCTTTATCGAACGCTGCTTTCAACTGAAACGACCAGAGTTTGTAAGAGCCTTGCTTATAATACTGCCGTAAAAGACAGTTTATACTGACAAGTTCACAGTTGTGGCTTTGAACGTGTACTTCTTTAGCCAAACAGTCTTATCATAGAAGCCTGTTGTTTAAAAAATATAAAGGCACATGTGCATATTAGAAAGTTGTTTTATTATACAGTAGCCTTCAATCGTTTGGCGTTTAGAGTGACCACAAAAGCTGCAAAGGTCATTGACGAGTACATTATTACAGGCACCACCAATCCTACTAGATAATTTTTCTTTACTCATAAGCTGATTGCGACTCGTTTTCCCTTTGACTGTTGCTCAAATTGTTCAATTCAAGTGAATAATGGTTATACCTTTGGAAATATAAAGCCGCCCTTTAGGAAAAATAAAAACCGTCCATTGGATTCCAAAAGCGGCCTAACTATTACACTATATCATCTATAGTTTCAATATGTGACTCTCGATTTTTCTAGCATTTATTAGCAAAAAGATCGACTGTAATTCAAATACACTGAGGAGTCTAAATTAGACTAGGTCCGGACCCGAAAAAGTCCGAGAAACATGAATCTAAATAAAATTTGTGTACCTCACTTTTTTTTTATATATTTTTTTATTCCTTCCAGTGTAGCAAAATGGGAGTTCAAGAAGTAGTCGCTCGTTTGAATAAGACCAGATCTTCATTGAGAAAAAAATCCAATGTACCAGTCCCACCACTTCCTAATAAAAAAAGGATTTCAAATGAAAATAATAATAAACAATTACCACCTTCTCCTATACCTTCACCTGTCTCAAGCATCAATAACGCAAATAAAATGATGATGTTTGATGACGAAAGCGACAACAACTCCGTGAATGGGATCACATCCCTATTACAAAAGTTTGAACAACCACCCACTAAATTACCTACAACACCTCCAGAGTCGCCTATCATTACACTAAATAACAACAATGGAAGACCAAAAACTGATAATAAATTAATGGCGACACAACAAAAATTGAATAATAATGAATATTCATTTGTTAACAAAACTATTCAAGAAATCGAAGATCTTTTCCAAACACTTGTTGACCAAAACAATGCTTCTGAGGAACGCATACAATCTTTACAAGCCCAAGTCGAAAAATATGCATCTGATGCAACCAAAGTCAGAGATTATGAAATACGTGTGGAATATTTAGTGACGAAATTAGAACAGATCACTGAAGAGAGAGACTTTTTTGAAGATCAACTAAATCAGCTCTCCCTTCAAAACACACTTGGAAATCAAGAGAATAAGGAACAACCTGAAAATACACCAGATCATCAACAACAAGAGAATAACATCAATGAGTTACTCGATGTTTACGAAGAGATATCGCCTGATGAAGACTCGAATTCCGATATTCAAATATACGAGCAATACCAGCAAGAAGAAGACATAGACCAATTATTTGTAGAAGCCGATAAAGGCGTTCAAATGACATTAATGAAATATGTGACAGATTTAGAAAAACAAAAACTAGAAACTAAAGCTCTAAAAGAAGTGGTAAAGAAGCAAGATGAATTGATTTCTAAACTCGAACAAAAGATATCTACCGAAACCTCAGAAGAATTACTGAAAGAACAAGTGGAAGTACAGCGTATAGAACTAGAAAATAAACGAGAACTCTTGGCTCAACTATTAAATGAAAGAGAAGATTTATTAAAACGATTAAACTCGAGTAACAGTCCAAGAAACTCGTTAAGAAAGTCTTCGCTGGAGTTTTTACTATCAACTAACAACAGCAGAAATAGTTTGAGGCCGACTTCATTTTCCTCCATTCACTCTTCTTCAGGAAGAGGAACACCACCTCTAACAGCACCTCCTAAACAACCTTTACCACCTTTACCAAACTTATCCTAACTTCTTTTTTTTTTTTACCCCTGTTTATTTAACATTGTATATCATAATTTTATAGCTAAAATAAACCATTCGAGTTGTGTATCATTTAACTGTCCTTGATCAAACTGCACCAATGAATATATATTTAGTTACAAAAAAAAAAAAAAAAAAAAAGGGGGGAAACTTGACACCAACAACCTTACAATCCCCCCTTACTAAATGCAATGATTCACACTGCACTAGTCGCAAATTGAATCAAGTATAGAACAATAGCTTGGTTACAGATTAAAGATTTCAATTTAAATTGTGCACTCCGTCTAGTGAATTATTCACTTAAAGAGGCAACCTCTAACATGTTTTATGTGTTCCCAAAAAAAAAAAAAAAAAAAAAAAGATAGGGGGTGCCACACACCATAGAACAACCGCTTCAAAGACATGTTTTTCTTGGCTAAACATTCTATCTTATGCTATAAACTTAGGAGTTAAAGCCTACTATTTAGTTTTATTAATTGCAGAAATGATAGCACTAAGTTTCTATGCGCCACGTGCTTATTTTGATAAGCACATTGTTTACCTTTATTTGTAGTACACACAGGGCAACAGTTTGTTAAAGCAACACATGGCCCTGTCGCAACTGCATATTGTTTATATCTTGCTGCCAAAAAAAAAAAAAAAAAAAAATTCAGACTATTTCTTAAATATACAACGTTTGATGATAGAGTCATAGCAGGGCACTTGAACACATAGACTCCAAGAACCAAATACTTATATATATATATATATATATAGGAGGAAAGGGGTGTATTCTCCTGAAATACTACGTTAGGATACCAGTTTCAACACACATATAAAAAGCCCTTCTGGTTCCGGTCCGTCAAAGTTCTTACCTCAATCTATTTTTACAATGTAATTATTGCCAGCAACTTGTAAGCTTATTTTAAATAGTTCGCCACAAGTATTGTCCATAATCCTATTTGCTATCCACACGTGGTTTTAATTGAACCATTGGGTATCAATTACACTGCTAAACACTTTACCCGTTTTATTATTTAGTTTATGTAAGAGTTGCTTAAAACCATAGAGATCCAAGCATTCACGATACAGCTATACCACGTTTTTTTCTAATATGACACAAGAAATTCAAATGCTTTCGGTTGTAATTAAGGTCATATTCATAACTATGAAATAAAGGAGTCTGCGCATCTAATCAAATATGTGGTGCTCTGTAGTATATGATTATATACACTAGATACTTTCTTATTTTTTGAAAAGACGAATCCTTTTATACATAGGTTGAAGCATATGCATGGTATTTATACATTGTTATTTAGTTGTTTGCTAATACATAGTTCTTTCAAATATGTAATTGATTACAATTACTCCTTATTATTTCTAGAATTCCTCTGCAGGAGTAAGACTTCTTTGAGGGAGCAAAGGTTTCGTACTTTCACTTATATTCCAGGTCCAAAGCTTGTATCACAAACATGGTTTATTAAGCAAGCTTTTTCTTGCCTTTTTTTGTAACTGTTTTAAGTCCCAGCAAACAAACATTAAGGAACTTTCAAAACACTTTCTTTTTTTCCCTTTTTTTTTTTTTTTTCTTCTTCTTAATTTTCTCTATTGAGACTACTAGCTCATTTCGAAAACACATATTATAGAGTGTGTTGTATATATATATAGACTACAATAAACTAAAAACAAAAAAAAAAAAGTACAAACTATATAATGGAGCAGCAGCCTATTGAAGAAGTTGACACAGGGTTTAGTACCTTTATCGGTGTCCTCGTATCTGTTTGTGGCAATGTAAAAATAGAGACGAATTGTATTAAAAGAATAAAACCACTTATACTTGACTATTAGGCACTTATTTCAGTAGCCTTAAATTTACAAAAAAGAGCAGTAAGAAGAATAAACATATACACAAACAAAAAAAAAAAAAAAAAAGACCTGCATAATTTATAATTCCATTCTAGCATAACAAGATACAAGAAAAACAACTAGCTCATTATTTTGCAAATATGGATGAGCCACCTCAATGGATATCAACATCAGGATTCATGCCTGACGATGGTTATTCTTCACCAAGATCTTCGTTTGAACACAGGTCTTCTGAAGCAGATTTATTAGAACAGCAAAAATACATCATGACAATGGCTCAAGAACAAACAAAATCAGGGGATACTGAATATTTGAAATCCAAGTTATGGTGGCTAGGTATATCTCTAATGATTCTAGGAGAAGTTGGAAATTTCGTTGGTACATAAAGAAAAAAAAATTACATTATGTTTTATTATTGACACCTATATAACATAGCTTATGGCTTTGCTCCTGCTTCAACCATTGCACCTCTTGGTACAACAACACTTGTGGCAAATGTTATCTTGGCACCACTGATGTTAAAAGAAGTATTTAGAAAACGAGATTTAGTAGGCGTCATACTCGCAGTATCAGGTGCCGCTGCTGTGGTATTCAGCTCAAACTCTGAAGACACTGTTGTAAAGTATAGAAAAAAAAAAAAAAAAAAAAAAAAAAAAAAAAAAAAAAAAACGACTGACATTCGGACTCACTATTAATGTGTTGTAGCTGTCACCTGAATTAATCGTTGAAGCGATAACTCAACTAAGATCCATTATTTATTTTATTTTGACTGGTATTGCTATCATTGCGCTCACCCTATTATCACCCGTATATGGTGCTTCAAGTATCATGATCGACTTGGGATTAGTTGCTATCTATGGTAATGAATAGAGTGCATTTATTTTAATTTCACTAACCTATAATTAAAAAGGTGGTTACACTGTCCTTTCTACAAAGAGTGTTGCATCTTTATTAAGCTTAAGCTTTTTAAAGATGTTTGCGTAAGTATAAAAAAGCATGGGTGGGCATTGAAAAAATACTCATAACCCACTTAGTTACCCTGTATCGTATATCCTCATTTTTGTCTTGGTGATCACAGCTATCTTACAAATCAAATATCTCAACAAAGCACTGCAAAGATTCGACTCCACCGCAGTCATTCCTACGCAATTTGTCTTATTCACTGTATCTGCTATCATCGGAAGCGCTGTTATCTATCATGACTTTGACGATATGACTTTAGATCAAATGTCTCGGTTTATGTCTGGTTGTGCAATTGAGTTTTTAGGCGTCTACCTCATCACATCCAAAAGAACCAAGAACAACCATCATGGTACGCCTGCCTTATCTATCAGTGCGGATAGTACAGCTGTGTCCTATTCAGATGAGGAAGCACTTGATCGTGTCGACTTGCTACCCAATGACCTTCCCTTTCATAACAACACAAAGCGAGCCTCCACGAGAATAATACAACCTACTTTCAATCGAGCATCACAACCTATCAATGCTCCACTTTTTGAAACGTGGCAAGAGAATGGGTTCTCCACAGGCGGTAACACATTAAGTCATGTGGTTGGACATCGCAGACAGAGCTCAGTATTTAGAGGTATTTCAATGGCATCCCAACTCCTGGACCGTGATGAAGAACCATCCGCTCAACAGCAGCCTATTCAATTACCTATATCTTCGTCTCCAAGCAGGAAAAGAGACTCAACACTAGGCAATATCATCAATGGCATTACTTCAGCCATCACTTCACATACAACTAACACAGACGCTTTACTTTTGAACGACGCAGATGCTGTTGAAATCGAAATACCAACACCTTCCTCTTTTCATAACCCAGATAATTTATTAGACCGTGAATTGATGCCCATCTCTTTAAATAACGATAACAGAAACTCCAAACTAGTAGATATTAGTGAAGATTCGTCAGAACATGCGACTAGAGATTTATCATAATTTGTTTTTTTTTTTTTTAAAAAAAAAAAAATACCCTCCCCTCTTACTTTTTTACAACCAAAATATCACTATTATATTATACATTTATTTCTATACTTTTTTTTTTTTTTTACTCTGTCTTTCTCTTTTTGCTTCTATCAGCAGCTTCTTCTTGTAAATTCTCAGGGAGATCAAGGAATTTACGAAGGCCAAAGATGGTATAAAGATCAGGGATTTTATCGGTTTGACAGACGCTAGCCTTATTAATTTCTTGAATGACAGCTGTTTCTTTATCCTCAACAAAAGCGCCATCTTTTTGAACAGCGATTGTGATGAATTGTTCACCGTCCAAAGACATCCAAAGTCTACCTTCTAAATCAAACTCAATGTCCAACACAGGGGAAGAGACAACAAGTGTTTGCTTATAGGTCAATTCGTTGTTATCGTTGAATCCTAAAATAATAACAGCAGGTGATTTAGCAAATGCAACAGCAAGCGATTTGGTGGATACGTCGAAAGATAAAGCGCTGACAATAGCATCTTCAGAGTTGGCGTCAGTAGCGGAAGGCTTATAAGGCTCGATCTTCTCTTTCAAATCAATCAATTGAAGTTGTTTTCCATCAATAAAGTTCCAAAGGCGGACAGTACCGTCACCGCCAGAAGACACTAAAATCTTTTCATCCCAAGGTAATTGCTTAATACATGTAACAACACTAACAAATATCTTTTTTTTTAATACTTATATATACCATAGCTGAATAGACTTACTCGGTATGTCCTAAACAGAATGCTTCAATGTTGTAACCGTTAGGGTAACGACTGACACGGATGTGTTCATCACGATCAGCAGTGACAACAAACTTTTCATCGGCTGTCAACAACTAGTAAAATAGAAAAAAATCAGTTTCCAAGTGCCTTCAATTTCCGTTCTATTTTGCATACCATATCTGTCACCATGGAGACGTGACCGACAATAGGGGCTAGTTTTTCATCTTCCTTTGTAACTTCCTTCATAGGGTGACTAAATAAAACACCATTTAGCTATCTCTTTTAACGATTAAAAAAAGGGGGACGTTACCAATAAACATCACCAAATTTATCAGCAATAATCACTTCTGTAGAGGCATTATTAAAAGTAAGAGCATTGACACGTTTATAAGCAGGTCTATATTCTATCTATTAGAAGAAAATGGACATTGTGAATAGACTTCCTCACCTTGATACTTTTAAAGTCCAATCATTGGTATTCCAAACGCAGATATTCTTATTTTCACCAGAGGTAGCTAACAAACTACCATCTTTATTGAAGCTCATACTACGATAATAATCGTTGACATTGGTTTCATTGGTTTCTTGAGGGTATGTCTTGATCAACTCGCCAGTACTGAAAAAAAAAAAAAAAAAAGTTAGATCCAAATCTTTGTATTGCATCGATAAAAAATAAAATAAAAAAGAGTTACCTTGTATTTAAAACAAGGAAATGAAGACCATTAGCTAAAACAAGTTCAGGCTTTTTAGGATTATGTACAATTTTAGTGAAAGGAAGTCTTGAAGTCATCTTTGGAGAGAGAGTGAAAAAACTTTCAATTTTGTCAATTTTTTTTTTTTTTTTTTTTTTTCACTTTGGAAAAAGGGTCCGTGACTTTATGTCCGGGTGAACACAAATTTCGTCCGGAGGAAAGGGGGGGGGGCAAAGGGAAGAGGAGAATCTAAGTTTGTAAAGGCATGAAGGAAACGCAACTGTTGACAAGCCCCTCTTTCATTATCGCATTGTAAGTTCATATCTAGCAGTGAATTGAGAGAGACACAATAAGAATAGATGATATGAGATGGATGGATTCAGTATTGGATGTTATACGAGTTTTATAAGGATCACCGACACCCAGCAAATTGACTCTCTCCATTCACTAAGACATTGTATTCAACAATATCATTAACTTTTTTTTATTAAAAGGTATTCATTATGCTTGTTCAAAAGCAAAACAGAAAGGTTATCTACGAGGCTATCTTCAAGGGTAAATACACACATACGCACACTTTGAGCTTTTGTTTTCTCAACTATTGACAATTCTTTATTAGATGGTGCTTTAGTTGCTCCTAAGGATTTCAATGCCCCCAAGCATCCCGATCTCGATGTTCCTAACCTCGAAGTCATCAAGATCATGCAATCTTTGACCTCCAAGGGTTTTGTCAAGACTCAGTTCTCTTGGCAATGGTTCTACTATACTCTCACTGATGAGGGTATTGATTACCTCCGTGAATGTAAGTTTGAGAAAAAAAAAAAGAATAGAATACTAGTATCCTAATGTGTTTTATAGACCTTCACTTGCCTCAAGAAATCGTTCCCGCTACCTTGAAGAAGACCTCTCGTCCTGCCGCTCCTCGTCGTGCTTGTAAGTGAATTGTTTTTTTTTTTTTTTTTGTTATTTCTCGAGGTAATTAAAGTATTATTATTAGTCGGTGGTGACCGTGAAAACCGTGGTCCTCGTGGTGACCGTGGTGATTACCGTCGTAAGGAAGGTGCCAACGGTGACTTCAAGCCCGAATTCCGTGGTGGTCTTGGTAAGTCAACGCAACAATAGAGATTGAGTGTGATATCTAACATGTATTTCAGGTCGTGGTAACCGCGAATAAATTCTTTTAAATATCAATTTATAATATTTAAAAAAATAAAAAGATGCTTTATATTTCTTCATCACAGTCTTCTTTCATAAAACTATGTAATTTATGCACTTGTCATCAGGGAGTCGGATTTGGGTTTGAAAAATATATCACTTGCAAAAAAAAAAAAAAAAAAAAAAAAAAAAACTTGCTACGGAACAATCTCTTTTTTTTTCTTTTTCTCTCATGTCAGAATCAGCTCCTAAGCAATTCACGCAAGAACAATTAGACCGAATTGCTTTCAATAAAGCACAAGCTTTAGAACGATTAAAATCAAAACGTAAAGCAGCTGAAGAATCAAAGCCAACAGAGAATAAAGCGCCACCAAAAAAAGCAAGATGGATCAAGTCATTTTACGAATACGATCTAAGTACAATGGTCGATTCAAAAGGTGGTTTTATTATTGACGAAACCACCAGTAATGAAAAAGAATTACAAGAGAAGAGCAAATCTTATGTAATCGAACCCTATTTTCGTAAATAACTTCACTATGCATAATGACTGCTTATCTAATTTGGGCTTTTTTTTTTTTTTTTTTTTTTTTTGTTTAGCACCTTCTTTTGATCCCGCAGAAAACCCAAAGTGCAAAGAATGTAACTCAATGGATTTGGACCCAGTGTTTTATAGAGTATTTCATATCAACCTTTGTCCAACCTGTAAAGAAAAATACCCAGAGAAATACAGTTTAATTACAAAAACAGAAGCCAAAGAAGACTATTTATTAACAGATCGTAAATAAACAGACATGATACCATGACTTTTTTTTTTTTTTTTTTACTCATACATTTTTAGCTGAACTAAAGGATGAAGAGCTTTTACCTCATTGGTCAAAACCTAACCCTCACAAATCCACTTGGAACGATATGATGCTTTATGTTCGAGAAATGGTAACCTAGCAACTGATTGTTTGTCGTCAAGTAGACTGACCAATGTATAGGTTGAAGAATATGCTTTTAAGAAATGGAATGGGCCTGAAGGTTTAGACGCAGAATATGAGAGAAGAGTAGCTCAAAAGAAAGAGAAAAAAGATAAGAAGTTTAAAGAAAAGTTGGCAGACTTACGTAGAAGAACCATGACGACGGCTTGGGAGCGCAAACGTCAAGAAGGACCCCATAAACATCAATTTGAAGATGATACAGAGACAACACAGAAATGTAAATTGTGTGGACTTGTGATTGAGTCAGAAGAATTCTAATTGATTAAAGGAGAAGACATCACTCCCCAAGTCTATTATGATTTGGAGGGAAACACTCCCTACAGTTGGGTAGTCTTAATCCTTGCATTAAATATTGTATATTTTCTTTTTTTTCTTCTTCTTATATATATAAAAATGAAGCACAATTTACTGAAAGCATCGTCAGTTTTAATTAGCTTAATTGCTATTGTATGTCATATTTCACAATGTTATTTATTCAATGTATATCAAACAAAGGTGAATCATGTCACACTCTAATCTACATTTGACACTCATACATAATAAAAATAGACTGGAATTCCAAATTGGCTGACAGCTGGTCACTGGCAGGTAACGTTACATGAAAAACTCTATTTATGTATAAAACTAAATCATGAAATAAAGTACCTTGTTTGGTATATATCTTTGAGTCTTTCTCTGGTAGCAGGGCTTGTTATTTGCTTTAATATCCGTCGCAAACAGTCAAATAAACTCCCATCGATGGACAAATACATATCATTTGTATCATTTCTATGTATATTCATATCGATCATTGCTGTCATCGTAGTAGGAGATTCGGAACCTTGGACCTATGGAAAAGTAGAAGGAGCTCATTTCTTTGGAAGTTGCAGTCAGTTATTTGATGCTTCTAAAGATGAATTGAGCTCCATATTATACAACAGGTAATTCTAATATCACGATGTGCAAATTGCAAGCTACATACTCATGTATAAAATACATGACAGATGTTTACTAAATAACTCAACATGTGGGCTTGCTATCCTGCTTTGCATCATTTGGATAAGTCTCGTTTGTGCAAACATCTATTATGTATCCTCCCAAAGAAAAAATAACTCCATACTCGCTTCTAAAAATGCCATTCATCCTGCCGTCAAAGAACCTGTATGGGGTCGTTATATTCCTGACCCACCTTCGTCGATCTATTCAGCCACTATTGTAGACAATAGATCAGGTTTACTAACCCCATCCTCTGTTTTGACTCGAGATAAGCACACCGAGTTTTATTCGAGTGTCTATAAAGAAAAGTCAAGCTACAGTTCACGAAGCTCCGAGACAGATTATCACGATGATTATTCAAAGTACTACAACAAATCTTATAGTAGTAAACGTTCGTCTGTTTATTATTATGGAGGGGACTCCTATAGTGGTGGCAAGAGAAGCAGTAACGATGACAACGATGATAAAACTCGTGACGCACCGCTCCTGAGAGTGTCCACTCAATTTCTCACTCAACATTCACCTCCTTCATTAGACTCAGCAACAACTACAGGCACACCACTCTATGAAAAATTTAGTAGTAAATCAGTGACCACGTTTGACTCTCCTAGTAGTAGATATAATAAAATGTTTTATTAGTAGTAATTAGGGGAGAGATTAGGAGACAAAAGGTGAGGGGGTTATTGGCAATTACATTCGTTCTCAAAACATCCAGTTGAGGTTTTCCCTAAATATTCACAAACTGCCTTGCATCCATCGTTATTATTTCCTGTTCGACAACTACCTGATCCAACATTGGTGCAGTAGCATTGCCCTGAGATACACATGGGTTGTAAAAGTTCGGGTCCACAAGCATATCGACATCGAATATCTTCAGTGGCTTGATCACATTGACCCATAGCCACTACTTTGTTCTCTGCATAAACGTACACGATGAAAAATGCTGCTATCCACACGAGTTTATGAAGCATTGGTGATGGAAGAAGAAAAAGAAAAAGAAAGACTTTTTAAAAAGGGAACCCTCTATTTTAACCATGCACGTTATCTTCATATTATTAAAGACAGGAGGTTTTGAAAAGGAGGGAGGGGTTACATAATAAATGCAAAGGACTTTTATTGTTATAAATCCCAAGTAACTTTTAAAATCTCTCTTTTCACTGTGCTTGCACTTTCAAATACTTTTTCATATTTCATTTTATCGCCATCAGCATCTTGAGTCTTGCTTAACAATTGGCAGAAAGGTAAAATACCACCACCTACACCAAAATAAACAGTCTTGGCAGCAACATAACTAATCAAAGTATCAATACTAGTAATTTGACCAGCTATGATTCACTTACCAAACGCCATCAGGTTTTTTTAGGGCTTTTTGAAATACACGAATTAAATCAGGTAAAGCGTGTTCAGCATAAATCGTTTCAGAAGTCACAATCATATCGTATTTTTGTTGATCAACATTCAATTGAGCCTATACTACTAGTTAGCCTTTGGTTGATGAATAAAGTTTGTCATCTTACAGGTAAGGATCCCCAATCACCAAAAAAGGCTCTTGTACGAGCTTGTGTTCTTTTTAAAATTTCAGGTACATTTTCACTAGAGATTTCTGCTTCAACGTCACAAGTCACTTCGTCTTCCTCAATTCTCTTATTTTCTTCATCGTCTTCCTCTTCTTCCTCGTCTTCTTCCTCGTCTGAAGATTCTTCCAATGTCTCCTCAGTGACATGGTTCTTGGAGGGTTCTTGAACAGTCAAGACAGTGTTTAAAAGAATATTTGGTATAGTAATAAAACGAATCACTTGTTCGTTGTAGTCTTGAACGTCGACATGATTTGTTTCGCTGCGTGATAATAAATACACAGAAGGCAACGAAGAGCCACAACCAAGCTCTAAAACTCGCTTATAAGTGATCTGGTCTTCGGGTAAGCTAGACAAGTATTGAACCATATCAATAGAACACTCCCATGTTTTAAAACCACCTTCATATACACCCTTGATCAAATCTGTGTTTCCACTTAAATTAAGCATATTGGCCACTTCTTTATCAGGATCTTCCTCTGTAATTGTATCTTGTTGTGCCATTTGAAACTTGACATCTTCTAATGTTCTCTTAAAAATAGGCTTTTCAACTGTAGGCACTTGCAATATATCAGCCTGAATAATGTTGGGAAGAGGGGAGCTCTAAAAAGGACGGTTAGCTTCATAAAGAGAGTCTTTTTTTTTTGGCATGCTTTACTAGAATGTCATATTCTTGGCTGGGTATTTTGTTGATCTGTTCCTCTTCAATAGACAAGTCATGAAGACTTGATTCTAATTGTTGTTGACTTTCTTCGGTTTCTTCGAGATCTAGTTCTTCATTCTATGTATGGTTTAGTTTCTCCAAAAAATAAAGAGTGAGAATTACGTACTGTGAAATTGAATTTGAATGCCATGTTTTTATATTTGATTGAAGTTAAAAAAGCTGCTTTTGTGGTTTTTTTTTTATATTATTTAATTCTTAAAAAAGGGTCCAAGCCACTAAAATTAGTAACTTTGAGCATTTACTGTTGCAGAGACAGCAATCAAGAACAGTGGCAGAAATAGATCAATACACTGTTTCTACTCTTCATGAAACAATAATTTATTTCTAAAAACGAAAGAAAAAGCAGCTGTAACTATGTGTTGTTGTTGTTCAAAGAGCAGCAAGAAAGAGAACCACAATTTTGACACATATCCCGAGAATTTTTTTTGCCCCGAAACCTATTTCCTTATTCCTTTTTCTTTGTACTTAAAATGGTCAAAGATGAACGTAAATAGTGCGAATAACGAATGCGCAATAAAAACTATTAAACAACATCCAATTGATCCTTCTGAGGCCATTTCTCTAAAAGTACTTATTTTTTGATTACTTTTGTTTAGATAGTGAATAAGTTTAGGCACAGTAAAAACTGTAAGAACAAAGTAGTAATAAATAACAACCATGCGGTACCATGATAATAGTACGAACATTTCTGATATTTAGGCTTCACTACAACTTTAGTTATGTTTTTTTTTGTACCTAAGGTACATACAGTGTCAATCGATATATACAGTCTCAGCGGCCATACTAGCACCAAGACCGCGAAGAGTGTATCGTTCAATAAAATTTTTCTCTGTCCCCTTCTTTTTATCAATGTTTATATATCATAAAGGTATATGGTAAAAGTGGTTTATTAAGCATAGAGAGAATATAGTATTATAAGGTATTTTAGTAATGTGGACGGCCAACGACCATGAACATCACCATAAATAAAGCAACAAAAGTCATCATCAAGCTGGGGTTAGTACTTGAAATACCAGCATTACCAATAGCTTTCGTTTCGGGGGGAGCATCACAGTTTCCTGCACAAGTCCATCCTTGATAGTTGGAAGCATTGCGCCAGTTACCACCGAAAAAGTAATCACAGTTGAAAGTTGTACTGTTCATCAAATCAGTACTAACTTTGATGCAAGTCGCTTGAGAGGAACTAGTAGCATTGGAAGGGATACAAGCAAAATTGTAGCTGTATTCACCTGTGGAGGTATGGAAATCAGTATAGGGGCAGCTTTGAGAGTAGTTGGCAATGGAGCCATTAACATCAAAAGAGGTATTGTTATTAGACATTTTGTTTATATTATTGTTGTATAATGGAAAACTCGACTTCGCTTCATTCTTATATATTCGCATCAAAGAACACAATGTGTCACATTTAAAGACGTCATGATTTTCACAGTCGTCATTTTGTTTACCATAATAAATATTCATTTGTCTCCATAATATACTTCTTTAGGCGTGCCTGGATTGATGTCATGATATAATATCTTACGTGTTGTATGAACACAATACAGTATTTCCGGTTATACATTTGAGAAGATTGTAATGTTTTTGAGATTTTCAACAAATTTGGAGTGGTGTACACTACAGTTTATCCATGACAATCAAAACCCCATTCATCTCATTTTTTTCATGTACATTCATTACAAGTTCTATGTATTTGGCTATATGATAAGCTGTAGTACCTTTCTTTAAAGGCTTTTTTTTTTTTTTTTTTTTTTTTTTTTTTTTTTAGGCTCTCCACCAGTGTTGTGCTTTCTTCTTTTAGCCAATATCTCATGTTGTTGGAAGCTGACTAGTTCCTGCATAATCGATTTAAAAGATCCCAAGTTCTTCAATACAGGAAGGTAATGAAAATCTATATGCTGGATGATATACGTAAAGGTTATTTCCTACCAATTGATGTGTTGCTATCAAACAAGTACTGCTACTGATTTGTACGCTAAAGGCTTGTGCTGTTGTTTCTACCAATGCAAGTAATCGAGTCAACTGCATCATTTGTTTTGCGACTTGATTTTCCTTCATATGTTACTACTTCACTTTAGAATGACAGTAGAAACATTTAATACAATCGCCTATAGCGCTTCTTCTATTATTGTTTAAGTCCATGAAAATACAACCCCTCCTTTATATATACACTTGAATTTAACTATTGTTCTTCTTGTAGTATATTGGAGAGTTACATGAATCTCACCCAAATATATAAAATGTTTGTGTAACATTTTACCCTTTTTTAACTTTATAAGCGTCTCTGTCACTGACGAATATCTTATAATGGATCAGGCTTATGGCATTTTGTGCTTTTAGTGCTACAGTATAGGACAAATGAATAGGATTTTAGTCCAAAACGCGACTCTTTTTATCTTACATCAGGTACCAAAACAATAAAAGTGTAACTTTAATATTTCTTCTTTTATTCTATTGTGTAAATCATATAGACCATCATGACATCAATTCATGCGCGCCTAAAGTAGTATTATTGTATCCCTCCTTTAAAGGCTTTTATGAAACTGCATAGTGTAATTACTGGTGCATCTAACACACACTGCGGTGTATTACTTCATATTCAACGATTGCTGCTTAAATTTGAGATGTGCTATATCTTATAATAAAGAAAACTGAATCAGGCGTCTATGTTGGCCAAAATGGTAGGTGTTATCTCAAAATAATGACGACAATGTGAATAGTGCCGACTTTATGCCATATATGATTGTATAAAAATAAGACCCAATGCAGATACTTGAGGAATTGCCTAACAACAACGTGATTTAGTAGTCAACTTTTGTTATGTTTAATGACGTCAACAAGATGACAGTGATCTCCAAGGTAACACTTCTTTCAGCACATCTAGACGACTTGTTATGCCTGTCAAAAAATTTTTTTTCGTTCCCCTTAGAAAACTTTAAAAGTGAATCATACTTTACTGACCACTTGGATTGGTCCGGCTTTTCAAATATGTAATACTGCTTTACATCCGTAAGTGCGAATATAATTGATATAAGCGTTTTTTTTTTTTTTTAAAAAAAAACAATCTTTCTCTTCTTGACTAAAATGAGTGACTTGAACTCTCTTCGAAAGAAAATTGACTCTATTGATACCACCATTGTAAACATTTTGAATGAACGTGCTCGTGTATCTTTGGATATAGGTGCAGCAAAGAAAAGAGAAAGGTAAAGCGACAACAAACTTGTTTATCAGCATGTGCACTCAACTTGGATTATACATAGTGGTGAAGAAGAGACACCTGAGGGCGATGTTCAAGTATATAGACCCGGCCGTGAAAAGGAAATTTATAAAAAAGTAAATGACTACAATGACATCAACTATCTGGAGCTAATCTTGTTGTTTTTTTTAGTTAACACGACTTAATTCTGGTCCTCTGAACGATGACGCCTTACATGCTATCTTTAGAGAAGTGGGTAGAAGGCTTTGAATAAAAAGAAGTGGATGTATTTAACGAGATATACTAGATTATGTCAGCATCAATTGCTTTACAAAAAGATGTTTCAATTGCATACCTTGGCCCTCCTGGCACCTTCTCACATCAAGCTGCATACAAACGTTTAGGCGATAGTGTAGCCTATGTTCCAGTCAAGCAAATTGATAGTGAGTATAAAATGAAGAAATTTGTCAATTAATCTAAACCTTCCTATTATAGGTGTTTTTGAAGCGGTTGAGAAGGGATCAACTACTTATGGCATTATACCTTTTGAAAATTCTACATTCGGCTCTGTAGTTGAATCATTGGATTATTTTATTCACACAACAGTTCGAGTGCGTGCTGAAACATACTTGACAGTCCATCAATGTTTACTTTCGAATAGCAAATTAGAGGATATCACTAAAGTGTATAGTCACCCACAAGGATTAGGACAAACGCAGAAATGGCTCTCAACACATGTACCTAACGCCAGACGTATTTCTGTCAAATCAACCGCTGAAGCTGCAGAAAAGGCAGCTTTGGAGACAGGAGCTGCTGCTGTTTGTAGTGAAATTTGCGCCGAACTCTATGGATTGGAAATTGTTCAAGCCAACATTGAAGATAAAGCAGCCAACACAACACGTTTTTTAATTATTGGATCAGCAAGCGATTCACCTACCAACGACGACCATACACTTTTAACCTTCACTGTGGATCATCGTCAACCAGGTGCTTTATGTGATGGTCTAAAGGTATTCAAAGACTATGGACTGAATCTTTTCAAAATTGATTCACGTCCAAGTGGTCAACGTCCATGGCATTATGTTTTCTTTGTTGAGTGCTCTGGTCATTTTGAAAATGAAAACATAAAAAACGCACTTAAAGATTTAGAGAAGTTTTGTTTAGATATTGTTGTTTTAGGAAGTTTCCCCAATCAAAGACCTGATAATTAAAAAAGAAATAAAGGGCGATCATATATGTACAAGTTTATTAAAGTCTACTATCAGTAGTAGTTGTAACAACATGACGTTTCAAATAATCATTAAGGAAAACACCTTGAGGATCCAATTGTTCACGGACCCTTAAGAAATCGTCAAATTTGGGATATGAAGCTTCTAAATCTTGTTTTGTTTGACCATGAGCCTATCACAAGTCAGTTTCTCTCTCTCTCTTTTTTTTTTTTTTTTTTTTTTTTTTTTTTTTTTTTTTTTTGTTATTTTACCTTTGCCCAATGAGGTCTACCATTATATTCACGCATGATATCTTCATAAGCCTTCCAGTATTTCTTATAGGGCACTGGTTTACCATAAGGTCTATACATAATAACACCAATATAGCATGTCTTGCGACCATAAGCAGGACTTAACCACACATCATCTTCATCAACAAATCGAATTTCTACAGGAAAGTGTACTTTCAAGTTATTTTCATTAATGAATTTGTCCAATTTACGAAGAGCTGCGGGTGCATCTTTCCAGTCGATAGCCCATTCATTGACATATTGAGGGAAGAGACAATCAAAGTTGAAAACCTTATTGGATACATCAACAACATGAACTGGTTTTGAGTGCAATGTATTAAACATTAATTTTGTCAAGTAAGGGATTAATGAAGTGCTGTATCGAGTAATATTCAACATGGCTTGATAAGCGTGGAAGCCATATCCTCTTTCCATAAGAAAGCTGGGACCAGATCTTTGAATTTCCTTTGTTGTACGATTAGCTCTCCATACGACACAGTCATCTGTATGGGGATACCACCAAACACGAGCATGTTCTGCGGAATGAATCACATTATCCCAGTCGTTCAAAATATCAGAGAATTTATAGGGCTTTTGAATGGCTTCCAATTTAAAATCAGGTTCTGCTTGTAATGTCATACGAGTAATGACACCAAGTGCACCTAAACTGCAACGTGCTGCTTGAAATACATCGACATTTTCGGTAGGAGAACAATATAATATATCACCACTGGCTGTAATTAAAGTTAAATCGAGAATCTAGAGCCAAAAATTTGATAAGCTTTCAGTGTATGTGTGACCCTGACATGGACTTACAAGAGTAGATAGACAACCAAAATGAGCACCAGTACCATGAGTAGCAGTAGCCATAACACCCGCTACTGATTGATCAGAAATAGAGCCAAGATTACTGAGGGCAAGACCATTTTCTCTCAAAACCACATGAAGCTTGTGAAGTGACATACCTGCTTCAACAGTCGCTGTTGAGTTTTCTGTGTCAACATTTAACAAATTGTTCATCTTGTCAATATTAATCATGAATCCATTTGTACATGCTAAATCAGAAGGTGAATGACCACTGCCAAATACTTTGACTTGTTTATTTAAACTCTTTGCTAAACGTAAAATCTAATTTGTAACAATAAATAAACAGAGGAGTTTTTTTTTTTTTTTTTTTTTGACAGTTTGTTTACCTTTTGTATTTGTGTTTCTGTAATGGGAGTAAATAATATCTCTGGTGTACAGCGAAATGTCTTTGCCCAGTTTTGAAATGTAAATGAATCTTCAGCGATTCCCTGTAGCTCAGGTTCAAGTTGTTCAAGAAGATAACGACCCATGTTCAGCTTATAAAAGAAAAAGATGTCGCAATTTTTATTCCTGATTTTTTTTTTTTTTTTTATAATATTTTTTTCAACACCACACCTTGGTTTCGGACTTTGTAAAGAAGAAACATTTTCCTTCGATTGGTACCACGACGCATCTTCTTTATCACAAAACAATTTATCAACTTGTTTACTTTTCACTAGGGATCTTCAAATCTAACAGCTATGCTTTGAAGTCAAACAGCCCCAGTTAGGCTTATTTATAACGTAATATCGTTATCGCTATGTCTTTGTTGGCTCAAACTCTCACTCCTCGTATCGCAGTGGGTATATAGATGACTACAAAGAGTTCCATACCTTCTTCATGTAATGATAGATAAATATAGCTGTGTTTTATGTGTATATTTAATGTTGACATGTTCTCTTGATTTGTCATACAGCCACTATATATATATAGGAATCGTGACGAATCTGATATCTGGAGCTAAAAATCGAACGATAGGTCTATAAAAATGATGAAAGAACTTTTGCTGCAGACACCATTATTAATGTATTTGGTAAATCATTTGGAGCTATGTATTGGCCGAATAACATTCAAGTGGTAACGTCTAATATACCTTTAAGCTAAAAAAAATTATTCGCCTTTATATGGTTTGAAAATTACTGTGGGCTGCCTCCAAATGACTAAGCTTTTGGGTGGTCTACTGTTAGTATAAAAGTATGTTTATTTATCGATTCATTTGAACTAGTTGAGTGCACATTGCTTCTAAATACTATTTCTTTTGTTATACTGACTCATTATCTACCATTTTAATTGGTGTGTAATTGAGAAACTTTTTTTCTGTAGAATAACCCACTTTCCCCCCCCCTTTATGTATACATTTCTTCTCCCCAACCGTTGAATGATTATCCATCGACAAGTTTTATTAGCTTGGTCAGTATTTCTAGTGGCATTTGTATTATTAATACTATTATGGACTGGCCAGTTAGACGTACAAAAATCCACTATTGAAGACACAGTATACGAGGAGCCACCATATTTCTACGTATAGCTAATTTTGTATTAACAACAGAGATTCTATTAGTCACATCTTGCGTCTATGGCGCCTCTGTATGGTACTATATACATAAAAATTCAATATCAACAACTCATACCAACTTATGGTGGTTTTACGATGGTGGGTCAACTCATTTATCGACCTTGAAAAGTTTAATTCAAGCAAACATGCTTCACTGCAAGTTCTATCTACAATAGCCTCAATGATTATGATTGCTAATTACTTTTTGGATGTGTTCTACATACAAGCGATCATCTATACTGATGTAGAGCAGTGCGTTATCGGAAACACCACAATCGATGTCATAACTAACAAGTAATGCATCTGATTATTCTTATATTAATGGCTACAGGAGGATATACTCGGTGGGGTCAAGGATTTGTCTGCTACCATTCGATACCACAGAACTATTCTTCCATTTATATCGTACCAGCTCTTGGAAATACAACGTATCTTCACAACTACACAGCAATTGCTTATAACGTATCGACGTTTTGCGAAGACACAAAACCTAAAATAGATGATACATCCGCCTAGATTGCCCAATCTTTTACTGGTATCTATGATAGTATTTATATAGTGAACGGCACAAAACAGGTGTAATATTGAAAGAATGAGATCTTTTCAAAGTGATCCTCTAAATAACTCTCCATGTTTTCTATGTTTCAGCTTATGGGTTACAAAATTATTACACCCGATAGAATGACTACTGTAAATTTTGGGAAATACAGGGCTAGTTACAGTGGGTCGTTGCAGGCCCACGGTGACATACGGTCTCTACAATAACATATATGGCTGGAATTACGACGTCAGTTTCACAAGTGCTAAAAGGATGGCTTCTGATACAGAAGAGGCTCCTTACTACATGGAAAGAGTATACACAAACACTCTAACAACAGAGAGACACAATAAGGTGTCGGAATGGCTACACAACCAATTGTAAAGTAACCTACAATAGCACTGGGTTCCCAATGTTTCAATCCAACATAAGTCTGATGAATTATGAAAGGAAGTTGACTATGGTAATGATTCAGTACTTGAAAGGTGGCGGGCTGAATGGTACAACAATAACACCAGGATTATATTGTATGCCCTCTGCTCATCAATCTAACTTCGCAAAATGGTACAAGGTGTTATTTTCCTGTGTACAAGGGGTTAGTATTTTTGTAATTTTGATTTTATACACATTCTTCTTTGCGAGGCTTAAACAAGTTGAAAATAACACAGAAACACTTTTAAAATTCAACTCAATGACTCTATAGTGCAGTATAGACTTTTTATGTTAATAAAACTGTGTAGTATACATGCCGGCAGTTGGTTTTAACAAAAGCGATTATTGTGCACTTGCTTAGCCTAATTCAAAGGAACACAATGTGTAAAAGCTATCATGGTAGAAAGTTTAATGACTCTTCTGTAACATTACATTTGTTCTTTTTCTTTTTCGGGTGAAGTGACAAACACATTTCTTTTCTTTCACCATGTTTTAATCAACCTATACATATAATATAATAACTACAGACATTTATTTGCTATATATGAGATCATTGCGTACTACTTCTTTTTATTTTTTACCGTTATGGTCCTCTTTTATCATTTGTGCCATACTGACAGTTCTATTATGGTGCAATATATTTGATATCACACGGTCTTCTCTAAATGACACCATTGAAACATCTACTCTATTACTCCGATTTGTCAATTTACTATTAACAGTTGAAGTATCCCTATTGATTTCGACTTTGTATGGTATTTTTGCATGGCAAACGACTCAAAATAAACACAAAAACGAATTTCTGGATCATAAGAAGGGATGAGCAAAAGCACATGTAGTACCTGAAAATTTTTACGATGGTGGTAAATCGATCTTTTCGACATTCAAAGCACTTACAAGCTCAAGTCATGCTTCCATCAGAATACTCTCCTTTTTGACAATTGTACATATTTATGCTATTAGCTTATCTTCTCGATATTTTTTTTTATATGTTGGAAGTCTATCCTATCACGACATAGAGAAATGCGAAGTACGCGAGACAGAGATAGACATTGATAGACAGCTCAGAGTCCAGCTTATTGACCGTTAGAACCTGACTCACTTATGTATTCTTTTGGCTCAAGGCTAAGTCAGTTACCTTAAAATAACATGCCTTACTCAAACACTTATATTGTTCAGGCCATTAATGATATAAACGGTCTAAGAAATTACACGACGATTCAATACCATGTAGACGTGCAATGCCAAAATGCAACTATACGCATTGTCAATATCACAAATCGTAATTTAGATGACCAATATCAAGCCCTAGCCAGTAACGGCTCATATCTATGGCTCATGAACGTATGTACGCCGCCAGTATCAGATGTTCATCGACCCAGGCTATTCCAACGAGGACTATGCCGAGATTTTTGTTTCAGTAGGTGGATTTCAGTAGGAAAACCGGATCCTATCGGTCTTAGTTACACCGGTGATCTATCTACAGCTCGATGTCAAACTCGAGTGACCTACGAACTCATCAATAATGTCTACAATTGGGGGTCACGACAGCAGTTATACTTCAGCACGGGACATGGCTACGCTGGCGCAACGTGCCTCTCTTGATATATTCGAGGCCTTTTTTTGTGACTAGCACTCATACAATACACAACTCCATCTCTGCATGGTTAGCGGACTCTGTCTATAACCTTGCTGAGTCAGATAATTTGTTATATTCACGCCTGAATATATCTATCTATGAAGAGCGGTTGGCAATGATAGCCATCGAGTATCTGAAAGGAGGTGGTATAAATGGGTCGATGATTACACCTAGGCTTTATTGCTTCGACACATCTGTAAAAGCGACTATTGCAATCTGGTACAAGGTTGTTTTTACAGTTGTTCAGGTTGTAGCTTTGGCGGTGGCTGTATATGCTACTCTAAGGTATATCAAGACAGATGCAATTCATAATGATACACCGACCCTACTAAGATTTATACAGAGTAAAGACAATAAATGAAGAAATCCCCCCTCCCTTCTCCAAAGTTTCAGAAATAGAAAAGTTTAGTGTATAACATGCAAAGGTTTCATTTTAAATATACATTTAATTTCTATGTTAAGGATCACAGCAAAATTGAGTACATAGAGTGGTAAACACCTTTGGAAGTAAAAATTAGACTCAATGAATTTTACACGTTAGAGGGGATTAGTAACACCATCTTGGTGTCTTTAGTATGTAGTTCATTTGCTGTATAACCATCAAAGTCTAAACTTTGAATGCAGGAAGCATGATACAAGCTAAATGAATGCTGGAATAATAAGATTGTTCGCCTTGAATGACGCCATAATTTCTCTGTTTATATTAGTGTGGTGGTAGATGTCATTCAAATATGTGTGTGTGTGTGTGCTTAAATCGTGTAACCACTAAACCTTTTCTTTAACATTGAGAGGACTGTTTTGATTAAGGCGACAGATGCAGGTAAAGAAACTTTTTTCAAACAAACAATCTACGCGTTTATATATCGCACATGTAAAAAAGCATAAATTTGTATAAAACAAACAAAAATAAAACAAAAAAAAGCAAAGGACCCTTAAATAATCATCTTCATCACCAAACCCAGGATGAGTGGTAGTAATACAAGAAAAGAAAAAAAAAAAGATCATTGAATCCGCTGATATAATTGATAACGGACTATGATTGTCTAAGCGGGATAAGTGATAAAATCAACAATCAATTTCAATCTTTTTTTTTTTTTTTTTTTTTCACGGATGATGTTTGATAATAAAAAAAATTTTTTTTTTTTTAGTGAGGTTTCATATACCATTTATTTTGCAGGAAACGTGTTTCCATGCAAACAATCTCACTATTTGTTTTGTTACTAAGCAACACATACATACTTTATTTTGTTAGACTAGCATTACGTTTATTGTAAATGATTGACGCGTAAATTTTTTTTTTTATTGTGCTTATGTGCATGTGTTCCCATATATTTAAGAAAGCTCAAAAATGAGTCAACTGAGTTTCCAAAGATAACAGGGGATTCAGATTTTTCTAATCATACGAGAGGATCTAAAAAAAAATGAATGTTTTAACACGCTTATATAAAATACGATTTTTTTTTTCAACGTTTACTTTTCTTTTTCTTCTTCGTTAATTTATACTTTTATTTCTTCAAAAATGGGTCTTTTAGATATTGTTCCTGCTGGTGTCATTACTGGTGATAATGTTAAGAAGCTTTTCGATTATGGTAAATTACTTTTTTGAAAAAAAAAAAAACACGAAGTTTGCATGAAATACTCATTCGTTCAATGATTAGCTCACCAAAAGGGTTTCGCTATCCCCGCCATTAACTGTACCTCTACCAGGTAATTATTTTTTTTTTCTTTTATTGTTATTTTGGAGTTGTTTCCCTTTGCTCTTCTTCCTTTGTTACTCAAGAGGGAAAAGTTGGGTAAATACATGGAATTTTTTTTTCATGTTATGGTGAGACAATTCCTGGGATCATGTGTGTCCCAATTTTTTTGTGACATGAGTTTCAGTTTCTAATTTTTTTTTTTTTTTATAGTACTGTCAATGCTGCTTTAGAAGCTGCCAAGAAGAACCAATCTCCCATTATCATCCAATTCTCCAACGGCGGTGCTGCTTTCGTCGCTGGTAAGGCTATCGATAACAAGAACCAAGAAGCCTCCATTCTCGGTGCTGTCGCTGGTGCACACTACGTCCGTTCCGTTGCCAAGGCTTACGGTGTCCCCGTCCTTGTTCACTCTGACCACTGTGCCAAGAAGCTCCTCCCTTGGTTCGATGGTATGCTCGCTGCTGATGAAGCTTACTTCAAGGCTCACGGTGAACCTCTTTTCTCTTCTCACATGTTGGATCTTTCCGAAGAACCCACTGAAGAAAACATCGAAATCTGTCTCAAGTACCTCAAGCGTATGGCTCCCATGAAGTGTCTTTTGGAAATGGAAATCGGTATCACTGGTGGTGAAGAAGATGGTGTCGATAACTCTGACGTTGACAACGCTGCTCTCTACACTCAACCCGAAGATATCTGGGAAATCTACCGCCGTTTCTCTGAAGTCTCTCCCCTCTTCTCCATTGCCGCTGCTTTCGGTAACGTTCACGGTGTGTATGCTCCCGGTAACGTCAAGCTCCACCCCGAACTCCTCGGTAAGCATCAAGCTTATGTTAAGGAGCAACTCAAGTCTGACAACGAAAAGCCCGTCTACTTTGTCTTCCACGGTGGCTCCGGTTCCACTGTTGAAGAAATCAACACCGCCCTCAGCTTCGGTGTTGTCAAGATGAACATTGATACTGATACTCAATGGGCTTACTGGGAAGGTCTTAAGGACTTTTACGAAAAGAACAAGGCCTACCTCCAAGGTCAAGTTGGTAACCCCGAAGGTCCCGAAAAGCCAAACAAGAAGTACTACGATCCTCGTGTCTTCATCCGTGCCGCTGAAGTCGCCATGGTTGACCGTATTGTTGTTGCCTTGGACCGTCTTAACAACAAGAACGTTTTGTAAATAACTTTTCATTCTCAAGCATCTTATTAATTCATTTTTTTAACGAATAAAACCACACAAAATTTACAATTACACGTGTATCTTGTCCAATTAAATAACTATCTAAATTAAACAAATGAGCAATCCATAGTTATAGGTGATTATTTAATGCAAGTAAGAAGAGCTCATAATAAGGTGTATTGAGAGTGGAATAAGATGATGGTATAATGGCCCAACAAAGACGTTCTTCAGCGGGTAATACTAATACATGTGCCTTTGAGATGAATAATGATAACATTTAAAGTTATATTTTCCCCATTTTTTGTTTCATTATCCGTTTAATGTTATTGAACAATAGACAACGTGGTGGTTTCATATCCCTTGTATTAATAATGAGCTTCTTGTTTATTAGTTGTTTTTGTTTCAATAGATCAACTCTCCTATAAAAAAAAAAAAAGAGCGATCATAAGTGACACCGTTGCTATAGATACGAGTGGCACCAAAGTAATAGAAAAAAAAAAAAAAAAAAAAAAAAAGATCAACATCAACAATATGGAAACACGTGTGTTGTGGTGGTGATGATAATGATGAAATTTTTTTTATTAGTATCATGATCCCTTTTGGACAATATATTCTTGGCTCCTTTTTTTTTTATTTTTTGTTTTTTTTTTTTTTTTTTTTTTTTTTTTTTTTTTTTTTTTTTTTTTTTTTTTTTTTTTTTTTGGTTTTTGTTATATGGAGAAAGAGAATACAGAGGCTCTAAGAAGAAGGTTATCCTTACCTGATCTTGGAAAACTTAGAGAGGAATGGGATAAAAGAGAAGCAGTACAGACAGCAACTGACTTACCAAAAGGAAAACTTCAAGTAAAGATAGTTAGATTATGCTGATTTCAATAACTAAAAAAAAAGGACTTGATGGTAGATTGATTTACTTAATGTCAGAAGTGATGTGCCTGTAAGACGACCATTGATGAGACTTCGAATGGGATCACAGCATTACTTTTCTTCGAGGTCTAAACACATAAACGGTAATTGGAACGAAGGCTTTTTATTTACAATATCCTATCACAACCAATTGTTTGATACAATAGAAGTAAATACAACAAGACAAAAGCTTTCCTTAAACATTAACAACTTTTAATAGTTAGATCTATACGATAAAAGAAACAAGTGGAGATCAAAGATGAAGCATATTGGAAAAGCCAAATTAAAAATAGCAAAACTTAAAGATAGAGACAATGTGTTTATCACGTAAAGAAGTAAAATGTATATATATATGCATAGATGTGTACTAAGCCAGTTCCCATTAGATTTTTGCCTATGTATGAATACCATGTAAAAAGATATTTACCTGCTCATATTCAATTACCTCATACATTTTTGAAATCACACATGCCAAGTATGCCTCGATTTACACAATATAACAAATACATGAAACGTTTCAATAATAATCAACAACCAGTACTCGAAGAAGAAAATGATGATTCTCTTTATTTGGATATACCACCACCTTATGAAGTACACCCAAGTCATAGTAGACATTCAATGACACCTTTTATTGGCTCTATACAAGTAAGAGTACGCTACGAATTTCAACGTCCTCCAGCTGATATCAATGCTTCTTCTCCTTTTGCTTTCCACCATTCAAATCGATCAATGGATACTTTTCATTCTTATTTGACAACTTCTCGAAAAAGTAGTCAAAGAAGTAGTACTTATAGTAGCAGTACAAGTAGTAGTACTGCTTATGAACAATTGCATGATGCTATTGAACCTCGCTTAGTAGTTGTAGATGATTTAAATTCTATAGTTACATCACCTTCTACTCCTAAACCTTCTACGGCAATCAGTGAAGATGAAGAATTTGAATACAGATATTATATTGATCTTGAAAGATACAAGTCAGATTTCCCAAAGATGGATGGTGAAAATAAAAAGAAAAACAATAATGAAACTATCTCGGATACAGCAAGTATCAAAAGTCATAACTTTGGTGATAAGAATTTCGCATTTCGTTGGATTAATGAATCCTTTGAAGAAGTCGCTATTTCTCATCCAAGCTTAGATCGTATGATTGGTATGGTAGTTAGTCCTCAAACTAGAATTTTATTACGAGCCGTAGTTAAAATGTTTAATGCCTTTGTAAAAATCAATTTACTACTCTTTCTATACGCGCTCAAAATCACTGAATTTACTACTTTTTTTGTATATAGGGTCAAGGTTTTAAAATCACTATATTACAACTTATTTCTTCTTTATCTTTATTACAAAGTTTTTATACTGATATTCCAAGGTACTGAAAAAAAAGGAGACATATATCCATCTAACCTCCCCCCTCCTTTTTTTTTTTTATATGTAAATATCAGACCGCCACCAGCAGAAAAGATCACTGATCTAAAGTTTTTGGATGAATCCTATTACTTTTTAGGCCATGCCATCATTGCCTATGTAAGACACATACATTACATGCAGTCATTTGACAATGTTACTTACAAAAAGTTAAATTACATAGGGATGGCGAGGAATTTCTTATTTAGGAGACTATGCAAAATATTTAAAAGGTATACAAAAAAAAAGTGATACTGTTGAAACGAGGATAATCACTAAATTCCACTTTTAGACGTAGTGAAAACCAAATCCAATAAAGAAGCTATTGTTCGCTATTTAAAAATACCTCAAGAAGACTTACTGGGTTACGAATATGGACTAAGAAAAGGTGCAGTATTTCAACCAAGTTACTTTGTTTCCTATGATCAGGCACACGAAGCTATTGTAATGGGCATTAGAGGAACATGGGTAAGCTTCTAATCGTTCATCCAAAAGGAGAAAGAATGACCTTATTTTTTAATTGCTAGAGTTTATATGATTGCATTACAGATCTTGTATGCGAGTACAGACCTTGGAGAGGTGGGCTCGTCCATGCAGGTATTTTAGCTTCAGCTGAATGGTTTTTCAATCACATCATCCCTCAAATATTTTTGTATGTGGGTGAACAAGCAAACGCTCCAAATGGTAAGAAGATAAAATCTTTTATCATTACAGGTCATTCCCTGGGCGCAGGGGCTGCTGCTGTATTGACTATGATGGTGGCAGACTGTATAGATCAATTGCGCGAATTATCCAATAATCCCAACTTCAAAGTGCATTGTTACGGTTATGCACCTGTCGCCAGTGTGTCTCATGATTTATCCGAAAAGTACAAAGATCATATTGACAGTTTTGTGTGCCACGATGATTTAGTGGCGAGATTATCCTATGGTACAGCTACCTGTGCAAAGGAGCTCATCATGGACTCTGTCATTGCCGTTGATGGTCTAGGTGGAAGTACCAAGGTGAATAACAACGCCTCCATTCGCAAAGAATGTTTCGATATCCTACAAACGCGTCGTAAAGAAATATACCATAATAAAGAACCCCGATATCCTCTTTTATACGTTCCAGGTAATGTCTATCAGTTTAGACGATCAGGTGGCTCTGGAAGCAGCAGCAGCAGTAAAGTCACCCCTTCACAAGATATAAAGTTACCAGGAACAAATCAACAAGAGACACCTGTCCGAGAGAAAAGACGATCTATTCCCGCTTCATTTTTAAGCACGCATTCATCATCCGAACCCGTATTACCACACCCACCTGTATCTTTGGACTCAAAAGCAGTTCATACGAACAAGTCAACAGACTCCGTTTCATTCTCACTGCATCGCTCATCACCCATGATTTCCGAAGAAGTACTCATCTCGAAAACATGTCTTGAAGATCATATGGTTGTGACCTATTTAACCGCCTTTCAAACAGCACGTCAAGACTGCATGCGTCAAGACTCCTTTCGCAGAAAAGCTGCTCATCAACAATCAACAAAATCATCTACTTTAAAGCATAGTCCCTCGTCATCTAAAATTGCTAATAACTTTGCTAAAGTAGATAACATGGCCTGAAACATAAAAAATAAAAAAAGTTCATAAACTAAAGACAGTCTAGCACAGACACTTGGATTAGAAACATATAAGTTAAAAAGTTCGATTTGCATTCTACACACGCACTATAGATCGACATTGTTCTTTTTTTTTTTTTTTTTTATACATAAACAGGGAAGACGACCTAATTATTTTATATACATAGAAATAGAGAGGGAAAGGTCTTTGCCATAGACAGAGGTATGATTGACAACAAAAGAGAAGAAGAACAATAACACCATGATGTCATTTTACGGTCACACAAAAGAATAAAAATACAAAAAGAACTTTCATTTTTCCTTTTTTGTTTAAAAAAACCTTCGAAACAAATTATTAAAACTTGAATCTTTTACTTTCCAGCCTTCCACTTGATCTGTTAAAGTTGTTTCTTCTTCTATTTTTGTAGTATCTAACGGAGGTTCTGGCTAATCATAACGCATTCGTAAATACACTTTGATAATGCATAAACGTCTTTTTTTTTTTTACCTTGTCGTCTATATCTTCTTCATCATCATAATCTTCGTTATTATCATCTGGTTTCATCCTCAACCATTGCATTCTTGGTCCTGCTGCTGACCTTTCATTCACTCTAAATCCAAATATACGTGGTTGATATATGTTTGCTTTTGATCTGGGTACTAATTCTGGATATGTCTCAAACATTAGATTGGCAAATGTTGTTCCAAAATGAGAACCTACACATAATCAATATCCATTCATGGTAGTTCTTTTTTTTTTTTCTTCATTTACCATCAACATTTTGATATACTGGGTTTGGAGGGGAATACAAGTCTAAACAAGATGGACAATATAATTTCACACTTTCGCGTGATGCTTCATCAAATCGACCACATGGCACTACGGGACATTTATAGCAATAGTATCTAGGACATGCACCAAACTGTTCCGAAGAATATCTTTCTGCCATGGCTCTCAGACCGTTACGTGTCAATAGATAGCGTTGATGAATGAGACCATATAACATGGCAGCATAAGGTTCTACTTCATTTGGATCAACCCAACCTGATGAGCGCGGTTGACATGGTGCTTCTTTCCAGAATCCATCATCTTGCTCATCTTCCTCTTCACCAGGATAGCGTTGTTGCTGTCCTTCTTCTTCTTCCGAAACATCCTCAGGTTCAATATCTAGTATCATCTCGAGTGCTTCATTGTAGTAAGGCACGAGTGCAGAAAGACCCGTTAAATTAAACTCGTCTTCAATGAAATCTTCAGGTATCTCTAAATAATATTCATGGCCTGGAAGTGAACAAAACCAACTAATCCAACTTTGAAGTGATTCTTCTGAATTTGATTGAGAGTCATCATTATCTAAATATTAAAACATCAGCTTATGAAAAAGGCAGTGCAAAAAAAAAAAAAAAAAAAAAAAAACCACTATTCACCATCATATTCTATTTCATCATTTTCAACTCGATTTGTATTGAATATTCTGTCCATCTCTGTTTTATGTAAAAAAAGAAAGAAAAAAAAAAAAATAAGCTTTCTTCTTTCTTTTTTCTTTTTGATTTCCCAAAACAAATTGGGCAAATGACGTCGCAAGCAGCATAAAGCCTAAGGTGGACGAAAAATTTTTTTGAAGCCGAAAAAAAACACGCTTCTCCTTTTTTTTTTTTTTTTTTGTTGTTGTTGACAGTTTCAGGAATGATAATGGCTAATAAAGATACAAAAGAAAGTGGAAAACCAAGTCAAGAGTGGGATGAGGCTCGTATGATTAAATACAGAAAGATGAAAAGAAAGTTGATTGACTTTATTGCTGTAAGAAACAATAATAAAATACGACTGATTGATCTTTGACACGCAATGTTAGAAACAAAAAGAAGCACAAGCTGCCTTGGATAAAGCCAACCGTAGAATTCAAACCTTGGAAAAGAAATTAAGGTAGTCTATTGCGCAGTATTAAGATGAAAAAAAAAAAAAAAAAAACTAAAGGAAAAGGGAGGTTAGTCAAAAGCAAAAGGGAAAAGCAGTTGTAAAAAATGAAGATGCTATGGATATTAGCCAAGGAGAAGAGGACGAAGAGGAGGAAAATGAAGATTTAAAGAGTGAACAAGATAATGAAGAGGAGGAAGATGATGAAGAAGAAGAAGATCAACTAGAAGAAGATGATGAAGAAGCAGCTGGTATGAAAACAAGATAAAAGATAATGATTCTGTTGATTCATGAATAATATAGAGCCTGCACCTAAGAAGGTACGCTCATCAAGAAGAAAGCGTATTACTTTACCCAGGGATGAAAACGGTGCTGTTCAATTCCCTGTTCAGATAGCCTCCTTAAATGTGATCAGTTTGGGTAAAATTGAATATGAAAGACCAGCATTTCATAATGAAAGATATATTTTCCCTATTGGCTACACAGTTGAAAGGTTAGATATCCATACAAATCATGTCTATTCTATGTCTGTTGATCTATTATCATAGAACCTATATGAGTACAGTAGATCCAAACAACCAAACAGTTTACACTTGTAAAGTAGAAGATGGACAAGAAGGACCCTTAGTAAGATATGCTTATGCATAAATATCATGTATTTTAAATTATTGTGTAGTTTACAATTACAGCTGCTGATGCGCCTATTGAATTATCAGCTCGTACAGCAACAGGTGTTTGGGCATTGGTGATCAAGAAAGCCAATGAAGTAAGACAAAGGGAATCAGCCAATGCGATATCGGGCCCAGAATATTATGGTTTTTCTCATCCTTTAGTGATTGAAATGATTGAAGAATTAGATGGAGTTGATAAATGCACAAGATATACTCGAAGACACGAGTCAACAAATTAAGATAATAAAACAATGTAAATTCTTTTTCTGGAATGGTAGTAAAATGAGTTGAAAGTTGCTCAAACACAAGCAAGCAGTTATCAAATGGTATTTTGAACAAATGCTTATTATTTGACAAGACTCTACAAAATTGTTAAAGGCATTGAGTTTGTTGAATAGCAGACATAAATGTTAAACTCGTTGTCACATACCGTTTGTATTTCTTGCGTCACGTAAAGAAAAAGAGAAGAGATTAATCTAGATTTGGAAAAGATCAATGATGTCAATAACATAAAAAGGCACTCTATTTTTTTTTTTTTTTTTTCCTTACTTTTTCTCATTCTTTAAAATTAAAATGGATCATTCTAGAAAGTGTTGTATGTCTATTCATGCTATTGTAGACAATCATGAAGAAGATAACTTTTCTTTATTATTATCATCATCATCACCTAGTACTTCTTGTTATGAAAGTCAATCTCCATCTCCTACACTAGACTATTTACCCAGTCCAAAAGAACCAAGAAGAAATAGTTTTCATTTACCAATGTCTCCTGAAGAAAGAAGGTATAGAAACAAACTAGCCTCCGCGAAATACAGAGCCAAGAAGGTAGTTAAACTTTTGTGACTTTTTATATAAACAAAGATCACTCATAAACATCTTTATATTAGCAAGCCAATATCAAATCAATGTCAAGTAAAGTATCTCAATTAATGGCAAGTAATTCAAGCCTTCAAAAAGAACTAAGTAAAGTCAATCATGAAAATGAAGTCTTACGAGCCATGTTATTATCATACCAACAACAACAAAACTCCTATCATTAACTTATATCCCTCCTCAAAAAAAAAAAAACCCTGTAAATAGAAATAAAGAAACCGCCCTATGTCATTTTAAAATTGGATGATATTATGTAAAAAGATATATTCTATAACTTGTTTAAAATAAAGTTTTTACTCGATTTAGTAAAAATCGAACACTAAAAAGTTTAAAATTCAATGACGCCATCAACTTTTGTCGGATACCGTGCCATTGGTAATAGTCTGTATCACTCACTACCCCCTTTAAAGTGACATAATTGTCTTACACTATATGGAGCAAATCCGTTTTGTTCTCTTTTGTATCACCAGAGCCAGGTTATCTTTTACTATAAATATGATAGTTCCTTTTAAATCTCGATAGAGGTATATAAATCATCATTACATGGTACATAAAACTACTAAATATGTATAGGTCTCATCAGAGAAAATAAAGGATCTTTCTTTTTATTCAAGAACAAGCCTTTAAAGTGCACGGTGCTTCTGACTTTTTTCCGCTTTGGGGGCATCGACATGTATTACATTTATCATTAAAGGTTGTACCAGGAATACAAGTAGCAATATTGCACGCCATCAATGTACAAGCTGCGTTGGATTTCATTCCATTTGGAGGGCAAACACAAGTATTACATCCATCAATAGCCTTGAATGAAACGCCAGGGACACAATGTGATTCACAAGCCATGCGTGTACATGCTGCGTATTTTTTAGTTCCACTAGGAGGACAATGACACACATTACACCCGTCGTCGCCTATAAATGTCTCGTTGGGAACACATGTTGAATTATTATCCAATGCTAGTACTTGCTGAAATGCTACAAGTATCACAGCCAAAAAAAGAATAACTGAAAGTCTGTTCATTATAATAATGAATAGAAAAAAAAAAAAGTATATAGCGAGGGGAAGTCTAAACTTTTATTATATGAGGAATTTTCTAAAAAACAACCTGCTTTATAAAAATTCTTGTGTTTCTTTTTATTTGTTAAACAACTATAACAACAACAAAAAAGTGCGGCATTGCTTGCCTAATGTCACGTACATACACGCCATAAATTACACTGCACCAAGTCATTATCTCATAGTAATGTTTATACATATTTACAGCGGCATGTGAAACCTTTTACAATTTCCTAGCATGAAACACCAATTTATGTGTTAATGTTGGCTGATTGCCAAGTTTACATTCTTAGTATATAGAGAAAAAAAAAAATAAAGTTTGTCCAATTGTGTCACCTTGTTTAACATATATATAGTTCTCAACAGTGACTTATTAGTACCAATCCATGCTTGATGACCAAATAGTGCTGTTATACGCAAATACCTCTACCTCCGCTAAAGCCCTTGCCGCTTAATATTTTGCATCCTATCGATTGCTCTTCGGCATAACGAAACGGCGGCAGCTGGTGTGCTTATTTCAGCTTTCTTTTCCGTTTACTAAATCATTGGTCAGTATGAGTGTGCCTTACATAAAATAGATGCAATACGCAGCTCACTTCTGTAGTAAACAAGGCCTTCGCTGCTATTGGTGTCAAAAATTTACATTCGGATTGCCAAGCATGAGCTCGTGAAGCTGAAATGGCTGGGCATTGGCATGACCATAGAGTGAGTCTTTTAAAACTATGTGAGCATGGAAATAGCTACTTCCCATTAGAGTCACCGAACAATAAATGTTTCCTTTACATATTTTATAGTTCTCCAGACAATGAACCCTATTTCTCACCATAATAAATCAACAAAGGAACATAAGCAAAGCCACAATTTGACAACATCATTCTCCTTTATTATTTATTTATAAACAGGGACGGCTTTTATGGTTACTCTTTTTCTTTTACTCTTATTGTAATACATCTTAAGCGAGTTTATCATTCGAGAAGGAAATTCACTGAAAACGAAAACGAGACACTATAAAAGCCTTCGATTTTGAAGTGTCCTCAATAACGGTTATGCTCTTATGGCTTGTCGCGTATAATGAACATGTGCAAATAGCAAAATTCCACTTTTTGCGATCCTTTTGAAAAGTCCGTGTATCAAGATTTTTAACCATAATAACTAAGAAAGCTTTATTCCAAAAGATATTCTTACTGCAATAAAAGATGGCCATCCAATAATAACTGGATTCGACGTTTGCTATAGGGTGCTTAGGATAATAACAAGAATAAGATATATATAACAAGAGAAATAAAGAGCTTATTCAGATCAATTAATGTATGATTATACGGTAAAAACATTTATTTGTGACTCGATTTGTGGAACTTGTCGAACAGTGTGAATCACACTCGGAATGACAATCCTAGTTGTTGAAAACTCTGCAAATTCCTATTTATGTGATATAAATAATTAAAGGAGGTAAATATAAACAAACCTCCTTAAGACTAAAAATGCGTAACTCTATTCAGCATGTGTAAGGTGTGCAAGAAAAGATACTTACATAGCAGTGAATGAAAGCCAAATAACAGAGATGACAGAGACACTGTGTTTTTGGACAAAAGGAGAAAATTGTGCTTGCAAGAAATTGTTGATTTACACAGGTAACATGTTAGGTATTGATAAACAACAATATACAATACACTGCCATCTAAATACAGCATAATGTAAGCGGCAAAGCATATTGTGTATAGGTGCATTACTATTCAATTTAATAGTAAGAAATGCGCTTAAATACCACACGCAGACTCCAATAAGGCGTCCTTGAATGATACTGTATTTGGTTCCTGAGATTAGGGTAATACGTCACATTGCAAACATCTTCGACTTTACAATAATTTCCAAGGACCCTAAAATTGACGATGACAACACAGAATTTATTGATATGATTTAAGCGGTCTGTATTGGAGTCACAATCAACATCACTTTTAATATATGAAAGCCACTTATAGCATATTCTTGCCCTTTCCAATGTCCTACTTTTTGGGAAAAAAATTATCAAACAAAGCAAGGACTGTAATGGACGCGGCCATCGTACAAAGAATAGTTATCAATGTGAAAAATATGATTCACCAGCTACTTCTGGTAAGCAAGCTTATCGTATATTATGGTAATAATTTAAACTTCTACCCCTTATAGTTGGGACAAAACGCAAGTCAACAAATCAACAAGAAAAAGAGAAAGTAAAGCAGCAGAAATATAATGCGAGTAGATATAATATTGATCAAGAAGCAAGTACCAGCAACCCATTGTGTACCAGCTGTCACCAAGAGGGACACAACAGTGCAAGATCCAACCTTTGTGCAAACCACAAACTAACCAAAGCACAAGAAGTTTATGGCCTTCTTGGTGAAAATGAATCGGTAACGAGAAAGATAAAACTTTCTACTATTCTTAGACAAGAATACAGATCTACGCTCCTAAATAAGATACAAACCGTATCAGATCAAGTTCGTAATATTATGATTCGCGCTCAAGTATTCGCTAACTATTATATAATACTACAATCCGACCAGCAAATAGATAGAAAAGTTTTCAGCCAAAATTTTTGGTATTACATCACTCAATTAGTATTGGGAAAGAATCCGAAAAACACGAAGGCACTGCCAGCTGGGATCTTGTCTTTCTGGGATAGCTTTTCTACCAGACATCCAGTAGTTTATCGACCTTTAATGGAAGTAATAGGCAGTCCCCACTGTATATCAGCTGCTTGCATTGAAGTAGCTACTGCATATAAAAATTCGGTTGTAGAGAACTTTGAGTGGAGGGTAAAAGCGTTTCTTATTCGCACAATCAAGAGGTTGTATGAAGAGGTATATACTATAAAATCCACTATTCTATATGAGACTCACCATAAATGTAACACTATAATCGCATTTATAGCCAAACAATATGTGTATAAAAAATATCGTGGATTCGTACTGTTATCAGCGAGTTTGTGGAGGCGTTCCTATCTGGCCTGATAACCTCCCTGGTGAATGTAATAATAGAAGACAGGAAATTGACGCCATATACCGATGAACTTTTGTCAATTAGTTTTCCTAAACCGGTCAATTTGATAAGCTTATCTAACTCCCCCGGATCATATATACCTTTATTAGCTTGTATTCTTAAAAAATACGAGCTCCAGTATCAAGAACAACAAGATGATCAAGAACAGAATCTCCCTCGCTTATTCTCTCTTTTCCCTGTGCCTTGATTGAAATGGAGGTTTATAACCATTGGCTCGGAGGCTCTTTCAGCTTTTGCGAGGATAAGAAGGCCCAATACATACCAAAGTAAGCTCGAGATGTTCCATACCGTGTTTGATTTAGCGAAATTTAAAGTAGATAGGTAAATGTGATCTGAGGTATAGATACACTTGTTTTAACAAATAATCTTTCTATAGTTTTCATGAGTTGCAGGATAAAAACAAAAAGAATAAGAGGGCTTTCTCTAATGTGATTCGAACCGATGGATTTTCAGCAGATGTTATAATACATAAGAGTATGATAAGAAGCAACGAAGATTTTTCTTTTTGTTCTAATCAAGATGTTGATATCTCGTTACTGAGAGAAGCCATAACAAACGAAAGCTTAGAGGACGTTTCGCTTTGCGGTGTTGACCCAAATAGACACCAGGTATTTGCTGCAGTTTATGGTAGTGGCGATAATCCCCACCAATTAAGAAGATGCTCGACGCGTAAATATTATACCTATACCGGTGCTCATAGAATCCAAAGAAAAGAAAAGCAAAGAATGGTGGATGAAGGGATGTCAGAAATTTTGCTTAATACCCCCAACAGCCAAAACAGCCAGTCTTTCTGTGTATTTGTGATATGTAACATATATCATATCACACCTTCAACAAATTTTAAGCTATTACAGTCCATTGACAGCTGAAAAGCGTTTCCATTTATATCAAGGTGTACAAAGAGCAAGGCAAGAAATGGTAAATATTTTAGTCAATGGTGGAAAAAAGTATAATAAGTCAAGAAGAAAGAATACAAAGAAGAATAGAAAAAAAAGGAAGCAAAGAAGAAAGAAAAAGAAAGGACAAGACAAAGAAAAAAAGGCAATGGAAAGTAAAAGGTGACTACTAACAAACCGACGAAATAGTTATTATTATACTCACTTATTGTATTAAGTTAATTTAGAGAGGTTGATAAGAAGAAGTGGTGGAAAGCAGAAAAATCCCACTACCAAAAAGATAGATTGCCTATTGTAGCATTTGGAAATGGCATGTTTGGAAAAGACGCAGTTAGCTTTCGTGGTCTCAGAACTGGTGTTACTGGTGTACTATATCGCCAATTGAAGTTGAGACAAAGATCTGGTGAGCTGCTACTTGTGTACGTAGATGAATTCCGTACTTCAAAGGTATTATTTTGATCTTTGTCATTGCATACAGTAGCTAACACCGCAGTTTTATTATTATAGATATGTCATTCATGCAAACAAATGACTCTTACTGATGCTTTTCTTGAGTTGCACAGTGTTCTCGCTTGCACAAGTTGCGGAATGATGTGGCAACGTGATGTGAACGCATCAAAAAATATTTTTGAAATTTCCAAAAACGAAATTGGAGGCCGCGGTCGCCCTAGAGAATTTTCAAGAAATAATTAGCATTCTAGCTAATCAATACATCGACGTCTCGTACACGGTTTTCTTTTGGAATTTAGATATTTACAGGTAAGCATATATATAGAATTAGAGGGGTTTGTCCGAAATCTAATTTGATCTTGTCTGTATTTCCTTTTATACTCCGTCCAAAAAAGGTAAGCTAAAAGTCTAAAAATTAATTTTAATTCGTCCAAAAAAAAAAAAAAAACTAACATCGTCTGAATTTGAAGTGTAAAAACTGTATCATAGAATCATCCTTTTACATTTTCCCTTTAATCTCAAAAGGGTTTTTCTTTCTTTTTTCACAGCGAACTGACCAGGGCAATGCAGCATGAAAATGCTATGTGCTCATTGGTCATTTTTATTTAAAATATTATCAAATAAAAATTTATTGTTTAATCGTATCATAGAATCATAATCATAATCTTTCAGTTATATGTAAAAAGTCCAAAAAGGGTATTAAACCGATCAAGTCGCACAGTAGCCTGAAGTAGATGATCCTTTTTTTTTTTTTTTTTTTTTCTTTGACTAGTATATATATACACATTTATACATCTAAATGTGATTACAATAGCGGACGATTTCGCTTGTATGTCACAGATAGAAAAAGATCCTCAGGCTGAAAATCCGAAATCACGGAGATAGTGACTTGCACTACATCTCAGCATTATTTTTGAAGAATAAAAAAGTACCTCCCCCCTTTTGTTTTCTTCTTCTTCTCCCTCTTAATTTAAAATATGGGCAACCCACTTGACTTGTACTCCATTCGTGCCGCCAAAGAATCTGACGCTCCTCAAATCCTTGAAATTTACAATGAACGCATTGCCAATTCTACTTGTTTATTCATGTACGACCCAGTTCCACTTGAAAACCGTATAAACTGGTTTCGCGATACAAAAGCAAAAGGATACCCTATTATCGTCGCTGTAGATAAATCAACAGACAAGGCCATTGCTTATGCAAGTTATGGTGTCTTTAGACCACACACTGCCTATGTATTGTAAGTGTGGCAAAAAAAAAAAAAAAACTGTAACAATTAGTGGAGGCTCATTCTTTTGGAACATAGATCATCAGAGATTTCACTTTATATTCATCAACAACATCAGCGCCGTGGATTAGGATCTGTCATGTTAAAAGAAATGATTCGTCTTGCTAAAGAAATGAATTTGCGTAGTATTATTGCTAGTATCACTTCAGAAAACGAAGGTTCGATTAAGCTGTTTTCAAAGTATGGATTTAAGCATGCTGGTGTATTTCATGATGTGGGTTACAAGTTTGGTCGGTTTTTGGATGTTACCTTTTTAGAGTATATTACAGAGGCTACCTTAGAAGAAGGTACCGTCATTCCTTCATTTAAACATTTCCCTTGGGATACTTATGTGTATAATAACGAACAACAATAAAATCATAGAATAGACTTTTAATTTAATCCACAGTCTATCTAGTGTTTGATCATATCAAGCCTTTTTCTTGTTTATTTAATATCACATAGACACCGCCGCCTTTAAACCTGTATATATCTATATATGCCAGCTTTCTTTTTTTACTTCTTTTTATCTTCTTAGCATAATAATGATTTTACTATTATTATTATCGTTATTTCTTTTAGACTGCTGTAACTTTCAGCTGGTATACGGACTGGCACCACGTTATACGCTTATCAATTGTACTTGGCCATGTTCGAATCGGACCGATATTTGTATAGTTACTACAAGCAACGCTTCTTGTCGGCCGCTCACTGACAACAACAGCTGGATCATGACTTTACCCGACAAAGCACCTATCTACACTGGGCCCACCGTAACCAAATCATTCCAAGCATGCATCCAAGTACCTATTCCTTTATTACCTGTAATAGTAACAAATCAAACCAATACAACTATATATGCAGGTCAATCCATGATCTCTTGGCCAATCATAGGTAACATGACAACAAAAAGAGTCCAAGATGATTATTTAGGAAATTGCGGCCGCACACTTTATTGCCACAATTCCATTTGTCTTAACCGCTTAAACCAAGGCTCTTCTTGCAAATCAAGTAATCAATGTGCTCATGGATACTGTGATAGTAACGGGACTTGTCGGTTGCTTACCAATGACCGTCACCACAGCAACAGGACCGTGACAGCAGTGATAGTCATCGCATCTGTCTTTGGCGTGATAGGTGTCTCTGTCTTTGCTGGTTTGATTTATGGATACCGCAAGACATTGTTCAAAAGGATAATGAAAAAACAAACAATAACAGCTAAAACATCGAAAAAGAATGATCTAATTGGCCGCCCACCTCCTCCCTATGAGCCTTAGCTCGCACAATATATGTTATATTCCTGTTTTTTTATTAATAAATTTCCCTTGATGGCAAGATCTTTCTCTTGATCGAGAGCCAACAAGCAATAGAGAAAAATGCCTTCCCTGTGATACAAACAGTATCGTATATCAATGCAACAAGGCCATGCTAAAAGGGTCCTTGGTAGTTGAAGCTATAAATGCTTTTCTTGAAGCACCGCTCCTTCAAATAGACTAGATTTTTTGTTTCCAATATCATAACCAAGGCTGACTACACTCGGTTATGTGTTCGCACTTTATTCAGTGAACATGTTATATATCATGAATCATTTTGAGCGTGTAAGTATATCCCTTCTTTTTCATGATAGCTTACATTAAAGCAAGGCTATACAAGTTCGCCTAGGTGATTAAGCCGAAAACTATTATGACCTATTGTTTTCTTCAGCTCAATCGAATAGTAGTCAGACATAACCCCTTGCCTGATCTTTATTTTTATCCTCTAATAGCTTATTGCAGTTAGCACGTCATGAAATGAAAAAGAGAGGTCAGCCATTCCAAAGCTTAAAGCTCTCTCCTATCGAAAGGTATAGGTATAAAGCAATTACATAAACGAAAGAGTATAACCCTTAGTTTTTCAAAGACAATTGATGCAGCACTGCTATTTGATGATTCGACAAAGTTCATTACTGTGTATGTCTCTACCTCGTCTGCCTCTGATCCACCTGCTTCTACATATACCTATTTCACCATCCCATTCTCTATTGTACCTGCAAAGTTCCAAAAAAAAAAAATAGACAAGCGGGGCGCCTTAAAAGAGCTTGTAAGTTGAAATCAAAAGGTAATTAAGCCAAAGCTCTGCCTATCTTGCGGTTTAGGCACCAATATAAGATCTTCTAGTACTATGTTGTGTTCATTGTCTACAAGCCAAAAAAGGGAATGAACACATAAATTTGATAAAGAGAGTGAAACCTTTGTTTTTAAAATAAGCTTGAAAATGCTTGCAGCAACAGTAAAATCACAGCCATTCCTGAATACTTTACTGCTCAGGGGGTGGGAGTACCATGAAGCTTTGAAAATAATGAGGATTTGTGGAAGTTTATTTCCAAATCTTAAGGGAGGGCACCCTTCAAGTCTTGCAAATATGATTGAAACTCAGTCTATTTATATGCTAAAAGAACTATCTCTAGCAAATCTTGGATAAGCAATATCGTCAGCACACTGTAAATAAGCACCGTTTTGTAATACGGATGAGCCAGAATTTTGGCCACATCAATCTTTTAAATGACTTTTATACCTCTAACAAAAACTCTTGGCAAAAAAGCTTCAATTATGGAAGAATTTCCAGCAGAAGCGGAAAGTTAAAAGAGCTACCATTCTTTGTAAAAGAACAAGCTCTTTCACAACAGTGTCAACTCAGATATATCACAAACAGTACTCCTAAACAATAAATGGCTTGAAACACCTTCATTTTACAGCACGAGGCAAGCCTTAGAGGGAACGTTTAACCCTGCAATTATACAGATCATTGAGGATACTGCTTTTTCGCACTTCGTTAAAGCATTTGTTTGGTTTGAAGGGACAAAGAGTAGCATTAAAATGTCCAGATAACAGCTTCGATGTAGTATGGAATTGTGATATGAAGGTAGCTAACTACATTTCAGATATTTGATTTTGTGTATTGCAAACAATGAACACCCTCCTGGTTTTAGACGATGTTGAGTCTTCCCCCCTGTATAGTACTTGGTATGCTTCCCCTTACGGTATAAGCTACACTTATTCAAAGTATTGTTTGTTGTGTAGATTTATCTTTTTTTGAAAGCAAGAAGGCACTCAGTATCAATGGCAACTAGTCAAGATTTAATATTTCTATATCCCAAAAAGGAAAATAGAAGATCCGAAAATCGATGGTGATTCGCTCAAAAGTGATAGACAAATAACCAGGCAGCTCAGCCAAAAAATTTTCTTTTTCATTCTTTTTTTTCTCTTTAAACCATTTGAAATTCTCACAATTCACGTCAATTTGACAAAGCATTAAAGATAACAAGAGCCATCCAGTTACGATTTTATTTCTAAAGAGCAAGCATACTTCTGCTGCCGGAATATGCTGTCCAAACAACTAAATCTTGAACCCTCGTAGAACAAATGCTTGAACACTTAGTCCTGAAAATAAGCTAGTGCTGTTGGCACTAGAGAACATAAAGACTGTGACCTATCCATTGTTGTTATTAGCCCCTGAAGAGAATATTGATACAGTAGCTTTTCAATACGCGTTTATGCCACCACTTCTCTGAAGCTCTCATTAAGACAGAACCACTCTCAATTCAACAGGGAATGAAAATTGCGGAAGATCACTGACATGCAGACACAACAGAGGAGAAAAATACAGCAAGTATTGTTTTGGCTTTGATGGAGTAGGGGATAAGGTTATATTTCACTCTATAGAGATATAAAAGCCTAAAGTAAAATAGCAGACATAATTAAGACAGCTGTTCGATTGAAGCGACCCCTTTATAACATAGAGAATGATACCATTGATGCAGAAATACCGGCGCCTTACTTGAACAGAAAATGAAAGCAGGTGTAGAAGAAGTTATGCGCTTTATATCAATTGCGTGAAATATAGATATCATGATATACGTCTCACGTAGCTATGTGCTTTCCTTTCAGGTTTACCATATAAATCGAACGATATTGTACGAGAGTTACAGATGAAATGTAGAAGGTGCACAACCAATATCGATGAACATGTTGTGAATGGTTAAGACCTACCTTGTTCTTTTCTACAGAGAGACAGGGAGTTTCATGCGCTTCATTTTCTTCGTCGTGGACAAAAGTTGTGCCTAATACAAATATTCTAGAGTAAGCTTTTTTTTCAGGGCACAAGCTCGTTCTGCTTAAAGTATGTTCTTAGGCTTTATTTGTGAATATTAGCAATACAATAGCTTTACCTCGGTGAAAACGTATGGTTTAAAAGCTGGCTATATTATTGTTAGTCCATAAATTAGAGCCCTATAAATGTGGATGGTTTGTGAAACTATCAGAACAAAATTTTACTACTATGAAGGCAAAGCGACCCCTTGCTACAATGAATAAGAAATGTAGTTTTATTAAGTTTAACTTTACTTATATTCTTTGCCTTTGATTCAGGCTTAAGAATTAAAACTTAATCTTAAGAAAAAGTGGAGCATTAGCAGATGAATGCAACAAAAAGACATTACATTTCAAACAAAACATTTTAAAACAATCATCTCGGGAAATGCTTAACCAAAACCTTTTATACGTTATTTTCTTTAACAGCTTATAAATATATAAAGTTTATTGACTCCGTAAATCACTTAAAAATGAAGAAAGATTGCATTCTTTTTACAGTACTAAAGAAGCTATTATTTAGAAAAAAAATTGCTTTTTTTTTTTTTTTTTTGTTAAAGTCAATTCAAAGGCAAAAATTAAAGTAATGAATAAAAGATGATTTAGAAAATTGATTTTATTTTAAAGATGTTATGTTTTAAAAAAGCCAAGATAATCAAGAGCCAAAGAAGTTTGCAAACCTAGAATAAAACCAGTAACATCAGTAAAACTTCGTTATCAATGGGACCCGGTTAAGGAATCCCTAAACCCCGCCAACTGAGTAAATAGGTATTTCACTACTTACCAAGGATAAAGAGAGCAAACACCAGTAGAATAAGATAGACAACATAGCAACAAAGTTGTTAAAGTAGTAGCGCTTGATAAATACCTAAACTAAACCCTCCTTGTGAGCACACTGAAATACCCTCGCAGTCTTAAAAACTATCGGTATCATGGACGATACGACTATGACCCCCAGATCCCTTTTTTGTCCTACCAGTAGCACCTCGGCCCAATGGCAAAGCACCATAGCGTAAAGCCTAACCGTAGTAGTCCCCTCTTGAGGCCGCCCGTAAGCACCATATATATATAATGATAACTTACCAATTTAACAAGTCACCAAAATCACCAACAATAAAAATCATCATCAAAAGAACAACAAATCATGATCACCATTCAAGATCAAAATAGTCATGACAACCAATATAACCAATTTATCATTTCATTTATAATATTATAAAAAAAAAATAATAATGAAAAAAAAAATATAATAGAAAAAAAAAACGAATTAGGCAGAGAAAACTTGCCACTTTTTATATCTTTTTGGATCACACCAAATCTGACCAAATCGGGATCATTTTTGGGAGGGAATGATGATGAACATACTTTCCCCCCTTTTTTTTTACATAGAAATAATGCATGTATCCAATGGTATGCAAGAAAAAAAAGGGGGATTGGGGACATTATCATATGAATTAGTTCTATTTTATTCTAATTTACAAATTTAGTAAAATGAGTAATAGAAACAAAACAATGCAAAGGGGTATTTTAGGTTATAAGAAATGATCCAAAAAAAAATACTACTAAGCCCAAAAACATTAAAAGTAGTAATAATTCTCTTTGATCGCTACATGTATTGGATTAGAAAAGATATTTTAAATTGAAATAACACAAATTGTCAATTAAACCATTGAAATATGTAATTTGGATACAATGACTTATCTGATTCCAAAAAAAAAATGCGGGCTAGGAAACTTCTCAAATATAACCATATAAGGGTATGAAAGTGCATAATTTTTTGTTTTCCGTTGTAAAAGTGTAAATTCCATTATTGTTCTCAATTCGATTTGTAGATGATTTTAAAGTGAAAAACGGATTATTCAATCCAAGTTTTAAAATGATATATTTACTAGTAAAAAGTTTTAATTTTTACCATTTAAAGGTATGCAGCCAGTAAATCATCAAGCATGGATGGCCCCGATCCAACAATTCCTTCTTCTAAAGAAAAAACTTTTTTTTGTTGCTAGTCACATTCTATTTGAATCTTAAAAAATTTCCTTATCAAAAGTAAGTGCCGTGCATGCATGCTTTATAATACGGCTGTAATGTAAATAATTCGCCTCAAAAAATGTTTTTGTATGTTTTCTTTTAAACAAAAAGCTATACATCTGTAAAAAAGTGCCGATGTGTAATATTCTACGTAATTTCAAGATTTTATCGTGCGTCTTGTGCTGCTGAAATTTACATTTTTTTAAATTCATTTACATATGAATTAAGCCCAATTATTAGCTTAAAAGTAAAATGATGACACAAAGCATGTGAAACGCCCAAAAAGATCTAAGATGCAAAAAATATAGCATACAGTAATTGAGAAGGTTCTCTAATAATAAAACAAACAAATCGTAAAACTAAATTTATTTGAGGGTGACTTCTTAACGCACATAGCTCAAAAAGGTATTCAGTAGTACAATATAACTATAAAGAAAAGCAAAAATATTATAGTGAAATAAATGCATCTTTCTTGGACTTAAAATAAGTGATTTAAAGGTGAAAAAACAATATTGAAATTTCAAAGCTCATAAAAGTAACAGCATGTAGTAAAATAAATAAATTTAATTTAAATAATTTCGATGAATGTTAAACATTCAATCAAGCTGCAAGATTATTTTCAGAATTGATATTTTCAAACAAAATAATGTAAATTATTTTTGCACCCAATATTTGAAAAAATGCTAGAGCTTCTATAAAGTATCTTCACATTAATGTATGAAATGGATAATCTATAGATCCGTCTAAGGAACATTCATGGACATTTAAGTCAAGCACAAGTTAATAATTATGTATGTATTTAAAAATTAATCTCAAAAATTATGATCTAATTTGAAATATAATTCAGTTATTTTGTCCAGCCAATCACAAAAAAGTAATCATGATTGTTCAAACTTTAGACCCTTACAATGAAATTTTAATAGGTGTGATACAATAAAAAAATTGTGCATATTTCCATATTTATTTTTTGAGAAGGGGCAATTCATCATCTCAATAACTGAGACGCAATGTATTTTATAGCAACTCTATAATTCTTTTAAATTTTCAAAATAAAGTAATAAAAGATATATTTACTTCAAGACAAAAATAACGATGCATCCTTTGGGATGATCTCTCTGGAGATTTTTTTTAAAAATATGGGGGGGGGACAAGTATTCTTAAAAAACAATGACAAGTAATCTCCACATTAGATCTGTAGTCTTATAAGTCCTGGCCAGTGATAGAGCAAATGAATATTAAAAAAGCAACTGTTTTTTTTTTGAGAAAGCCTTCGCGTATAAATTGGTTTTTGAAATGACTAGCGTAATAAAGTTATCGTAAAGAAGACAGAGGGATAACTGGACTTTATTGCTTCTGCTTCTAACTATTTATCATCCAAACAATAAGCAACATGAGTTTCTTCCGAGTTGAGGCTATTAAATGGAAATCCAAATTTCACTGTTTGCTATTGACAGTTTCTGATGACATGGTTGAACTAATACATGGAATGAATTGACTTAATGAGCAATGTATATTTGCCCTTCGATGTAACCCCCCGTATGAAAAAATATCTGTGTAAAAGAAAGCAGCGCAAAAAGAACCTTGTTCTGATAATCGAGCTTCCTGCAACTCGCTGTCTTGGTTATGTAGAGTTCAAAAAGTGGAAGGGCAGTAATATTCATGAGAGCAGCACAGTGTAAACATCTCACAACGCCATTCTGTTTTTATCTAAGCATAGCCGGTCTCAAGTTATCTAGATGAGATCTTTCATTTTTGTAAATAACAGCATCTCCTACACTTGTTCACATTTCCACAAAACTTCGGAAAGTGCCAAGTTAGCAGCTCCATTACTACAATGAGCGCAGTTTTCAAGCACTTTCCCGGGTTTTTCGGTTTTACTGAAAGAATATTTTGTCTCAATTAATTGAGTCCAAAGATGCAAAAAGTTTGTTCATTCACAAGAAAATTGCTGATTGCAAAACTGTAAATGGGCATCTCCAATATACTATAGTATTCAGTCCTGCTTGCTTGTAGGCCCAATCGTTGCTTGCAATTTTCTACTTTAAATACGTTTTCGTGCCTATTTTTAAAGTTGGTCGTTAGAGTAATATCATTGGATAAATAAGCCAATCAAGTCTCTTTATTTGTACCTACGAAAAGCGAAATAGATCTTGCAACCAATGCACCTGGCTACCCCAGTATGCTTAGGAACGCTTTTGATTTTAACATGTATTGAATAGCTTCTCTTTTTGTGTCACTCTTAAAGCGGGCGAAAATGAATATTCTTTAGACTTTGCTCCCTGAAGAAATTCACTGCTTGTTACACTCTATCAACCAAATTAAGCGGCAGCCAATAGTTTTGGTGACTAAATTTATTTAGTAAGAGCTCATTGAAAAGCATGAACTGCAAGTAGCTTTCTTGAAGTATAACTACAAAATTTGATGTGATCGATTTTGGCACGTGTCTGTGGCTCGTTGCTGTGGCTCGTTGCTGTGGCGTGAGGTGGTAGAGTACTATTTCTTGGCTCGAAGACTCTCCATTATGTTTTTTCCCGTTGTTGTCTTGTCCGCTTTTTCAGCAAATATTTATTTAGAAATTGTCGCAAGCATGGTATTTGAAAAAAAAAGAAAATGTCTTTAGCCCTGTCACAAAAGTCCTCATTGAATCATTTTGTTGAATTAGCGTCGAATATTACTTTACTTGACTCAGATCTGCGAAGCGTATTATTCAGAGGGCTGGATCTAATTTTATAGGCAAGACTTTATCAATAGAAAAAGAAGAAAAAAGAACTGCTTCCTCAAAAATAAATAAGTGCTTGTTGCACACACTTTGCTATAATTAGACACAGACGCAATTGTTTGAAGGATCCTAATACTATTGAGCAGCATCTACTACTATATTCTGCAACTCTCTTCTGGTTTCACGCAGCCTGTTGAACAGTTGATTGTTCTTGCTATAGCATACTATTTGACAACCCGTC